>WIQG01000166.1:0-355068 GCA_014925785.1 Mycena galopus ATCC 62051
TCAGCTAGGTTTTGTGATTTGCGAGTCAGAAGCCATGCATTTGCAACCCTGGAATCCAGTTGCTAACATGTTGTCAAGATCCATTTACATTCAACCCTACACAATCAACATCTCTGTCAAAATTCCCCTAGAATCCTGTTTTCAGGGTCTGATTAAATTTGTGAATGGCCGAATCAGCATGGATTTGCAATTTGTGGCTCAGAACCCATGCATTTGCATCCCAGGAATCCCTCACCCAAATTGGTGTCCAAATCCATTTACATTCGTGCCTACACAGCTAACAGAATTACCAACATTCCCTAGGAGTCCTGTCTTCAGGGTTGGACTAAATTTGTGACAGGGCAAATGAACTTGTATTTGTGATTTGTGAGGCAGAAGCCATGCATTGCCATCCTAGGAATGCTTCAGCTGATTTATTCTCAAAATTCATTTACATATGATCCTACGCAGGATTTGGCCAGTCGTGAATTTAATCTGACCCTGAAAACAGGATTCCAAGTGAATTTTGGCAATGATGTTGACTGTGTAGAGCTGAATACAAATGGATATTGCCAACCGGCTGGCCGATGGATTCTCGGGATGGTAATGTATGGTGTCTGCCTCGCAAATCGCAAATCCAAGCTGATGCGCCCGGTCACGAATTTAACCCAAACCGGAAAACAGGACTCCAGGGGAATGTCGGTAATTATGTTGACTGCGTAGGCACAACAACTCGAGTGGCGGATCTCTGGGATGCAAATGCATGGGTTCTGAGCCACAAATCATAAATCCAAGCTAATTCAGCTGGTTGCGAGTTTAATCCGACCCTGAAAACAGGATTCCTGGGGAATTCTGACAGTCATGTTGACTGCGTAAGGTCGAATTTGAATGGATTTTGACAACAAGTCTGCCGACGGTGATCAATGTGCTCAGAAACAACACTAAAACAACTAACTTTATATCCTTTCAGATATAGCAATGGTACGCTCGAAACAGTAAGGACACTATTTCCGAACACCGGAACCAAGAGGACACAAGAGATACAGTTGAGACTAGGTGAATCCGACGAGTGTCAGTTCCTGACCAGGGCCTTGACAAAGGTTGGAGGGAGAGGAACTATCTCAAGTAGAGATATGAACACCTTGCCAAAGTAAATATCACCAGGTTTACACCAAAATAAGATAAACTTGACGGAGTCTAACAGGATATGAAGCTTCTCAGCTATGAGACGACTAGGTCTTATCTCAAGTAGAGATACAGACACCTTGCCTAACTCAATACCACCAAGTTATGCACCCAGCAGTATAGACCAGAGGAAGTCTTGGTGGATATGAAGCTTCTCAGCTATGGAACAAAGCAAAGTAGTGGTGGTGGTGGTGTCCGAAGACGGACACGGAACTCAGTGTGCCCATAGCAAGTGTGACTCGAAAGTCCATAACAAGTCTTGGCTGTCAAGCCCGTAGCAATAGTGTTCCCGTTCCCGTTCCTATCGTTCCCGTTCCCGTTCCCGTTCCCATTCCCGTTCCCGTTCCCGTTCCAATATAGCATTCCCGTTCCAATCACAACTTTAGCATTCAAGTCACACCACTACTAGATCCCTTTATACAACTAAGAACTTCCGGCGACGGAGTCTAGTGAAAGGTTTCCCCAAATCCAACCCAATCGCAGGCATATAGCCTACTAACCGGCAGGTGGTTCGGTCACCCACAACTAAAACTACTCTGGGTATATATGTAAACTAATTCTAGCATGTGAAAGTCCGTATTCGTGTCCATTATTATATACAAGGGCCGAGTCCGTCCATATCCTGCTTGTTCAGCTTGTCCCAAGTCCGTTTATCCATCGGAACATGTTCTGCCCTCGAAGTCCCATTGGTTGGACGATAGATATTGCCAAAGCCATCTTACTCAGATGACCGGCTTGCTTATTCATGCATGTGATGCGATGATGCCATTATCCCCTGGCAATATCCTGTGAGATATGGGTTGCCCCCTCACTCTACTATCCAGATTTGAATAGTAGACAGCTGTGGCTTCCTAGCCATATCCATATTGCATGGGTTCCCACTATAGCTTCTTGCAGACTAGCCAGACTGGTTCGCCTGACCATCAACAATCCCATCAAAACCTCGGCTACTGCTTTGGGTTACTCCGAAACCCATCGGTCAGCAACTCCCCTCTGCCCTAGCTGGTCAGATGACCGAACACGTTGACGTTACAGGATGCAAACATCCCACATCCCAACACAACACATCAGTCCGAGTCCGACCGAGTCGAAGTCAGCGAAGACTTCGATGTCTAAGTCCATATAAGGTGTTTGTGGGCTACACATTCCTTTACATGTTTCAAGGCAGGTGCTTGCCAGCCATGTCTCAGTAGTCCTGATACATAACCTGCTACCCTGTGCATATATCCTTGACCAACTACTCTGGACTTGAGCAATGCCTCCAAGGTCTTGGATGTCCTGTCCGGTCCAAACCTGAAATGCGCAAAACCTGCGTTGTTTAGGTATGGTTCATTTCCAGACAGTTCAACGGATTCCTGGGATGCCAATGCAAGGGTTCTGACCCACAAATCACCAATCCAAGATGATTCAGCCGGTGGCGAACTCAAAACAGGATTCCAGGGAAGTTTTGGCAATGACGTTGACTGTGTAGGGTCGAATGCGAATGGATTGAGAAGCTAAGTGGCTGGACGGATTCCTAGCACCCAAATGCATGGGCTCTGACTCACTAATCACAAATCCAAGCTAGTATGGCAGTTCGTGAATTTAATCCGAGGCTGAAAACAGGATGCCGGGGCAATTTCGGCAATGATGTCCACTGTGTATGGTCAAATGTCAATGAATTTCGCTGCTGGGTGGCAAAATGAATTCCTTGAATGCAAAATCATGGGCCCTGATGCGCAAATAATACATTGTATTTGGTTCAGCTGGTGTGAATTTAATCCGAGGCTGCAAACAGGATTCTGTGGTAATTTCAGCAATGATGTTGACTGTGTATGGCCGAATATGAATCGATGTTGCTGCTGAGTAGCTAGATGGACTCCCGGGATACCAATGCACGACCTCTACCTCACAAATCACAAATCCAAGCTCATTTGGCCCGTCAAAAATTTGATCCAACCCTGAAAACAGGATACCAGCGGAATGTTGGCAATGATGTTGACTCTGTAGGGCTGACTGTGAATGGATTTTCCTGCTGAGGGGCGAGATGAAATCCTGGGATGCAAATGCATAGTTTCGGGCGCACAAATTGCAATTAGTCATGTCAAGAATTTAATCGGACACTGAAAGCAGCATTCCGGGGGGATTTCGCTAATGATGTTGACTGCGTAGGGCCGAATGTGAATGGATTTGATAACGAGCAGGCCAACGGATTCCTGAGTTTCCAACACATGGGTTCTGACCCATAAATAAAAAATTCAAACTGATTCAGGCACTCGTGAATTTAGTCTGACCTTCAAAACAATATTCCGGGGAAATTTCAACAACGATGTTCACTGCGTAGGGTCGAATGTAAATCAATTCTGAGAAGAAGTTGGCCGAAGAATTCATGGAATGGCAATGCATGGCTTCGGCCTCACAAATCACAAATCCAAGCTGATTTGCCTGGTCACGAATTTGATCCGACCCTGAAAACAGGACTCCAGGGAAATTTCGGCAATGATGTTGATTGCATAGAGGCGATTGGGAATGGATTTTGTGGCTGGGTAGTTATATGAATTCCTGGGATGCCAATGCATAGTTTGTGACTCACACATCATAAATCCACGCTGATACAGCCACGTGGCAAATTTAATCCGCCCCTGAAAACTGGATTCTGAGGGAATGTTGGCAATGATGTTGACTGTGAAGGGCTGAATGTGAATGGATTTTGCTCTGGGGTAGCTAGATGGATTCCTAGGATGCCAATGCATTGATTCTGTCCCCGACAGATTCCTCGGATGCAAATGCATGGGTTCTGAGTTACAAATCACAAATCTAAGGTAATTCGGTCAGTTGCAAATTTAATCCGACCCTCAAAACAGGGTTCTGCGGGATTTCAGCAATGATGTTGACTGCGTGAAGTCAAATATAACTCGATTTTGACAATGAGTTGGCCAACGTTTTCATGGGTTGAAAATGCATGAGTACTGACCCCCAAATCACAAATCCAAGCTCATTCCGCTGGTCACAAATTTAATCTAACCCTGAAAACAGGATTCTGGGGGAATTTCGGCAATGATGTCAACTGTGTCGGGCCAAATATAAATGGATTTTAACAAGAGGTTGGCTGATGGATTCTTGGGATGGAAATGCAAGGCTTCTGCTTGGCAAATCACAAATCCAAGCTCATTTTCCCAGTGGTGAATTTAATCTGACGCTGAAAACAGGACTTTGGGGGAATGTCAGTAGTTATGTTGATTGCATAGGCTCGAATGTAAATAGATTTCAAAAACAAGTCGGGTGGCGGATTCCTAGGGATGGACACGGGTACGGGTTCGGGTATAAATCAGTCAACCCGGACCCGAACCCGGAAAACCCAAACCCAAACCCGCGGGTCCACGGGTCGTGCACGGGTTGTCCGAATTGATCCGATCACAGTGGCCGAAGCCTGCTGAGAAGGTTCAACATCTTCAAAACATGAAATATTTTCACTAGTTGAGGTTTTTAAATGCATTGGGTGCTTAATGAAAGCTTGGGAGTACCATTTATTGCTGGTAGCCATGTCCAGCTGCCTTAAAATAGGTTAAATTCAATAATAAAATAAATATTTGCAGACCCGCAGTGTACCCGTGGGTTTCGGGTCCACTAAAATTCAAACCCGTACCCGTACCCGGGCCGACCCAACCCGAAAACCCGCCGGGTTGACCCGTACCCGTGTCCTTCCCTACGGATTCCTGGGATGCAAATGCATGGGTATTGATGCACAAATCACAAATTCAACCTGGTTTGGCTGATCCCGAATTTCATCTGAAGCTGAAAACTGGGGCAATCTCGGCAATAATGTTAACTGTGTACAGCCAAATGTGAATGGATTTTGCTACAGATTGGCTAGATGGATCCCCATAGCTTGTGACTCACAAACACCAATGCACTCTGATACGGCCTGTCTCACATTTAATCTGCCCCTGAAAACACGATTACAGGGGAATTTTGGCAATGATGTTGACTGTGATGGGCTGAATGTGAATGGATTTTGATCCTGGGGGGCTAGATGTATTCCTTGGATGCAAATGCGTTGATTCTGTCCCACAAATCACAAATCCAAGCTGATTCAGCCGGTTGCGAATTTAATCCGTCCCTGAAAACAGGATTCTGGGGGAAATTTGGCAATGATGTTGACTGCAGAGGGGCAAATGTGAATGGATTTTGATGCTGAGTAGCTGAACGGATTCCTGACATCCGAAGGGATTAGCTCTGACCCACTTATCACAAATCCCAGCTAATTTGGCCTGTCACAAATTCAATCTGACCCTGAAAACAGGATTCCGCGGAAATTTCAGCAATAATGTTGACTGGCTAGGGCTGAATGTCAATGGATTTTGCTGCTTAGTGGCTAACATGGATTTCTGGGTTGCAAATCCATGGGTTCTGACCCACAAATAAAAAATCCCAGCTAATTAGACTGGTCATGAATTTAATCCGAGGCTAAAAACGGGATTCCGGGTGAATTTTGGTACTGATGTAGACTGCGTAGGGTCAAATGTAAATGAACTTCGACAAAGACTCTGGTGGCGTATTTCAGGGATGCAAATGCATGGCTTCTGACTCTTAAATCACAAATCCAAGCTTAGTTCGGTCAGTTGTGAATCTAATCCAACCCTGAAAACAGGATTCTAAGGGAATTTTGGCAATGATGTGGATTGTGTAGGGCCTAATGCGAATGGATTTTGCTGCTGGGTGGCTAGATAGATTCCTGGGATGCCAATCCATAGCTTGTGACTTACAAATAAAAAATCCACGCTGATACGGCCTGTCGCAAATTTAATCCGCCCCTGAGAACAGGATTCCAGGGGAATTTTGGCAATGATGTTGACTGCCCAAGCCTGAATGGGAGTGGATTTTGGTGCTGGGTGGCTAGATGGATTCTTGGGATGCCAATCCATTGATTCTGTCTCACAAATCTCACATCCAAGCTGATTCGGCCTGTCACAAATTTATTCCGAGACTGAAAACAGGATTCCAGGGGAATTTGGGCAACGATGTTGACTGCATAGGGTTGGATGTGAATGGATTTTGCTGCTGGGATGTTGAATGGATTTAGGGATGAAAATGCATGGGTTATGAGGCACAAATCACAAATTCAAGCTTATTTGGCTGGTTGTGAATTTAATCCGACTGAGAAAACAGGATTCTGGGGGATTTTCAGCAATGATGTTGACTGCGTAGGGTCGAATCTGGATGGATTCTGACAAAAGGTCGGCCGACGGACTCCTGGGTCGCAAATGAATGGGTTCTGACCTATTAATCACAAATCCAAACTGATTCAGCCACTCGCAAATTTCGGCAATGATGTCAACTACGTAGGGCTGTCTTTGAATGGATTTTCCTGCTGAGTAGCTAAATGGATTACTCGGATGCAAATTTTTAGTTTCTGTCTCACAAATCTCGAATCCAAGGTGATTCAGTTGGTTGCGAATTTAATCAGACCCTGCAAACACGATTCCGGGGGGATTTTGGCAATGATGTTGACTGTGTAGGGATAAATGTAAATGGATTTTGACAAAAAATTGGCCAACATATTCCTTAGTCGCAAATGTGTTGGTTCTGACACACAGATCACAAATCCAAGCTGATTCGCGTGGTCGTGAATTTAATCTGACCCTGAAAATGGGACGCCAGGAGAATTTCGGTAATGATGTTGAATGTGTAGGCTCAATGTAAATGGATTTTGACAACCAGTCGGGTGACAGATTCCTGGTATTCAAATGCCTGGGTCCTGATGCACAAATCACAAATCCAAGCTGGTTCAGCAGGTCGCAAATTTAATCCGAGGATGAAAACAAGATTCTGGGGCAATTTCAGAAATGATGTTAACTGTGTACAGTGGAATGTGAATGGATTTTGCGGGTGGGTGGCTAGATTGATTCTTGGGATACCAATGCATGACCTTTGACTCATAAATCACAAATCCAAGCTCATTCAGTCAGTCACGAATTTAATTCAACCCCCACAACAGGATTCCAGGGGAATTTTGGCAATGATGTTAACTGCATATGGCCGAATGTGAATGGAATTTGTTCTTGAGTGGCTAAGATGGATTCCTGGGATACAAGTGAGTGGGTTGTGACCCAAAAAATAAAAAATCCTCGCTAATTCAGCTGGTCTTGAATTAAATCAGAGGCTAAAAACAGGATTCTGGGGGAATTTTAGCAATGATATTGACTGCACGGGGCTGAATGTTAATGCATTTTTCTGCTGGGTGGCAAAATGTATTCCTGGGATGCCAATGCATGGCGTGTGGCTCACAAACAAAAAATCCAACCTCATTCGGCTGGTCCTGAATATAATCCGACCATGAAAACAGGATTCCAGGGGAATTTTGACAGTGATGTTGATTGGGTAGGGTCAAATGTGAATGGATTTTGCTGCTGGGTGGCTAGATAGATTCTTGGGATGCCAATGCATGGCTTGTGACTCACAAATAAAAAATCCAACTCCATTCGGCTGGTCGTACATTTAATCCGACCCTGAAAATAGGATTCTGGGGGAATTCTGACAGTGATGTTGACTGCGCAGGGTCGAATGTGAATGGATTTTGCTGCTGAGTCGCTAGATGGATTCTTGGGATGCAAATGCATGGGTCATCAGGCACAAATCACAAGTTCGACCTTATTCGGCTGGTCGCGAATTTAATCCATGTGAAAACAGGATTCCAGCAGAATGTCGGCAAGGATGTTGACTGTGTAGGGTCGAATCTGGATGGATTTTGACAACAAGTAGGCCCACGGATTCCTGGGTTGCAAATGCATGGGGTCTGAACCATAAATCACAAATCCATGCTGATTCAGCTGGTTGCAAATTTAATCCGATGTTGAAAACTGGATTCCGGGGGAATTTCAGCAATGATGTTGACTGAGCAGGGTCGAATGTGACTGAATTTTGACAAAAAGTTGGCCGACAGATTCCTGAGTTACAAATGCATGGGTTTTGCCCCCAAAATCACAATCCAAGCTGATTCAGCTGGTTGCAAATTCAATCCAATCCTGAAAACAGGATTCCAGCATGATCTTGGCAGTGATGTTGACTGCATAGGGCTGAATGTGAATGGATTTTAATAACAAGTCAGCTGCTGGATTCCTGGATTGCAAATGCATGGCGTCTGGCTCACAATTCACAAATCCTAGCTGATTTGGCCTGTCATGAATTCAATCCGACCCTGAAAACAGGATTCTGTGGGAATTTTGGCAATGATGTTGACTACGTAGGGCCGAATGTAAATGGATTTTGAAAAAAAGTTGGCCGACATCTTCCTGGGATGCAAATGCATGGTTTCTGAGCCACAAATTGCAAATCCAAGCTCATTTGGCTGCTCACGAATTTAATCCAATTTAATCTGACCATGAACACAGGATTCCAGGGAATTTCGGCAATGGTGTCAACTGAGTAGGGTTGAATCTGAATGGATTTTGACAAAAAAGTTGGCCGAAGGATTCCTGGGTTGCAAATGCATGGGTTTTGACCCACAAATCACAAATCCAAGCTGATTCAGCTGGTCACAAATTTAATCCAATCCTGAAAGAGGATGCTGCTGGAATTTTCCCAATGACATTGACTGCATAGCGTCAAATGTGAATGGATTTTGACAACAAGTTGGCTGACAGATTCCTGGGTTGCAAATGCATGGCTTCTGACCCCGAAATCACAAATCCAAGTTGATTTGGCCACTCACAAATTTAATCTAACCCTAAAAACTGGATTTCCAAGGGAATATCAGCTAAGATGTTGACTGTGCACAGCTGAATGTGAATGTGTTTTGATAATGAGTAGTTTGATGGATGCCTGGGATGCCAAATACATGGGTTCTGACCCACAAGTCACAAATCCAAGCTGATTTCACTAATCTCAATTTAAATCCAATCCTCATTGTGGCTGATTTAATTCTTAGATATGTTATGTATCACATGTGGTACTAGTCCACCGTACCATCTTACAATGTTACCACCACCAAATGGTGGTATATACCTTCATTTATCATGATGTGTAAATATGTACCTCACAAAAATGTGTGCCAAATGAGGATATATGGCTAGATTAAATATGTGAGAGTAGCCTTGACTAGTACCACATGTGATACATAACATATCCAAGAATTAGCTCAATCGGTCCACTACTCCTATTGCTACAGTGTTCCTAGCGGAAATCAAGATTTTTTGGTGAGAATTCTATTACATAAGGATATCAAAAAAAATACCGGTGTTGTGGCGACTGTGGATTTTGAATATGATTCTAACGCACTCAGTCTCAAGAGAATCCAACTAGAATTGAGCTCAGGAGAGTGTTCCTGGCAAAAAGACAAAAACAGAAAAAAAAATGTGCCTGCCCTATGTTCCGCAAAAGGCTGTAAAGTTCCAGTGAAACATAGGAACATTATTTAAATTTTTTCACCTTGTTTTCAAGGAAAAATCTTGTTGAAAATGTTTCAAGTTTTTCACCCAAGTTTAGAGCTGAAACTAATGTGTAAATTGTGAATCTTACTTGCCATATCTTTTTGTGAAATTTCTTGAATAAACTGCATTTGTGGAGGGGTGAAAAACTTGAATTTTGTATTTCAAGTTTTACATCATTCTTCCTGGAGATTTTTCACAAGTTTTTGTGCTCTGTTTGGAGCTGAAATTGCAGTAAAGTTTGTTTTGAATTTTTCACCATCATTTAGGGCCTTGAAACTGGGTGAAATATTGGTATTACTTTTCAAAATAAACTCATCACCTTTAATTCAAGTTTTCAACCTCAATTTTCAGGATCTTTTTCACTGAAAATGTTTCAAGTTTTACACCACATTTTCTTACCAGTTTGGTACATTGTTTTTGAGTTGAAATTGCAGTGAAAATTGTTTTGAATTTTTCACTGTTATTTAGGCTCTTGAAAAGGGGTGAAACATTGATGTGAATCTTCAAAACAAATTTATGAATATTATTTCAAGTTTTTAATATTCATTTTCAATCAAGTTTGTGCTGAAAATCAAGCTGAAAAACTCGAAATATTTCCAGTGAAAAACTAATGAAAATTTTTGAAAGTTTTTTACTAGTTTTTGACCCCAAAAACTCAAATACTTCAACCAGTGTAAGACTATGTGTTTATTGTGGTCAGTTCAGATGCAATGGGACGCAGCTGACAACTTTGCATTGTCGCACCAGGAACTATTAATCGGTAAACTCAACACAAACCAATGCTCATTTGATTCACTCACAGAAATTAATGTTCCAGGACAAAGTGATTCGCAGTGCCTGCCGAGTGTCAGTCTCTTTCGAGATGAATCTCTCGTTCCTGTGCCTATCCGGGCAATCACCTCGTGTTCCCCAAATTTACCCACTGTCTAACCGACCAGTTCCACTGCTTGCAGAATCTTTCCTTCCGAGGCTACCTTCTACTCACCCGGTATGATGTACTCCATCGATGCTGTTCTTCTCCTCTCCCTTCCTTATTTCACCAATCCATTTCCAATTCCTGTTGTTTCTTCCCCAGCGTGGTCAAAAGTCTCATTTCTTCCTTCTTTCTATTTATTCTAATGGCTTTGGCAGAATTACTGATGGCTGTAATTTGAATCTTTGCGTGGTGGCTCGCTCAAGTGGGTATTTGATACTTGTTTGATTGCACACAGGATAGTCCAAGATACACACGTCTGTCTCTCAGACTTGACGATATGGGTGTACGACACAACACCCGGGTTTAGTCTGCTCTCCGAGTTCTTCCCCAGCGCACTTGATTTGTTTTCCTTGACACGTACATGTATATAGACACCCGCTCCCAGTAGATTCTATAGAAGGAGGTAAATTCCCGGCGGCGCACACCTGCCGCAGCAAAAATACAGTGGTCATACCGAATTTTGACTCGAGAACTTCTCGCTGGTAGGACAGTCCGGATTTTGAGTACAATGCACTCACTTGGTGCTGGCCAAATATGAGGGAGATTTGTTTCACCTTGATATCAGGCATCTAATCAACCTATTTCAACTGTAATTAGAGCCAGAAAGAACAGTTATACCAAGATACAATGGTGCAACTCATCTTGAGAAGCTGTGTATTCCGCTCAATTGACTTGTTGTTATCGTAAAATGGTTTGAACGTGTATTATATCTTTCTCATCTCAAACCAGTGTTTAACCGGAAATAAGCAGGTATCAGCTTAGTGCAAGACCAATCAAAATTTGAAAACTCAGTAATCTATATATATGTGCTTACCTGTCAGTATAGCTTTTCCCTAGGTATACTGCAGCTTTACATGATAGAACCCAGTTGCTTTTTTCACACACTCATGGGCTTTGGACTGTCAATCCCACAGAATGCACTGCATTCTGTGGGGGGGCAATAGGACCCCATTAGGAAAGGAGGTCTTTCCTGATGCACATTCTAGTCATAAATTGGGATAACATTTCCAAACCTGTATTACCAACTAATATCAAGTTTTGTTGAACCCAGGTCATGTATTTGAATTCATGAGCCTCACTCCAGCTTCATTTGGGGGCAGAGATGGTGTGTGGAAAGCATTAAACGCGGCGCGGCACTGCAACATCAAAACACAGCCACCGCCGTGTCAATGCGTGTCAGTGCCGCGGCAGTGCCGCGCCGGTCGCATCATTTTCACCCAGCCCCTCAACCGGGTTGTATGATATTCATTTCACTTCATGTAGGTCTGAACATGCAAGATTCCATTCCCTTTCCAATCTAAACAACTTTGGAACAGAATTGTTATGAATGGTCAGACTTCAGCCACTGTTTTACGAGTACGGAAGTAATCGTTCATAATATCTTTCAGACCGAGTTTTTTTGACCTCTTTTTTTACTGTCCAGATCTATCGACCGTATCGAATTTAGTGGCTGTGCTTCAGGTTCATTAGATTTTTAAAGCCTCAATAGTGGCAGTGTTTTTTTTCTTACATTGTTTCATTAGATTTTTGAACTTTCATTAGATTGGTGAGGCTGTGCAAGATCTGTAAGCAGGTTTTGCGAAGATCGCGTGTTCGATTCTTGCAGGGACACTATTAATCTTTTCAGTCATCTGCACTGCATTTTAGCTCAGTGGCTGCAAACCTTTTGCTCAATGGCATTTTAGCATCTGTCATTTTTCTTTCCTTCTTGTACACAAGTTTTTCCCTCTACACAGAAATCATTATATGTGGGGCAGGAGTAACAAGTGAGAATGGATGTTTGGATTACTGTTCAATTTCATTCAATTCGCAGGGTCACAGGTCACAGGCCTCAATTTATACAAAAAATTTTGTAGGTCACAGCATCACAAAGGGGTCATACGAAAGGTCGCTTTCAAGTCCAAAACAGGCCAAAAATGACGGAAATCTTCGGGTGCTGGTCAGTGGTAAGTAAGGTATTTTTTTAATTCTTGTACACTGCCGTGCCGCCCGTAAACTTGGAAATTATTTTTCCACCAAGTTTGGAAGGATTCAAGCAACTTAGCTTTTCTTGGTGATTCCATTGTGGCTGGAGATGGCGGGGGCGCGTAAATGGTAAAAATGGTTCTGTTGGCGGGCTAGAAAACTGTACGGAATTTTTGAAAGGCCATTGAAGCATCATTCGACTTACCAAGATGAAAAAGGAGTGAGAAATCAGGGGAAATGTGTCTCATAAAATCAAGGAGTGCTTGTATTGGTCTGGGGACATCCCCAATTGGTTCTTGAGACCCTCAGAACAGTGTGAAACCTTTTTCTGTGGCTAAACCTCTCCATCCTGAGCCCCAAAGAAAAAGGTGCATTAATTGCCTGTCAATTACCTCGGGGAAGAGGTCCCAATGCACATTGGTGCGGGGTGCGCCCTTCCCAAACAACATCCCCATTGCATTCTAGGTATAGAACTCTGGTTAGGGAGATCCAGTGGAGGCTCTGGACAACATGCCCATCACAGTTTTGGAGATGTTCTTTGCATGAGAAACAGTGAAATCATGAATATCTGCCCGGGAAGGCACACAAAAATTATAGGACCCTGATTTTCGGATTCGACAACCTTAGAAACATTAGTGCACCAAAGAACTGCACCACAGAGCCTTCTTATGTTATGATGTGGCAAAATTGAGTGTACCTCTCACAGGGCCGAAATTGGTGAATGCACCACCGATCCGAGTGTCTCGGGAGGGTGCCTTCGTGAGTCTGTAGTATAATGCGGGATGGGGGGTAGCGTGACTAAGCCCTACGACCTGAGGACACAAGTCCAATGCTGACTTAATCGAAGATTCACAAGATTGGTGTGCTTAATTCAGAGGTGGCCACCATAATGCTGTCGGGTTGATACATTCCTCTAAGACATACTAGTAACCTGCCTGCCAAAATTTGCGGCCAAATCCGCCCTCGCTGGGGTGTGGCATCAATTTTATTGTGGCAGGGTCGGGGAAAGCCTGTCAACACTCCTCAACAGTGGCTCCTACGGCCAAGGTATCATGACCAATTGATTCCTTGGGTCCAAAACCCTAGGAATCCACTCACATCACATGAAAACAGTTTGTGTGTACTCTTGAGCTGGTAGCAACAGCGTGGAATGAAACCTTTTGTGAATGTGGACCTCAGTGCTATAAATCTCTGATGATGGGCACACACAGAATCAAGAAGAAGTTAAAAACACATTTTTAGCTTGAAATCTGGCCAAAGGTGGTTTAAAATGTCCCTTGCTGGCGGACCGATGAAAACTTCCTTTTATGGACACATGGCAGAGTGTTTCCCAAAAGGGAAGTGTGCATCAAGAGTCTCATATATATTATGTTTTCTTATTGTTCTTATTTCCCTCTATTGAGCAGGTTCAATTTGAGAAGCACTGAACATTCCCAATTTTTCTCATAGCATCAAATTGTTGTATGCTGGTGAGAAAAGCAAAATTCAGTGACATTCGGGCCATTCTCAAAGGGAAAAACAGTCCTAATAAAAAACATAAATAAAAGAGATAGTACGAGGCACGCCACGCACAATGCGGTGGCCCATCCAACAAGTGTGACAAATGAACAGATACAGAGAGATTTTGGGCCTTCACAAGCTTGTTTCTGCTGCACCAAATCATGTGTGCCCAACAATTACTGGAGAAAATTCCTTCCAACCACCCATGTTGAATTTCAGCATGTGGAAACTTGTGTAACTCTCGGGTTCATTGAGTGAGATTTAATCATTACTGTCGAAAAACACACTAGATAAACAATAAGGCTTGAAGAACTCAACTCACGATGATCTGAAAATTCACTGTTTTCTCGAAATGGAACCTGCGGCCAGGCATCTTGGGCATGCTACTAGTCAAAGTAAAAGGTGCACCACTGCTGTACACCCTTAATTGGGGCCAGGAGAAAATGCCGCGCCTGCCGGGGCATTGCTGCGCACTGCCGCGCCCATCCCAATTTATGACTAGACATCAAAATTGGTCTTCCCGCAATCCGAATCAGGCTCCTGGAGCATAGAAATGCCTAATAATGCCTTGAGATCCTTCAATAGAGTACTTCTGGCCAATATTATGATATTCTTCAACTGTGTTTTCCCTTGAGTCCCCTGCAAAATACCTGAAACTGCAGCCACTACAATTTCTGGGCAGTGGGATGAGTGTTCTTATATTAAATGGAGGGTTCGAAGGCCTTAAAACCTGTTTTCCACTCGGAGTTTACCATGCTGAATTCCGATTCCCCGCAAATGCGCATCAATACCACGGCAGTGCTCGTCACTGGCCTACCGGCTCCCTGTTTGCGCCTTAACTCATTTGTATATGAAAAAGTCTTGAAAAGTGACTCCTTTGGATATTGCATGAATTTTGGTGCAGAATAAAAGGGATCTAGTCATACATTGGGATAGCTTTTACCCGATCTATTGGAAGGTGTCCCAAACCTTTTTTGGACTCAAAACAATGTATTGACACTTATATAGCACTTTGCAACATGAATTGGAGTCCAGGAATTGGTGTGGAGAGAAATAAAGGCAGCGCGGCACTTCTCCCCCTTGCCACGGCAATAACACAGCCACTGATGTAACTATTTGGTGCGCGGCACTGACTTTATTGTTCACTCAACCATGTTGTATGATATGCATTTCACTTCATGTAGCTCTGAACATGTAAGATTCCATTCCCTTCCCAGTCTGAACACCTTTGGAAAAGAATTGTCATAACTGGTAGAAGCCATTGCCGAAAGAATATAATTAAAATTCCAAACCTGCACAACACATACTCTATACTTCATGACAATGGCCAACACCAGCTTATTTCTGCTGCACCAAGTCAGGTACTCCCAACAATTACAGAAGCAAATTCCTTCATGTTGAATTTCAGCATGTGGAAACTTGAGTAACTCTTGAGTTCTTTGAGTCAGATTCAATCATTACTCTTCAGAAACACACTAGATAAACAATAACACTTCACGATGATCTTAAACATCACTGATTTCTTCAAATTGAACCTGCAGCAGGGCATCTTGGGCATGCTACTAGTTAAAGTAAAAGGCGCGCCACTGCTGTTCACCCTCAATTCTATGGCAGCTGGGATATTTAATGTTACATATGTTGAATTTGCACTTGGTTTCGATGCTATCCTTGGGCCAGGTTCTGAAACTTTGATATATTTGAGCTTCTGAAAACCTCAACTTGCTGTCTACAAGCAGCAAGGGGCGTCTTTATTTCTTTCCACAATGACTCTTGGAGTAAAATTTGAGCTGGACAGTGTTATATATATCTCACTACTGTTCTGACATCCAAAGATATTTGAAACACTTGCCAACACAACCATTAATAATTTATCCCAGTGTTTCACTAGATCCTCTTACTTCAGTGCAGAAAGCAATACTCTTCATTGAAGGGTGGTCCTTTGAAGACTTCTTACTGTAAAAATGACAGTGCACGAAATTCAAACACCTTGGGTTACCAGCCAAGTGCATCAGAAAATGTTCACATCAGAAAAGACTTTCAAGTAAACAGAGCATGTCACATTTTACCATTAGCAAGTTGCTTATTAAGGTGGCCTGAAACAATTTCAGAGGTCCCTCACTAGCTTGAAATCCCTTCTTAGTAACTTGAATGCCAATCGGAGCTCAAGCCGAGTGGAAAACACAAGTAGAGTCATAATCCAATCATAATTTTACTCACTGGTTGGGATTGATTTCATTGCCTATTAGGGGGTTGATGTGCCAGGTTTTGAGATCCAAACAATGTATTTACAACGTAAAGACTTTCTACAACTCACATTTAGCCCTAGAAAGCAATGGGGAAGGAAAGAGTGACTGCACGGCACTTCTCCCCCTTTTCCACGGCAAACACAGCGACTGCCGCATCAATGCGCAGCATGTCTAGACATGTCAGTCATATTCTGTAGTCCTCTTTTGAATGTGGTATCTGGTAGAATATATGTTCATGCCTCCCCCATTAATTTTGTGTGATCTGCTTAGCTATGCTTCTAATTCCCTCCTGCAAGCTGACTGAGATTGCCTTTTGAATTGCGAGAGGTTCATACAATACAACAACATTCGAGTTCCAATTTCTAATTCTAATCCTCATTTAACTGTGTTATCTGGTAGATTATATGTTCAAGCTCCCATGATTAATTGCATTGACAGTGTTTCATCATACCTCCCTCAGACAACCACCTGGAGTTACAGTTCAAAGTATTTTCCTTGCGGGCTGCAGACCAATCATTCTCATATTGAATGGAGCCAGTGCATATGTCAGTGTGAGTGTTTGTCTACCTATATGAGTATTTCACTGACTCTTTATTGCATCCTTTGGGTGAACACAACAAAAAGTTGGGTTGGCCAAAGCCGAAATCTAGTTGTTGTTGTCAGGGTTCAAGTGGTCCAAACAATGTACTTAAAGCTCCAAACATACACAAAACTTAATTTCTAGGGAATAAGGGATGTGGGTGAAATTAGAGGCAGTGCAGCACTTCTCCCCTTTGCCGCGGCAATAAGACAGCCACTATACAATCAATTTCGTGTGTGGCTGCCATGTACATTGTCGCGCATTTGGCTCTGTGGGTCATGTGAGATGGTTTGAGGGTGTAATATCCTTTCTTCACTCCAAATTCCACCCACTGTTGAATGGGAAATCAAGCAAGTATCAGTTTAGTGCAAGACCAATTAATTTGGAAACTCAGTAATCTGTATCCTAACCTGCCATTATTGCTTCTCCTCAGCTATATTCCAACTTTACCCGATGCAGAAAAATTGTTTTGCCACACGCTTATGGGTTTTGGGCTGCAAATCCAGCAGAATACACATTCTAGTCATAAATTGGGATACTGTTTCCAAACTTGTACTACAAACTATTATAAAGTGTTTTTTGGATCCAGACCATGTATTTAGACTTATAAACCTCATCCCAGATGAAATTGGGGGCAGAGATGGTGAGTGGAAAGCATTAAACACGGCGCGGCACTGGCGCGGCAAAACACAGCCACCGCCGCGTCAATGCGCGTCAGTGCCGCGTCAGGGCGCGGCAACGCCACGGCGGTCGCGGCATTTTCACCCAGCCCCACCCGGCGTGCCTCGTGAACAGGCCCATATTAGCCGACGCCACGGCTAGCTCGGGGTAGGTGTGGCGATGAATGGCAATGCGTGGCTATGTGTTTGGCGAGATTTGACTAGGTTCGGCTATCCCGGCTAGCCACGGCGTCATGTGTAGATCGGGGTACGTGCGGGGAGGCGCCCCGGGCCAGCTCTGGCTAGATCAGGGCTAGATCGGGGGTCTTCGGCTAGGCGGTTAGCCGAGAGATAGCTCCGTCGCTGCCCCGGTGCGGCTAGTGGCCGTTGGGCTAGATGGGGCCTGAATGCAGTGAGATCTATCAAGCGGGAGAAGGAAGTGGCAATGATCTATTCGCAACGCACAGCAAAGTGGTGAAGGCTGAAACGGAACATTGATGTTCATTCCCCTGGAGCCCGAAGGGTTGGCGCGACACAGCAAAATGGGATCTTTTTGGGCGATTGGACACAGGAAATTCCTTGAAGGAGTCATCTCTATCAAAGACCAAATAAATCGACTGTCACGCTCAAAATATACGAGTGATACATCGAGTAATGATCCAGCACGAACAGCCTCCCCCACACGAGTATAAAGGTAGCTGGCTTAGGACACTGGACATCTAGCTTCAAGATGCGGGATCTTTTGCGTCAAGGGATGGCACAAGTTTGTAAACTCTGGTCCGGCGCCGAAGCTGTATCTTCATATACCCTCGGGGTAAGTGTTCATTGTCTAAGCGTTAGTTGCTAGCTGAAACCGCGAATAGAAAATTAGGTCTTTGAGGGACATAGTTGCAGTTAAGGGTTGCCCGTTTCCCGCGTGCCGTTCTGACTATTCATAGGCAACGATCTGCTTCTCGAGCCCAAGTGCCGACAGTGATGGATTGTCTGATTCTTACTCGAACACGGATGCCGACGAGGTTGACGAGCTCATTAGGCGGTACAGAGAAGCGCTCACCCTGTGTTTTGACGGGCATCCCGATCGCCGTAGATGTATCGAAGACCTTGCGGTCTTGATTTGGTGCCGCTTTCGTCATCGAGAAGACCCCAGCGACCTTGACGAACTGATCGCATTGAGCAGGGAATTGCTGTCGCTATGTTCACGGCCCGACGCCAACCGCAGAAAAGTGCTCAGCAAATTGGGCGCAGAAATCTTCCTGCGCTTCCATCTTCGAGTGGACCCCCGCGATCTCGACGAAGTGATCGTGCTGTTCAAAGAAGCGTCGTCGCTGTGCCCACAGCCGGATGCCGACGGCCGTAACGCTCTTACGGACGTTGCTCGTGCGATTTACAGGCGTTTCCTAGAACGAGGCGACCCTACTGATCTGGAAGAGGCGATCGTGTTGTTCATGGAAGTGCTGTCCCTGTGCCCAAATTCCGATTCTGACCGCCTCCAAATCCTCGATCTCCTCGTCCATACATTCCATAGCCGTATCGAGCTACAAAGCCGGCCGGAAGACCTCGATCGGATGATAGGACTTCTCCAGGAAACGCTCTCCATTCATAACCATTTGGATGCTCAGCGAGCTACTTACCTGAACCACCTAGGGGAGGTGACGCGAGCTCGTTTCATGCAGCGAGGTGACACCAGCGACCTTGATTATGCCATTGAACTGTACAGAGAAGCGCTTTCCCTGTGCCCCGCCCCGCATCCCGAGGGCTGTGAGCTGCTCAATAGTCTCGCTGGCTCAACAATGACACGCCTTGTGGGGGTAAACAGTGATGGGGACACAGAAGAGCCTATCGCACTGTTCAGGGAAGCACTTGCGCTCTGCCCCCTACCACATCCCCTATGCGGTCTTCTCTTGAACAACCTTGGCAACGCAATTGAAGCCCGGTTCAAGCGACAAGGCACTTCTGATGATCTGGATGAGGCTATTGCTCTACACGAATTTGCGCTTGCATTACACCCTACTGGAGACCCTGGGCGCGGAAACTCTCTGAACTGCCTGGGAAATGCGCTACGCACCCGCGCTGACCAGCGAGACGACTTCCGGGACCTTGACAGGTCTATCTACCTTCTTGCAGAGGCACTTGCCCTACGTCCTTCGCCACATCCTGACGCCGGTGAGGTTGACAGGCTCATCGCGCAGCAAAGGGAAGCGCTTGCGCTGTGTCCTTCGGGGCATCCTAACCGCTGCGATTATCTTCACTACCTGGCCAACTTAATGTCTGTCCGCTTCTCGCTACGGCAAAATCCCATCGACCTCGACGAAAAGATCGCGATGTATAGAGAAGTACTACTGATGTGCCCGCAACCAGATTCTCAACGCTACGAGACTCTCACCCTTCTGGCACAGACACTAACTGTCCGGTCCTATCGCTACTGCAGGCCGGATAGTGTCGATGAAGCAATCGAACTGTTCAGAGAAGCGCTATCTCTGTGCAGCTCATCTCATCCCGACCGTGTCAGTGCTCTTGAAAACCTGGGCACCGCGATGCAGCAGCGGTTTGAGCTGCAAGGTCACTCCTGTGACCTTGATGCTGCCACTGGACTATACAGAGAAGCGCTTTCCCTGTGCCCCGTTCCACATCCCGAGCGCTGCCACCTGCTCACGAGTCTCGCCGAAATCATAATGACGCACCTTGAGAGGGTAAACACTGATGGGGACATAGAAGAGCCTATTACACTTTTCAGGGAGGCACTTACACTCTGCCCCCCACCACATCCCCAATCCGGTCTTCTCTTGAACGACCTTGGCAACGCCATTGAGGCCCGATTCCAGCGCAAAGGCAACTCTGGTGACCTGGACGAGGCTATTGCTCTGCATGAATTCGCGCTTGCATTGCGCCCTACCGGATACCCTGGGCATCGGGCTTCTCTAAGCAGCCTTGGAGATGCACTATGCACCCGTGCTTATCAGCGAAGTGACCTCCGGGATCTCGACAGGTCTATTTTGCTTCTTGGGGAGGCACTTGCCTTGCGTCCCCCAGCGGATCCCGATTGCCCCACATCTATGGTCAAGTTGGGGAACGCGATGGTAGCTCGCTTTACGCGGAGAGGAGACTCCAGCGACCTCGACAACGCGATTCGACTGCACAGAGAGGCGCTCATGCTCCCATACATCTCACGCAACCATGTAGCAGCTCTCGACAGCCTTGGGCAGGCACTGCGATTCCGATTCGAACAGCGATGTGATCCCAGCGATCTTGAAGAGGCGGTCGCGCGACACAGAGAGGCACTCTCTATGTGCCCCGCACCACATCCCTGTCGGCAGGCTGTCCTTAACAACCTCGGTTTAACTCTAGGGATCCGCTTTGGGGAGAAGGGTGACTCCGAGGACCTCGATGAATTAATCACAGTGCTCAGGGAAGCAGTCCAACTTCACCCTACAGGAAATATGGACCGCATCCATTTGCTCATGAATCTCGGTAACGCCCTAAAGTTACGGTTTAGGCAGCGCCAGGACCTGGACAACCTCGACGAATCCATCACAATGCACAGAGAGGCGCTCGCCTTGAGCCCTATGCTACATCTTCAGCGTGATCAACTTCTCACCACCCTCGGAAACGCGCTGCTCTTGTGTTTCCTCGAGCGGGGTGACGCAGGAAACATCGAGGAGTCAATAAAGTTGCATAGGGAGGCACTCGCCGTACATCCCGCTCCACATCCGTTGCGCCACGTGGTCCTTAACAACCTCGCCGCTGGACTGGAAGCTCGCTTCAGGCTATGGAGTAATCACGATGATATGGACGAAGCAATTATGCTACTTAGAGAATCTTCGACTGACCAGTCCTCTCCCCCACGCTCCCGTTTTACGTACTCCCTTCACTGGGCTGAGATTGCCTGGCGGAATGGCCACCCCACGTGTCTGGAGGCGTATGAGAGGTCCATCGAGCTCCTTCCTCAACTCGCTGCCTTTGATTTCGGTCTCGAGTCTCGTCGACAAAGACTGACAAACCATGAGGTCACCTCGCTCGCAACTCGATCTGCAACTGCGGCGATGCATCTGGGACGATCAGACCTTGCAGTGGAATTTCTCGAAGCGGGCCGCGCTGTCTTCTGGGCCCAGGCACTTCGCCTCCGAACTCCTCTTGACCGGCTGACTGTTGTCCATCCTTTGCTTGCTGAGGAGTTCCGAAAAATCTCGTCAGCTGGAACAGTTCGCCTTGCGGGATAATTGGATTGCGGGTTCCTCGCTGCAGAATTGCATTTCCATGGACGCTGAAGCACTCCAATGCCGCCAGCTAAGTAAAGATCACGCGCAGATTTTGCGTACTATTCGAGCCTTGCCGGGCTTTGAAGACTTTCTTCAGCCAAATAAATTCTCTTCCCTTATCCAAGCAGTCGTCTCTGGACCTGTCGTCATTCTATTGACTCATTCGGCTCTTATTCTCCTGCCCAACAGCCGTGTTCATATTCAACTCTCTGTTTGGACCAGTCACAAGATCGAACTATGCGCACAGGTCTTCGAAACTCTGTTCCGCGTCAACCGTAGCTTGAAGAATGCGTTAGATAATTCCAATACGAGGTCGGATCCCCACAGTGAAACCGCTCTTATAGATCTGCAACGCCGACTTTATGGTAATGTGGAAGGCCACGTTGAACCTGAAGGACTACTTCGCCAAATTCTTGCAGACTTATGGGAAACAATGGTTAAGCCTATTCTCCGAGTCTTGGATATCAGCGTGCGTTCTTTGCATTGACGGTCGTTTGTCTAGAATTCTTCTCACGTACGATGCAGAAATCCCAAGATCCACCGCGGCTGTGGTGGTGTCCCACAGGTCCCTTGGCCCTCCTCCCCATTCATGCAGCAGGCATCTACGATGGAGACGAGACGGATTGTCTTTCCCACTATGTGGTCTCATCCTATACGCCAACTCTTTCAGCGCTGCTAGATCGTTCAAAAGACAGCCCCTCGTCCTTCAAGATAACCGCTGTCCTCGAACCCTATGCTCATGGTTGCAACAGTTTACCTGGAACAGTGGAGGAAGTCACCAAAATGAAACGTCATATTCCCAAGGAGTTGATCACTCTCAGAAGCCCAAATACTGCGGATGTCGTGAAACATTTGAAAACATCGTCTATCCTTCATTTCGCATGCCACGGGGTTCAAGACGCAGACAGTCCTCTTGAAAGTGGACTCATGCTTTCGGATGGACTCCTGAAAGTCTCGGAAATCATGCAAAGGTTGGACCATGATGGGGATGACGGGGAGCGCA
The DNA here is from genome assembly GCA_014925785.1 of Mycena galopus ATCC 62051. Taxonomy (NCBI): domain Eukaryota; kingdom Fungi; phylum Basidiomycota; class Agaricomycetes; order Agaricales; family Mycenaceae; genus Mycena; species Mycena galopus. The sequence continues at coordinate 22,758 of WIQG01000166.1, forward strand.
AGGCTCTGTCTCTCGCATTCCTCAGTGCTTGCGAAACCGCCAAAGGCGACAAGAAGACGCCGGATGAAGCAATACATCTGGCCGCCTCTATGCTATTCGCTGGATTTCGAAGTGTGATTGCGACAATGTGGTGCGTCTCACAATTCTCTTGAGACTAGAGCTCATCTTGAAGACAGGGAAATCAAAGACATGGATGGCCCCAAGGTCGCCGATGCGTTCTATGAATATCTGTTCAAGGACTGTGATCCAAACGCAACACCTCCGGTGTATCCTGATCTTACCAAGACGGCGGAGGCACTTCATTTTGCGATGTTGAAGTTGAAAAACGAGCCGGGCATGAGCTTAATGCGGTGGATTCCCTTCGTGCATTATGGATTGTAGGGATTGCAGACGCCGGGCAACACTACTTTTGTATCATGTGTATATTACTTACTTCGCTCGTATGAAGGAGCAGAGCTCACGACGTCCGTACTCCGAAGCAAGCACGCTTAGTGCTCGCAAGGTCCGGTTCAAAGCTGGCGTTCGAACCTATTTATCTTGGGCTCAGCGCTGAGGGCAGAATCGTGGCTATACACTTTTGAGTGTAGAAGAAAGAAAAAACCAGCTCAGAATTTTTTCCGATTTGTTCTGTTTTTGTTTTTTGTCAGTCAAAAGTGTACAGCCACCAGTCTGACCACAGAACTGAGCCCAGGATAAATAGCTGGCTTGCACGCCCATTTCTGCACCGATTTGTGCTGTCCATGGTGATTCGTGTAGCCCTTGTTCACGGCTTTCATCACATGCATGGGGCATCCATTTAGGAGCACTTTTGTTTTGAGTGGGCAGAAATGGCTGCCCCAGCTAGCGCTTGCTGCGTGGTGCCCTGGGTTGGTTTGGCCGCGCTTGAATGTGCACCGCATTCGGTTGGGTTTGGCCGCGCTCGAATGTGCACTACATTCGGTTGTGGCCGCGCTCGAATGCGCACCGCATTCGGTTGGGTTTGGCTGCACTCGAATGCGCACTGCATTCAGTTGGGTTTGGCCGCGCTCGAATGCGCACAGCATTCGGTTGGGTTTGGCTGTGCTCGAATCTGCACCGCATTGGTTGGGTCGGTTGGGTTTGGCTGCGCTCGAATCTGCACTGCATTCGGTTGGGTTTGGCCACGCTCGAATGCACACTGCATTGGTTGGGTTTGGCCGCGCTCGAATGTGCACCGCATTCGGTTGGGTTTGGCTGCGCTCAAATGCGCACCGCATTCGGTTGGGTTTGGCTGCGCTCAAATCTGCACTGCATTCGGTTGGGTTTGGCCATGCTCAAATGCGCACTGCATTGGTTGGGTTTGGCCGCGCTTGAATCTGCACTGCATTCGGTTGGGTTTGGCCGCGCCCGAATCTGCACTGCATTCGGTTGGGTTTGGCCGCACTTGAATGTGCACTGCATTCGGTTGGGTTTGGCTGTGCTTGAATATGCACCGCATTCGGTCGGGTTCGGCTGTGCTCGAACATGCACCGCATTCGGCCGGGTTCAGCCCCGCTTGAATTCACACTGCATTTAGTTGGGTTCAAATAACTGCAACTTATTATTTTAAGATGGGATGCCCCATTGAATGTGGGACGTCCCACATGTTTATATATCCAACATGGGACGTCCCACAATTTGATATGCAGATGATGGGAAGTCCCATCGACTTTTTGTTCACAGGGTGGGACGTCCCACCAATTTTTATTCTCTACATGGGACGTCCCACTCATTTTTTAAATATTATGATGGGACATCCCACAATATTTCCTAACAGTTATGGGACGTCCCATCCCTTTTGATGAAGACCATGGGATGTCCCATGGATTTTAATTAATTCTATGGGACGTCCCATTCATTTTTACTCAAAGCCATGGGACGTCCCACGGAGTTCCCATCAATTCCATGGGACGTCCCATCCTTTTTTTAGCAATGGCCATAGGACGTCCCATGGGTCATGGGACATCCCAAGGATTTTATTTACATTTTATGACCGACCTTTTGTATTTAAATCTACTTAAACTATCGTCGTATCGCGGCACCGGGTCACATGCTTAATGTGATTCAGGACCAAACAAAACAACCGCTCTCATCCCAAAATGGGAATTCTTGGACTTGGCAAAATTTTTGGTGAAGTCCACGTCGGCCCTTTCGGCTTTAATCGGGCATCCCTCAATCTCATTCATTGACCGTTTGAGATTTATTTCCTTGAGTGACATTATAATGCGCAGTTGTTCATACAAGTCCGTGTGTCATTTGAGGTCACAAAGCCAAGTATATTTCAACAAAAAATTGGACGGAATACGACAGGTACACATATTTTTCATAAACGAGTATCAGGCCAAGAATTCAATAACACACAACAGGTACATATTTCTATACCACGACCCCCGATTTCCAAGTCTTCTAGCTAAAGGCGAAGAGAGTCGCGTATGCCATAGAATTCCGCCGTGCTGAGGGGCTGAGGCAGCGCGCGGTGCTGATGCGACTGGACCTCGGCCTCGGCCTGGAGTGCCTTGAGCTTGTTCTCCAGGACTTGATCTACGGCCACAAAGTCAGTCAGTCAGACTCCAGAGGACCCATTAAAAGAAACAGTGCAACGTACGTTCGCAATACAGCCTACAGCATGTGACGCCGCGAGGGTTGCGCCAGTACGGGTTGAGCAGCTCGAACCGGAACATTTCTAAGGTGGCGGACGGTTCGAACACATCGCCCGTGTACGTCGCCACCAGCTGCTTCACTGTGGGCAAGCGTCAGCCGCAGCAACATGCGAAGACGGAAACAGTGAAATCCATGTACTCAGCTGGTGCAGTGTATACTGTCGCCCGTCAGTAAGCGGGAATGGATTGATGAACTTGTACGCCCACAGCTGCTGGGACACCAGGCGAAGCTCGTTTGTGGGGTCGACGTGAATCTTGCGGTATACATCCAGGATCTCGAGGTTCTTGGTAATAGTCGCTTCGTGCAGTTCGCGCTTGTGGTGCGCAGTGCGCTTGTACGGGAGGCTGAAATCCAAGTGGAACTTCTCGACTGCGGCGCGATAGGCGTCCAGAGGGGTGGGGTTAACAAACGGACATGCCTTGACTGTGGCGCCGTCAGGCCTATTATAAATGGAGGAATATTTGAGAACATCTACTCACCAGCGGCCTTGAACAAGGTGTCCACTCCAAGCAGCACGCGTCCTCTCCTCCGCATGTACTCATCGATCTTGTCGTCAGCCACAAAGTGACCAAATTCGAGCTCATAGTCCTCCACTGAGACACGTATAAGTGAGGAAAGACAAGGGTGGCGCCAAAATACTTACATGCGATGCGGAAATCCACCGCCTTAATGTGATCCGTTGGGTGTGCACCTGAATAAGAACCCATGGTCAAATTCCTGCCAGACACAGGTAAAAAAAAAAACAGCCACGTACCTGCATCTGCCTTCGCGGCGGCCACCCGTTTATTTAGCTCTTTCCGTCTTTGCTCCTCCTTTATGATGCGCTGTTTCTCGAGCGAGATTTCACGCGGAGTCGAAGGCGGCGGGACGCACAGGGCCACCGAAAGAAAAGGAGACGACCCGCGCGGCGGCGGGGAGGAACGTGGTGAGGAGGACGGTGGTGGCGAAGAGGGCGGGAGGCTTCCCTGCTTGAGCGCTGAGGCAGCGATAAACCCTCCACCTGCGGTGGTGGCGACAGAGGGCTTGGTGGTGCGGGGGCGTGCAGTATGGTCGGCTGGCATCGAGGTGAGTGAGCGGATTAGTTTGAGGCATAATTCTGTGACGCTTCACCTTTTAACCCTGTCGTCCTGTGGTCGCTTCCCATTATTCTTGGCAATCGGCGTCGTAGGTGGCTGGCCATTGTCGCCCATTTCTTCTATATTTGGCATGTTCAGGACGGTCGGTTATTGAGGCATTGAAGCAATTCCTTCCCTGTTTGGCAAATCTCGGATTAGCGCTTTGAACGACAATGGACTTGATCACCCACCCATTCGGCAATTCCAATTTCTGCCACCGGGAATTCCTTCGTACCTATGGGGCCCGTCTTCTAGCACGTGGTTCATTAGATTGTCGCTTTGAAGTACAATGTGCTCGCTTACTTACCTTGTAATATTATTGTGACCGTCCTCAACGTCTCAAACGTCTGTTAACTTCCCCCGGAGGGTACTAGTCTCTTGGGCCACAAAGAGGCCAGACGCCGGACCACCAAGCTGGTGATCCTAATCCAAGAGGTTTTTTCTGCAATCACATCAATTTATTTACACTGTATGGTACTTAGTAATAATCTTGCTCGTCCATACAATACATATCAGCTCTTTCTACAGTTGTCTTCGCCCCCACTCTCCTCCCCATCGTCGCCATCGTCCTCTTCTTCTCTGTAATGTCTGTCCTCCCCCCGTGCCGCCAAATGGGCGTCGACACAACACCTTGAGAGTTGGAGGAGAGATGGCCCCCACGGCGTGGATGGCTCACCGAAGTCGGGGAGGTGCTTGTCCCAGGTCGCGGCGAGCTTGACCAGCCTGTCTTGGTGCAGCTGAAGATGATACTTGTCGACATCCGATACTGAATATGTGCTTTAGCAGGTGGTACAGTACTAGGAGAAATTGATACTCACCAGCACCTTCAATCGCCTTTGTAACTATCTCCCACTCCTGTCTAAACCACACTCGCAAGGCCGAGTTCTCGCGCCGCAGACGCCGTTCTTCCTCGTCGCACCGATCCAAATCAAGGGCTGCATTGATACCCTTGCGCACGTTGTCGTCGCTGAGCCACAGAGGGGGGTTGTCATCGCCGTTATCGCTGTACCTGTCGTCCAAACCCACGTCCTGAAAAATCGCGTCGTCGACATTGAGCTGCCAGAGTCCCTTGGGCGGGATCGTGACCAGTGCGATCGACCCCCTAGGCGCCCCCCCGTTCTTGATGATCTTCGCGATCTCCGTGCAGAGCTTATTGTACTCTGCCGCTAACTTGACAATGGTGGGCGCGCGACACTTCACTGCCGACTCGGTGTGCGCGTGTAGTTTAGAATCTGGAAAATATGATCAGTCGTCAGCATCGAAGTATTTGAATCCAAACCGTACCGTTAAGCAGCCGCCGATACGAGCGTTCTACAACGTCCATCTCGAATTTCCTGGCACAAAGGCGCTCCCGCAGGCGCAGCTTCAGAGCCCACGCGTTCATGCAGAGGCGCATGTATTCGCTGTTCGCCAGCTGCTCGAGTTCCTCGTGCTCATCGATGCCCAAGGCCTCCTCCTTCCGACAGAGAGCAGTGCGAGCCTTCTTCAGAGCTTCCAGGCCCTGGTCGTACTCGAGCTGGAACACCGCAGCATCGTTGTCGTTGTTGTTGTTGTCCACGGCGCTGAGGAACTGCTTCCACAGCTCCGCCACTTGCGTCTCCCGCGTCTTGATAGCGGCATGCAGAAGGATGACAGCGTTTACCGCCTGCTGCCCACGGTTTTTAGTTCGTCCTGAATATCATTGTTAGAGAAATTCGACAGCTTCACGAAAGCCCACGTACGAGGTAAAGGTTTGGTCTGAGCGACCACCTGCAGTTGCCACTGCTCGCGAAGCAACGCCGTCGACTTCTCGCATTCACGGAGGGCCTTGGTGGATTCTGCCCGCTTCGCGACGCAATGACGGTGACGGCGACGAATCCGCTCCCCAAGGCGGAAAAGGCTCCCCTCCTGGGAGTGCTCGATTTGGGCGTCCAATGTATAGAGGCGATTGTGATACTGAGCAAAAAGATCAATTAAGTATCATCATTCGAAGGGAATTCAAGTCCACTTACTCCGCAGATACGCAAGTGCGCGATCAAGTGACGGATGGAGTTCCAGAAGCACTCTGCGCTCTCGCCGTTGGTGAAACCGAATCCCAGGCGCTTTCGGGGGTGGTAGAGTAGTTGGCAAGCCCACTCGTGCCCGAACGCATGGAACACGGAGACTGCGAAGGCGATTCGATCCAGGAAGCGGGACAGGAAGTCCCAATTCAAGCAACTGCGCTCGAACGCGCACCCGATGTCGTACAGCAAACCGACCCGAATTTTGAGAGGGAGATGCTGGAAGAGAGTTTCGATGAGTGCGATCATGTAGAATTGATGTTCGCCCACGGAGTGCATGTTGACCAGAAAAAGGACACGGTCATGGCAACAAAGAAGCACCATGAGCCCCCTGTCCTCGAAGAACTAGGTGCTGGCTTTCTCGCGTTTCTCGTTGGCAGCCTTGAAGGAAGCCTCGCATCTGTCAAGGACGGAGCGAGGCAAGGGAAGTCGGTCGTCTTCGTACCCGTCTTCCTCCTCCTCCACCGTCTCCACGGTCGCACATTTGCCACGCTTCGCCTTCGTGGAGGCCTTGGCTGAGGTGTTCCGCACGGAGTCTACATACTCCTCCGTCCGCGCCGCCTGGGCCTCGGGAACGAAGAAAGTCTCGGGATGTTGTTTGGGCGGATCGCACAGCAATTTCTTTTTCTTCTGGGTGAAGCAGGCGTCGATGCACACCATGATGCCGGCTCTACTCATGTAGTTGTGGGTCGCTTGAAGGATTTTTGAAATCAAACTTACACTTCCAATGGGTCGTGTTTGAGATTCCCGAAGCAGGCGGGGCATCGACGTCGCAAGTACTCGCTGGGATGCTCTTGAGGTGGTGGTTCCGGGAACAGCACCTGCGGTGACTCTGGCGACGGCTCCCTCGCGTGCTTCCGACTGCGATCCGCCCTAGGCGCGGCTAGAGTAGGCATGCTGGATGAGGAGGCCGACGAGCTGCTGCTGTCTCGATGGTGCCATGCGGAAGGTGCTCGCTCGCTGGTACGGCCACGGCGTGGTGGAGTCGGTGGCGAAGCCGACTGCTGGATTTCTGGCCCAAAAATGCCGACGCGCGTCGTTTTCAGAACATCTTTATAGTGGTGCACAGGTGGGTGTACCACATGAGGCAGTTGCCAAATCGACGCCGCAAAGAGTTCTTTAAGTCAATTGTGAGCCCGTGGATCAAAAAAAACGAGACAAGCATACCTGATGCTCAAGCTGATGACCCATGTTCCCGAGGACTCGCTCCAAGGTCACACTGAACGCGGTGTTGTTCGGTGCCACCTGGAGAAAGAGCGTCATGGCAAATTCCAAGACGCGTAGATCCAGCACCAAGGACAGCTTCAGTGGGGCGCAGCCAAAGGCGCCGAGTCACATGAGTTGCCACCGCGGCAGGGGTGCAGTCGCAGATTTGCAATTCGACGTCCTCGATCGCTGCACCAGAATCGTTAGTGAATTGGGTCAATCTGTACTTAGAAGAAAAAAATTACCAGAAAAGTGTACAATCGCAACCTTGAGTGTTTGTTGAATACAGGCGCAGGAAGAGGACGCAGAAGGGCGACGTCCGTCCAAGGCTCGTAGCGAATTTGTTTCGTGCAGCAGGCGAGCGAGTTCTGGCAAGAGCTTGGGTAGCGTCTCACCTTGCCATCGTCTCCATTGCGTCGCACGTTTGCGCGCATGCTGGCCAGGTGGAGGTGCTGGGGATGAGTCCATGAACATTATGTCGGGCTCATTCGAGGCCGCCTCTGTGAAGTCGGCGGCAGCGATATCATCGTCGGATGGCGGGAGAGGCGCTCGTCCATCGGGGTGCGCTCAGTGAGACCGAATTGGCCCAGTAGCGCGGGCATGCGAGGCTGGACCAGAGTTCTGCCACCCGCCAGCAGAACATCGGGGAGATGGGCATCGCCGCGTAATTTTTGGCGGGGATTTGGCACCGAGGGTCCCTCTCGGAGGCTGTAGTCGGGTGAGGATGTCGCGGCGGCATGGTGCGCGCGCGCGCTGAGCTTCAGCACCATACGGAATCTAAGTCGTGGTCAGAATTTGCGCCTTGACGCTTTGAATTTCTGCCACTCACACCAGTTTCATCTCACTTTGTTTTTTTTTTGCTTTGTTTCTGTACGCGGTATTTGACTTCTATTGTACTCTTAATGTAGGCTACTATAAGCCGTATTGTACGGTTACAAGCAGTATTGTACAGTGCCAAGCCTCTAGTGCACAAGATACATGTATTAACTATTACTACTTTAGATGGTGGTGGTGGTCAGGAAGAAGGAGCAAATAGCTCCCGAGAACAATCAACTGATCGATTGACGGGCAGCCGTCGGTTGATCATCGGGGAAACTGATAAGGCCCGATAAGCGATAAGGCCAGTCCTAGTTTTCCCGTCAAGTCCCCGATCCTGAGGATTTTATTTCACCAGTTGAATCGACGCGTTTTGCGCGTGTATTTACGCGTCAAAGACGATTAATATTCCGTTAGATGATTACTATTGGGCTGTTTTTTTTTTTTACATTGGCTGGTACGCAAAATTATACTAGAAATTGGTTACTTCGAAGATGCCGTCCAGTGATTGTAGTCTAATGTTTTTCACCAGTGCTAAGCTGGACGAATAAAAGTACGCAGGCTCTCCTCCACCCGGGAATTTCACCGCAGTGACCCCAAATCCGTGCACATGAGCGAAGTAGGGGATAGTTTGTGCGTATTGGCCCCTGCACCCCAGATCCGAGTTCACGTCGGGACCCAGCACGATGTGTTTCCCCCCGTTGCCTCCATGCCGTGGCTTGATGCAATTGCGAGGGATTGCATGTTTCATCCCTCCGGACCCTATCCCCAACACGTCCATTTTTTGCTGGCTGGCGGGCGGAGGCATTCCCACAAGTAACCAGCTGCACTTGCCCTCGAGCCCAGCCACCTTGGGCGAGGTTTTGGGGAGTTTCAGCACACCAACGACTTGAACGTCGATGCGCTTCATGGCGAGCTCCAGCATTGAGATCCACTGCCCCGTGTCCTCCCCGTCCAGTTGACGCAGAGGACGAGCAGGACCTATGGGCGCGTCGGCGGCGGGCAGAGGTGGGGGCGGCGAGAAAGACGATGCAGGAAGTGGAGGAGGGGGCATGTCGCATCAAGGAGTCCCACCCCAAAGTGGGCCGTTATCACTGTGGAGCGGCGTAGGCGGCGGCGTGCGAGATCGAGGGGCGGAGGGAGGTTCTAGCTCCTTTCTTGGAAGGAATCGCGCTTGTGTAATCGGTATACGCTTACTTTACAACAAAGTCAGACAGATTGTAAGAAGAATATGCGAAAACTCACTATGCGTGAAATACATTCTCGATTGGAATGTTGGAAAATTGCCGATTACCTGCGTGTTCCCCAATCGTGACTAGGATGCCCTGCTGGTCATCGCGCAGCGGGAGTGCCGTGCGACGTCTAGTTGATTTGAGTTGGGCAGCGCGCACTGGGCTATCATAGTCCCCCACCACGACTCCACGCAATCCTGCGTGAAGTGGACACCTCGTTCCTCCCACCTTTTGCGTTCCCTCCAGGAGCCAGCCCACATGTCCAACCACCACAACGTCCATGCCCTGGTACCATCCACGACCTGTATGCATCAAGGCGCGCTGCGTCTCTAACTGCGTGCAACCGCCCTTCATATATTCCCGCTCAGCGGCCGTTGGTGGATTGACGCCCGAAGGTGCAACGAGATAACCCGGACGTGTGTAAGGTGCGGTGCCTTCTTTGAGGCTAGCGGACTCGGCTTCGCAGTCGACTTCAGCAGCGCGCACTTGTAGCTACAGAATAATTAGTCTAGTCAATATTAACAAGGAAATATCCCGTACCAATCTTGCGTCCGGCTCTCCCAACGTATGCTCGACACCAGTCTTTCGATTACCCTGCACCCATTGCGGTTAGTTTAATGGCGATTATCAGAAATTGAAATCCACATACGCAAAATATTTGCAAGACGCCCGCAGTCGGTGCACCCACAATCACACCCACACTGTCCTTGTATTCCCCACACCTCACACGCACAGAGTCCCCGAGGTGCCATTCTCGAGTGACGTGCTCGATCGAGATGGTGAAGGACTGGTCATCGAAGTGGGCTGTCGTGCGTCCCACCACATCGCAATCTTTCGGGATCGAGATGGTGAGGCTGTCGTTGGCAACTGCTGTGACCCCGCCGATCACTCCCTTATACAAAATCCCGGACACAACGCGAACGCGGTCATTTATTCGGAAAGTGTAACAGATATCCAGCGCCGAGCGCTTGAGGTGAGCGAGCTCAACACAGGCGCGGCCGCTGTTATCATGCCCGCCGTCGTTGCCAGTGTGAAGGTGTTTGCGGGTCTGGTAGACTCCGCCCAGGCCAGGGGTCACCAACTTTGCATACTGCACATTCTGCTCTTCCTTCTTATCCCATCTCTCCGCCAAGGCGAAGATGAAACCGTTCAATCCCTTGTGCTCGCCAGCTACCATGACTACTCTGTCCCCTTCGGCGAGAGCAGGAGACAACCCGTGGAATGGGAGTGTCAGTAAGTCGGGATGGCAGCTGCCTACGAAAAGGAGGAGTTGCTCGGGGGTAGGGTCGAGACGTGGATAGCGGGACTTTGGAAATGCTGACCGCTGGTCGCTGCCCTTCTGGAGTTTCGCCCGAATAACATGGAATGCTGGGCGTTCGCGAGGAGGTTCGGTGGGACGTCTGGCTTGGATGATGTGCACGTCTTGATATAATTCCGTCGTGGACAACACAAACGCTATCCCCTTGTGCGTCTGGGGTCCCTTCTGCGTCTTCACCCAAGTCCCGGGCACCACCACCATCTCACTATCGTCGTCTGGGTCGGCGAGGGCACGAATGAGCAGAACTTCGCGGTAGCGCTGCGTCCCGGACGTCGCGCTTTGCCCACTGCGCTCTCTGGTCGGCGAAGCTCTGTAGGTGCGCTCGATACTGGTGGAAAGCACCATAGCACGCCTGTTCCCGGCCCGAATCCATGTGCCGTGGGTGAGTTCGATGCTGAGTTGCTGCTGGATCTTCACTGGTGCGTAACCGATTAGAGTTTCCTTGCGGGTGTGCTCCCCAATGCCCGCATTGACCCAAGTGCCCGAGATGACAGGAATTTCGTCCTTGCCGTTTTCATCATCCCCGCTACCGTAGTTAGCCGCCGCCGCCGCCGCTTCGTAGTAGGCTGCCAATGCGACCGCGTTATCATGCTCGGCTTCATGCTGCAGAGCATCGACGCAAGGAATGCGGATGACCAGGTCATTGCCCTGCTCTCGATCGTCCAGAAAATCTGAACTGCACATGTTAGCGAGCAGTATCCCGCCAAGACACCTAGCCTACCTTTGTCTGCCTGGGTTTCCTGATCTTCCTCTTCGTCGTCTAGTTCTGGATCCTCGTCTTCATCCTCCGCCGCTAAGTCGAGAAGTTTCTGGATGTGCCGAGGAACAGAGTTGTTGGGGTGATTGAACCGGCGACTCAGTGTGGCGTCCTCCTCCTCTTGGTCCGAATCCCGATCATCTTGGTCTTGTTTGCCATCTGAGTCGTCATCTGAGTCGACGTGTCGGCGTTTCGCGGGTGGTGGAGACGGCGAAGACATTGCGCGTGCACCGGGTGGACTTCTCGCACACATCTGTGACTGAATGGGCGGTTATGAGAAATGTCAAGTACATGATTTTGTAAACTTACTGTAGCAAAAGTCATGGGCGTGAAGTCGCGCTGGAGGTAAGTCGTGGGCGTGTCCTGCGCGTATTGTAAGATCAAACAAAATGAAAAAAAAAGGAATCTCACGAAACGAGGGAGTGGCCGTACTTGCAGGACCTCCAGAGTGGGTCCACGGAGATCATGAGGATACGGGGTGGGACCGCGCGAATCGGGCAAAAAAAGCGGGGTTTCGTGCCGACGCAACGGAGTCGGCCCACGAGAGAACAAGGCGGGAGCCTCACGCTCGATGTGACTTACTCACTCTCGGGGTCGTGGTCGACGTCAGCCATGTCATCTAGGTACATTCGAGCGCTTCTGGGGGCGGTTGTCAGCATCAGCGACGACTACAAGACGCGTCATGGATTTGATATATTTTTTCTCGCTCATTTTTTTCTTTCTCATTTCTGAGGACAACTGGGCGCGGTAGCGCCTGACTTTGAGCTCGAGGCCCGCCACGCAAGCTTTATTTTGCTATCTACTGGCTACAATACGACTGGTATAATGACTTACCGCGGTGCCATGATATCAGAAGCCAAGAGTGAAAAGCTGTGCAAAGTGTGGGCGTGCTTGATTTGCGGCCTTGCAGCTCGGAAAAACTACGTAATTTCTCCGAGCAGCAAGGCGGCAAGGCAAGCCCGGTGACGGCTGCACAGCTTTTTGCCTCTTGGTCCTGATCGTCACGTCCAAGACCCAGTCTTGACGGTTGGGGCCAGAGGTCAAGCAAAGCAGGGTGAGGGCGGGAGAGGGTAGCAGGGTAGAATAGATGTCTTGTCGCCCACATTCCGTAGCTGTAGCACGCCCAGAGGGGAAAAAAAATTGACTTGAAGTATCCAAGTGGTGTGAGGCAGCGAATAGCGAGGGGCAAAGAGGAAGAGGGCGGGATTGGGCAGAATCCAGCGGGCAACGTACGGGAATGTATGGCTTCTCAAACCAGAGGGTTACACGTTGATTTGAGGGCGGCGCGGCGCGTCGGGCCAAGGCGGGATTTTGATGGTAAGGCGCATGCTGAAAAAATGGGATCCAGATCTTGATGGGCAACGCAGGTCTTTGGAATACCCAGAATGGAATACAAGGAGGATACAGGTCAGTTTTGAGGGCGGTACAAACGCGGAATTTTTGACGGTAAGGCGCACACTTGAGGTAAGATTCCGGGAATTGATTGTAAAGACAGGGCTTGATTGGGGGGCGAGGGACTCAACACGAATGTGAGTGGCAGCGCTCACCTTATAGCACTTTGCTCACATTGTTCTAGATTTGGTGGGGCCACATTGCACCAAAGCACCATCAAAGCGCACTTCCTTGATGGAGACGAGCAGGCCCTGCGATTGGTGGGCCACCAAAAAATGGACGAATAATGGTGAGAAGGCACGCAGGGTTCAGGTTGGAAATACTAAAGTCCCGACTTTGCTTTTCACAGCGCGTTTTGTTTCCTGCCTACATGGTGGAGCGTATAGCTCCCACTGCAAATACTCGCCCTAAACCTCGGAGATCGAATGGCACCCGCGACGCGTGCTTCAGCGCGGGCTACTCGCAGCAAGACCAAGAGCAACCCAGTGCCAAAGCCGACAGTGCAGCCGACGCGCGCCAGGCCCCGCCGCATACGTGTGGTTATGTCCATTCGATACCTCTGATTCTAATCAATTGTGTTTCAGAAACCGACTGCGAAAGTGCCGCCTCAAGAAGAGCAGAGTGCTGCAAGCTCGAAAAACAGGGTACGCAGTCTCCTCGTTTTCCGAAACTACTTAACTGACTTGCGTTGCAGCACATACCTTCTGACGACGAGACAGAGACTCAGCCAGAGGACGTTGAGCCTGCTGATGACGAGGTACGTGGTCTATTTACTTCGAGTTGTCCTGCTCTAACTTGTATTCCAGGAATTGATAGAGCCATCCCCTTTGGACGAGGACGACGCTAACTTCAATCTTGCGGTACGTGCCCTGATTTCGTGGAGAGAAGTTCACCACTCATTCCTGTTACAGAACCGGAATGAGACGGTGCCCAACCAAGAAGACCTTGTTGTTGATCCCAGTGGCGAGGTAGGGTTCTTGTCAGGGGAACCACCCGGCCGGCCGTCCGGCAATCCGGCACTCCGGCTCCCCATCCCTCCGTCCCTCCGGCTCCGGCCCATTGTCCGGCCCATCGTACTGCCCCACGCCCTTGCCCGATCCTCCGCCCGAGGCCTCCCCCCTGTCCGTCCTCCCCTCCGGCCACCCGTCCGCCCGGAACCTCGTCCCCAGTCCCTCCGGACTCCGTTCCGCCCCTTCCCCCATCGTCCGGCCGCTCGCACTGGAACGTGCTGTGCGATCAAGCTCGGGATCACTGCCGGTCACTCCGGACACGTGCTACTGGCTAGTACCTGTACCTACAAAAACTTTGCCTAGCGTGGGAATCCTCATCCTTTCTTCTCTTCGGATTCTCCCGCTAGGTGCGTATTCTAGAACCCTGTATTTAGTACCGTGAATTGAGTTACTTCGGATTCTCCCGCTAGTCTTCGCGCCCCGCGCCGAGCTGAGGTTGCCCTTACAGCAGAAGAAAGGATCTAAGGGATCAACTGGTCAAGATTGCGAAGTTCGGTGTAGACTCGGACTCGGACCGCTACGCTAGCGCTCCGGCCTCCCCCACTTCCAACCTCGACCCCTCCTCCTTGATGGACGCCCCGACGCCCGGAAACGGGTCCGCGTAACCCGAGCTCCCGGATGTTCACATCCCGGACTCGGCTTCCGACCCCGAGGCCCGGCTGACCGCGGTCGAAGACTCTCTCGCGAATATCGAAACCCTACTCCTCCGCGTTTTACATAATAACCAAAATCCACCCGCGACTGCCCCTGTCCCTGCCGCTCCGGCTCCGGCGGCGGGTCCAGACTTCACCACCCTCACCCCAGCAGCAAAATCGGTTCTCCGACCGAACCCTCCGGCCGTTTTCGATGGCGACCGGACACAAGGACGGATGTTCCTCCACTCCGTCCTCACATACCTCCGATTGGTTCCGGAAGCCTTCATGGTCCACGGACAGGTCGTAGAGGAAAAGCTCGTGCGGTACGCCATGTCCTTTATGGCGCGAGACACGGCCGGACGGTGGGCGGAGCGACAGTCAGCAATTGTTCCGTTCCCGTTCCCGTCCTGGGCGGAATTCGAGTCCGAGTTCCGGCTCCGGTTCGTAGAGGAAAACGAGCAAGACCAAGCTCTCCTCCGGCTGGAGACTCATAGCTACTACCAAGGCTCCCGCGATGTCTACCGGTACACGGACGACTTCGAAGAACTCGCAGCCACGGCCAGATACACGGACCCGCTCGTCCGCGTCACCAAGTACCGTGCAGGGCTCGACCCGCGGATTAACGCGGCTATCACCACGTCCGGAACCGCTCCGGCACTGCTGGACTACGCCGGATGGCGTGTCCGCGCTTTCCGCCAGTACGACGCCCTCGCTCGTGTCCGAACGGGAATACCCCCGACTCGCACCCCGGCTCCGGCCGCACGCCCCCGCACTGGGACGTTCCTCCCAGTCCCCTCCTTCACACCTGCTCCTAAAGCTGCGCCGACGCCCGCCCTTCCGCCCGGCATCCCGATGGATGTCGACCGGACTCGCGCGCGCTTCACGCCCCGTGCCTGCTTCCGTTGCGGTGCGACCGGACATCTCGCCCGAGACTGCCCGACCCCCTCGGATGTCCGACACGCGGACGTCCTGGACGAGGTCGTCCGCCAACTAGGTGACGACCTCCTCGGAGAACTCTTCGCGCGCCTCTCCACCTCTGCGGGACTTCCGGCCGAGCCGGAAACTAGAGACGCGGAGCCGGAGGGTTTTCCGGACGCGGTCGAGTGAGCAGTGCGCCCTCGGTCGCGTCCCCCAATCGTTACTCCTGCTTGTACAAAGATATACCCAATAAATCAGCAGTTGAAACGAAAGACGCACCCCCTGTTCCGGCTTCCGTCCCCTGGCCGGAGCCCCCTATTCCCGCCCCGGAGGCAAAAACCCCTTCCATTCCCCGCGTCCACCGCCCGAGGTGGGAGCGCAAACTGCCCAGGCGGTACGTTATTGATTCCGTGGAGGGCCGGAACTCCCTGCACATTCCGTTGGAGATGCAATCGGTAGAGACCGCGGCTACGATGTCAGTGAAAGGTCTGGTCGACTGCGGAGCGACCGGAGATTTCATCGACTCGGAGTACGTGATCTCCCGTAACCTTCCCGTCCGGAAGCTCTCCCAGCCCATTCCGGTCCTCAACGTCGACGGTACACCCAACGCGGCCGGAGGCATTTCCGGCGTAGTCGATATGGTCGTCAACTACAAGGGGCACTCCGAGCGCATCCAACTCGAGGTAACGCGGCTCGGAAAGCAGCACGTCATCCTCGGCTACTCCTGGCTCCAGAAGCATAACCCGGAGATCGACTGGGAGACCAAAGAGGTCCGGATGACCCGCTGCCCGACCAGCTGCAGCACCTGCCAGGATGAGCTCCGCGCTGTCCGTCGCAACGCGAAGCTCTCCGCCGCGATCCTCCGGCAGCTCCGCGAGGGTCCCATCCCGTCTATCTGCACCATCGACTCAGAGGAGTGGTGCGGAGACGACGAGTACGATCCGGACGACGACGGAGACGACTGTCTGGACCTCACCCTGGACCCGGACAAAGACGACGATGACGAGCTCGAGGAAGGCGACCGGATCCTCTACACCGCGTTCGCTCCAGCCGAGGAAATCTGCGCCGGGAGCACCGTCTCCCAACGGCTTGCGGAGGCCTTCGCCCGGAACTCGGCCCCGCCTAGGACTTCGGTTCCGACCTTGGTCGAGGACTTCTCCGACGTCTTTGACAAGGAGTCGTTTGACGCGTTGCCGGAGCGCCGGACGTGGGACCACGCCATCGAACTCGTCCCGGATGCAAAGCCGGCCAACTGCAAGGTCTACCCGATCTCCCCCCTTGAGCAGAAGGAACTCGACGCGTTCATCGAGGATGGGTTAAGCACCGGCCGGATCCGCCCGTCCAAGTCCCCGATGGCATCCCCGGTCTTCTTCATCAAGAAGAAGGACGGAAGCCTCCGGTTCGTCCAGGACTACCGGGCGCTCAACGCGATGACCGTGAAAAACCGATACCCGCTCCCGCTGATTAACGACCTCATTAACCGCCTAAAGGGAGCTCGGTTCTTCACGAAACTCGATGTCCGCTGGGGCTTCAACAACGTCCGGATCCGGGGAGGCGACGAGTGGAAGGCCGCGTTCCGTACCAACCGAGGGCTCTTCGAGCCACTGGTGATGTACTTCGGCCTCACCAACTCTCCGGCCACGTTCCAGACGATGATGAACGACATCTTCCAGGACCTCATCCTGTCCGGAGACGTCATGGTATACCTCGACGATATCCTCATCGCTCACTCCGACCTCGCGCGCCACCGGGAGATCGTCCGAGAAGTTCTCCGACGGCTCCGGGCGCACAGGCTTTACCTCCGGCCGGAGAAGTGTGAGTTCGAGAAGTCGTCGATCGAGTACCTCGGCGTCATCATCTCGCACAACCACGTCGAGATGGACCCGGTCAAGGTCGCCGGAGTCGCCGCCTGGCCCGCCCCGGAGAACAAGAAGGACGTGCAGCAGTTCCTTGGCTTCACGAACTTCTACCGGAGGTTCATCCGGGCGTTCTCGGACATCGCGCGGCCCCTCTTCGACCTCACTAAGAAGAGCGTCGCGTGGACCTGGACCGCTGCCGCGGCCGCCGCCTTCCAAGCCCTCAAGGATGCGGTGACCGCGGAGCCCGTCCTAGTCCTCCCGGACGAGTCGCGTCCGTACCGGGTTGAGGCGGACAGCTCCGACTACGCCACCGGAGCCGTCCTGTCTCAGCCGGACGCAGACGGAAAGTGGCATCCGGTCGCATTCTACTCCAAAAGTTTGAGTGACGTCCAACGCAACTACGAGATCCACGACAAAGAGATGCTCGCGATCATCCGAGCCTTAGAGGAGTGGCGACACTTCCTCGAAGGTACGCAGCATCCAGTCGAGATCTGGACGGATCACAAGAACTTGGAGTACTTCCGGAAGGCGCAGAACTTGAACCGGAGACAAGCGCGGTGGTCCCTGTACCTGTCCCGGTTCGACTTCGCGCTCCACCACCAGCCCGGCCGCCTTATGGGTCGTCCGGACGCGCTGTCCCGTCGCCCCGATCATGGGGTAGGCTCGGACAACACGGACGTCACCCTCCTCCGCCCGGACCTGTTCCACATCCGCGCACTGGAAGGCGTCGTGGTCGCCGGGCCCGAGGTTCCCCTCCTTCGTGACGTCCGGGAGGCCTTCGCGGGTGAACCGGATCTTGAGGACCCCGTTGCGCTCGTCGCGCGGGAACTCCTCAAAAACCGGAACGTCCGCTCCCCCAGGTCGTCCGAGTGGCGCCTCGCGGAAGGGCTCCTTCACTACCGCGGTAAGATCGTCGTGCCGCGGAATAAGGACCTCCGGCGCCGGATCATCGCCCTCCACCACGACACTCGGGTGGCCGGACACGCCGGGCGCTTCAAAACCCTCGAGCTTATCGCCCGAAATTACTGGTGGCCCCAGCTGTCCCGTCACGTAGGCCAGTACGTCCGGACCTGCGACCCATGCAACCGGACGAAGGCGCTCCGGAAGTTACCCCACGGAGAGCTCCACCCGACCGAGATTCCGGAAGAACGCTGGGACACCGTCTCGGTGGACTTTATCGTCGAACTCCCACACGCGCACGGGTTCGACGCGGTCATGGTCGTAGTCGACGTCCTGGGTAAGCGGGCCCACTTCAACGAGTGCCACACCGGCCTAGGCGCGGTCGGAGCCGCTCGGCTCTATTACCGGAACGTCTGGAGGCACCACGGAACCCCCGGAAATATATCTCCGACCGTGGGCCGCAGTTCGTCGCGGAGTTCACCACGGAGCTGTGGCGCCACATCGGAATAGAGCCCGCTACCTCCACCGCCTACCACCCGCAGACCGACGGCCAGACCGAGCGTGTCAACCAGGAGCTCGAGCAGTTCGTCCGGATCTTCACGAACTACAAACAGGACGACTGGGACGAGCTCCTTCCGGCCGCGGAGTTCGCGTACAACAACCACGTCCACTCCTCGACGCAGCAAGTCCCGTTCATGACAGACACCGGAAGGCTCCCCCGGATGGGGTTCGAGCCTAACGGATTGCGCTCGAACGTGGAATCCGCGAATGAGTTCCGAGACCGGATCACGTCCGGAGTTTCGGAAGCCAAAGCCGCACTCGTCAAAGCCAAGGACGAGTTCAAACTGTACTACGACCGACGACGCACGCCCGCCCCCGAGATCAAAGTAGGCGACCGAGTCTGGCTAGACGCCTCCGACATCCGGACGACCTGTCCGTCCGTCAAATTCGCAGACAAACGCCTTGGCCCCTTCAAGGTCGTGAAGATCGTCGGAAAGGGTGCGTACAAGCTCGAGCTTCCCCCGCGGTACTCCCAGCTCCACCCGGTCTTCCCGGTGGTGAAACTCCAGCTCGCGGAACCGGATCCGTTCCCCGGACGCCCCCGGAACGACGAACCCCCGCCCGTCCTCCAGACGGACCGCGACGTTCAATGGGAGGTCGAGGAGATCCTAGAAGCGAAGGTCCGTTACGGTAGCCTCTGGTATATGGTGCGGTGGAAAGGCTATGGCCCGGAACACAATAAATGGGTAAAGCACTCCGACGTTTTCGCCAAGGACGCCATCGATGCCTATTATCGCCGCTACCCCAACGCCCCCCGCCGGATCGCCGCGGCCGCGTTCGACTCGCTCTCGTTCCGGAAGCGCGACGCCCACGTACGGTTCATGCGTCGAGACGCCGCATTCCAAGGGGGGGTGATGTCAGGGGAACCACCCGGCCGGCCGTCCGGCAATCCGGCACTCCGGCTCCCCATCCCTCCGTCCCTCCGGCTCCGGCCCATTGTCCGGCCCATCGTACTGCCCCACGCCCTTGCCCGATCCTCCGCCCGAGGCCTCCCCCCTGTCCGTCCTCCCCTCCGGCCACCCGTCCGCCCGGAACCTCGTCCCCAGTCCCTCCGGACTCCGTTCCGCCCCTTCCCCCATCGTCCGGCCGCTCGCACTGGAACGTGCTGTGCGATCAAGCTCGGGATCACTGCCGGTCACTCCGGACACGTGCTACTGGCTAGTACCTGTACCTACAAAAACTTCGCCTAGCGTGGGAATCCTCATCCTTTCTTCTCTTCGGATTCTCCCGCTAGGTGCGTATTCTAGAACCCTGTATTTAGTACCGTGAATTGAGTTACTTCGGATTCTCCCGCTAGTCTTCACGCCCCGCGCCGAGCTGAGGTTGCCCTTACAGTTCTTTTATTTGACAGGCAGACAGACTTGTACTGACATTACATTCTGTTAGGATGAGCCCAATGCCGAGGCCTCAAACCCCACAGACACCACTGTACGTTGGACGTGCTGACCGTAGTTCTAACCCATATTCTGACATTTATATTCCAGCCAATTGACCGCCGCCCCAAACCACGCCCGCAGGACAAGAACGCAGCCAATCCCCAGAAAGACCCCTTCGACCTCTCTGGCCGGTGGGAGAAGCACTGCGACGAGCAGCGCGTGAGGCTCTCGAAGCGGCAGCTCTACTTGGCCAACCCCCCTCAGCGGCTTCAACACGACAATGAAGATGAAGACCACGACGGCAGTGACTTTCAAGACAAGAGTGGGGTGGGCTACGACGACATAGACCCATACCCGTCGCCCCGCCCCCGCCCCCGTTCTGCCTCAGTGCGCTCCCGGCCGTCGGAGCGCTCGTTATCCCCACCCCGTTCTCCTCGCGGTCGGTCTGCCTCGCCGCGGTCGGAATGCTCTAGTCCTCCACGTGCACATTCGGTATCCGCGGCCTCTGCCGCTCGCGGTTGCGGTTGCAGCTCTAGGCGACCCCAGCGCCCCTCTTTGTCGCCGCCACCAGCCGTCACTCCCAGTCAGCCTCGCTCTCTGTTGACACCCTCGCAGCGTGCCTCGTGGTCGTCTCATCGCAGCCGATCTGCTTCGCCCTGTGCCCAAGTTCGCAAGCCCTCCACTCCCTTGCCACCATCATCACCGCCCGCTCAAATACTGGAGTCGGATCTCAGCGAAAGTGATGACGATTACCATGCACACCAGGAAGCGAAGCAAAAGTCGAAGCAGTACAAGGTGGACCGTGGGCGTTCTCATTCCCCTAATACCGAAGACGAGGACCAGGAGGAAAATCTGGATTTCGACATCGAGATTGAAGAGCAGGCGTTGGAAGACGAAGAGCCTACGCCAAAGTCGAAAAAGTCTGCACCCAAGAAGACAAGGCCGCGAACTGCGAAGGCTACATCGTCGAAGGCAGCACCATCGAAGTCCAAGGCAGCGCCGTTGAAGTCCAAGGCAGCGCCGTTGAAGTCGAAGTCTGCGCTGTCGAAGGAGGGGAAGGGGAAGGGGAAGACCAAAGCCCAAGAATTGGAGGCCGAGTCGGGAAGTGAGGACGATTACGAGGAGGACGAGGAGGAGGAGGAGGAGGAGGACGAGGGAAATGACGTCCCCCCTGACGGTGGATACAAGAAAGGCCCCATCCCAGAAAAAATCAAGAGGAAGGTCCACGGCTTGTATGCCCAGTTGATCGACAACGTCAAGGCCCTCGCCGCCAAGTGCGGGAAGCCCTCCACCTCGTTGTATCGCGAGCTGGATTTAATCGGCAAGGCGCTGCATGCCACCAGCGTCTGGAATCTTTGGCAGAGATACTTCAGCGAACAAGCAACTGCGGCAGAGAAGAAGGGTGTGTGTCCGTTGACACCGTACTTTAGGAACACTGACGAATAATTTATTGTAGATCCCGATTTCAGTAAACATTCGCGGGCCGCCTTCATTAAGGCGTTGGGCACCGACTTCCCCGAAAACGAGTGCCACAACGCCGAGGTGGTTTTCAAGGTCTTGCCGTTCCTGCGCGACTGGAACGCGGACATCGACGCGACGGGGTGATCGAGTTGCACGGGAAGAAGAAGCTCAAGCCTCGCCTTCGCAAGGAAGTCAAGCCCATTACCCGTATCGTGAGCCGTGCCTGCCGCACAGTGACTTGGACTAATCACAATGTACCGTAGGCTCAGCACATCTACGAGGCGTACGGTGCTCACACTTGGGGCTTCGTGATCGACCCACAGGGCGAAGCGAGCTTCGCGTTCGGCGTGGGTGACGCATACAAGGAAATGCGCAAGATATTTCACCACCAACTTGCCATGCAGGTCAAAGATCAAGAACACGCGTTTTAGTGTGTTTGCTACATTCTAGATGGCTGAGAATTGACCTGACAAACTATATTCACAGCGGGATCGAACTAAGAAAACGGGGGGAGGAGGCTCGCGCCTTACCCTTGAAGAGGCTCAACGCCGGGGACCAGGAGCCAGGACGAGACGCCTCCCGAAAAAATCTGGTGCTGATCATTGGTGGACAGCTATGTAAGTCCATTCATGAATCGTATTTTCAAGAGGACGCTAACAAAACGGCAGATCGGTTCTGTCGAGCGGCGGGGACCCTTTCTGGCCAGAACATCGACCCAACGAAATGGAAGATGACATGGAACAACAAGTTCATTGACGTCGCACGAGTAAATCAGTGCCGCATTGTCAACTACCCCGCCGCCCTCGGAGACGCAGGCCAGATTATGGGGACGGCGGGCTTTTCCTTAAAATCCATCAAGGCCGCCACATTCACAGAATTCATGCCCGCGCTGGAGGCATCGGTGCAGACCGAGGACGACGAGGTGATGCATATCGTGCCCTGGGATGAAGGTACGTTGGTGGTCGCGGATTGCATTTGTGTCCTGTCAAAACTAATTACTTCTCAGACGAAAAACACTTGCCCCTGGACGAACAGGGCGACGTTGCAGTTGTAGTGGACGTAGACGGCGTGCCATTGGTGAAGGTCAATAACAGCGACACGTATCACAAGGCGGTCACCGACGGGGCGGCGAAGGAAAAGAAGGAGAGGGAGAGGAAGGAGAAGCGGGAGAGGAAGGAGACGGGGAAGACGAAGAAGCAGCGGGGCCGTCCCTCGCCTTCGCCACAGCACGGATCGCCTTCGCCTCAGCGCTGGTCGCCTTCACCGTGCCGCCACTACGATCACCCGCAGTACTCGGGCAGCAGCTATGACCTGCCGCGCATTGATGCCCCCCCCACTACCCGTACCTCCCCACCCGCCCTGACTCACGGTTCCCTCAAGAGTACACCCAACCGCTGGACTACGCTTACCATGCCTACATCCTCCCGCATGGCTACCTCCCGGATGTGTCACGCTACGAGTACGAGTACCCTCCACCGAGTGGGGGCTACCCGTATCGTGGCCGTTCTCCTCAGCGGGTGGGCCCATCGCACGCCAGCCACCCGCACTCCCAATCGCCTCGTGGACGCCGCCTGAGCCCTCATCCGCCTTCTCGAGCACGCGCCCGTGCTGAATCTTCCAAGGCGGCGGCGCCTCGGCCACAGCGCGGCCCGTCCATCCCAGCAATCCCACGCCCGTCACAGTCGAAGGGGGTGGCGCCTGAATCACAGTGCGACGCGTCCAGACACGAAAGCCGATGGCCTCACGCGCCGGAGACCATCCGCATCAACTTTGAGGACTTGGGCGCGGGCGCTGGGCGTGAGTCAGCTGGCCGGCGTGTCGATGTCAACGAGGCTAAGCGGAGGAAGGCGCTGGATAGTCGTGTGGGGGCACCTCCTGGTGGTCATGAGCAGGAGAACACCAAACGGAAGGCCCATGACGCCGTTGGAGAGCCATCCGACGGGGACGCGAAATGCAGGCGCAAGACAAGCGAAGAGGCGACGTGTCTACGGTTGAGGATGAAGGTTGGGCACAACTGGGGGACGCGTATCTTCTACGCGACCCATTTGGAGACGACGGATGCCCAACTGTATCCCCACTGCTTCATTTGCGTGGAAGACGCGATGTCGAAGAAATGGAGCAGATTGCCGTCAAATAAGAGCCCTGTGCTGGCGTCGGAGCAGGACATCCAGCGCTACAACAAGGAACTGGAGGAGTTTGGGTTCAATAATCTGCCTCAGGATTGGCCTTTGAAGCCTTGAACTCACTCGTGTTGTATCACTTCTACTAGACTTTGAACGGCCTTGAAAATTATGTAGACTTGATGTTTTATGCTAGCTACCACATGATTATGAATATGAATATGCACTTGACAAACTAGCAACTGTGCGAGTGGAAAGAGTCAATGTCCGATTAAAGCCGAAAAGGCCGATGTGGACTTGGCCAAAAATTTTGCCAAGTCCAAGAATTCCCATTTTGGGATGAGAGCGGTTGTTTGTTTGGTCTCGAATCACATTAAGCATGTGACCCGGTGCTGCGATACGATGATAGTTCAAGTAGATTTAAATACAAAAGGTCGGTCATAAAATGTAAATAAAATCCAAGGGATGTTCCATGGCCATTGTTAAAAAAAGGATGGGACGTCCCATGGAATTGATGGGAACTCCGTGGGACGTCCCATGGCTTTGAGTAAAAATGAATGGGACGTCCCATAGAATTAATTAAAATCCATGGGACATCCCATGGTCTTCATCAAAAGGGATGGGACGTCCCATAACTGTTAGGAAATATTGTGGGATGTCCCATCATAATATTTAAAATGAGTGGGACGTCCCACCCTGTGAACAAAAGTCGATGGGACTTCCCATCTTCTGCATATCAAATTGTGGGACGTCCCATGTTGGATATATAAACATGTGGGACGTCCCACATTCAATGGGACATCCCATCTTAAAATAATAAGTTGCAGTTATTTGAACCCAACTAAATGCAGTGTGAATTCAAGTGCGGCCGAACCCGACCGAATGCAGTGCGTATTCGAGCGCGGCTGAACCCAACTGAATGTGGTGTGTATTCGAGCGCGGCCAAACCCAACCGAATACAGTATGTATTCGAGCACGGCCGAACCCAACCGAATGCGATGCGCATTCGAGCGTGGCCAAACCCAACCAAATGCGGTGCGCATTCGAGCGTGGCCAAACCCAACCAAATGCAGTGCAGATTCGAGTGCGGCCGAACCCAACTGAATGTGATGTGCATTCGAGCGTGGCCAAACCCAACCAAATGCGGTGCAGATTCGAGCACGGTCAAACCCAACCAAATGCAGTGTGTATTCGAGCGCAGCTGCACCGAACCGAATGCAGTCCGCATTTGAGCGCGGCTGACCCCAACCGAATGCAGTGCAGATTTGAGCGCGGCCAAACCCAACTGTGAATGCAGTGCGCATTCGAGCGCAGCCAAACCCAACCGAATGCAGTGTGCATTCGAGCGGGCCAAACCCAACTGAATGCAGTGCGCATTCGAGCGCGCCAAACCCAACTGAATGCAGTCCACATTCAAATGCGGCCAAACCCAACCGGTGTGCATTCGAATACGGCCAAACCCAACTGAATGCAGTGCGCATTCGAGCGCGCCAAACCCAACCAAATGCAGTGCGCATTCGAATGCGGCCAAACCCAACCAAATGCAGGGCACATTCGAGCGCGGCCAAACCAACCCAGGGCACCGCACAGCAAGCACTAGCTGGGGCAGCCATTTCTGCCCACTCAAAACAAAAGTGCTCCTAAATGGATGCCCCATGCATGCGATGAAAGCCCTGCACAGGGGCTACACGAATCACCATGGACAGCACAAATCGGTGCAGAAATGGGCGTGCAAGCCAGCTTTTATAATTTGGCTGGTGCCAGGGGTCCTGCCTTCAAAATGGGACCATGGGACGTCCCATGCAATTTTTCGGTTCCGCCTTCGGCGGATGGGATGTCCCATATCAGAAAATGCATGGGACGTCCCATGCCAAAAATCACAACTCATGGGACGTCCCATCCTGGATGGGCCATCCACCTAAAAAACACCCCCCTTAGGCCAATTAAGTCACCACAAATAATAGGCCTAAGGGGGGTCAGGGGGGGTAACCTGAGGTGTTCAAAAAGGCCAAGACGAGATTGCACATTGTTGTGATAAGTGTCTTCGGGTGTGGAAACGAGCGGATGGAACCAAGTGTAAGTCAAGTGTCAGCTACCTGATTTAAATCCTGATGGTTTGACCTTCACACGATGTGCAATCAATCATTGGCGACGGACTTGCTATCGGGAATAGATGCTGTCAAGCCGCCCATTGCACGATTGAGCTGGACAACAACAGGCACCGCTTCTGCCATGTTCACTCACATCTCAACGGAATATGCTCAATCGTCGGCTGCAATGAACCCGTAGTTTCCGGCAAAAAGTCTTGTGCTGCTCCAGAGCACGCCGAGATGGAGCGCTTGCACTATGAGCGAGGGCGAGCAGCTTTTACTTTGCTCGATCGGCTACAGAAGCATCGCCTAGCCCATCCTAAAGATCAAAATACCGTGATTGACGACGAGGGTGCAGATGACGATGACGGCGAAGAGTGGTTCGAGACCGATACAGGTGGTTGTGTTCAGGTCCACCGAGACGCGAATCCGGCATTGATGACTCCGTTCCATGCAAGGCAGCCAAGTCTGACACCGGGAACCGCAAATTCAAAGCCCTCTTCGGAGCATCGCGCACACACAACGAGCAGATCTTGGTCCGTCCCTGTGGAGTCATCGTGTCACGCGCAACATTTTATCATGCAGAGGCAGTTTCTAATGTACTGGTGCGTGAACATCTGTTTTAATTCTTGGCGTATATTTATTTTGTGTGAAGTTGTTCGTCCAGAAAACCTTCTCCGTCCCTCGCGCCTTCAAACCGGAACATTCCATCTATGATACGAACTGCAATGCCAAACAACAAGTACTCGCGCACCCGGAGGAATGGGCGTGGTTTGCAGACGTCGGGATGACGGTTGACGTGTTTCACTTCCTGCATAAGCACAAAATCACCACACGTTTTGTCAAGAGCACTGCAATCCTGCAGACCATCCCGAGCTCATGGGACCGGATGGCAAGACATGGTTCTTTAACACCTCCAGTCCATATGTCGGGAGATGCTTACGGTGAAGTACAATTTCTTCTTGGACGAGGTGATTCGCCTGCGCAATGAGCTCACCGTGGCGAAACTTGCGGCAGAAGGTCATAATCCCAGGGAGCACGTTGCCCGTAGCACTTGATGTATATTTTCTTTCTTTGCCAAAACGGTTTTATGCACGCTGTACATGTATACAAATCTACCTGAATGCCTAATGAACAAATCTACAATATGAAATGGTACAAGACGAATAAAGAATAGAAAATCGCCAACACCCATGCCACACAATACGAGAATAGAACATCACAAACGCTGATGCCACACAGTCCACAGTTCATCAGTGGTCCTGCCCACCTTCACCCCTTCAGCCACCTGCGCAGGAGTCGCGGTATTGAGTGTGCGGTCACGGTGGACGCATGATAAGGTCGTTTGAAGACCTTGACAAACTTCTGCGCACAGTTGAGGCCCTGCAGCAATGGGCTGTCCATCCAGCAACAGGCTCATTTAAGATTAAACCGCAACGTTGGCAACGTTGGCCCGGTTTAAACTATTTTGGTTTAAACCGTAAGGTTGCCAACATTGGTTGCTGGTGTTAGCCCGGTTTGAACCACCCGGTTTAAACCGGTTTTAAACCATGGCTTAAACCATGGTTTAAACCAAAAAAAGTGCATCCACTCGTGTTTTGTACAACGGTTTTAAACCATGGCCCATGGTTTAAACCAAAAAAAGTGCATCCACTCGTGTTTTGTACAACGGTTTTAAACCATGGCCCATGGTTTAAACCAAAAAAAGTGCATCCACTCGTGTTTTGTACAACGGTTTTAAATCATGGCTTAAACCATGGTTTAAATCAAAAAAAGTGCATCCACTCGTGTTATGATCCAGATGACATCTCGCTTACTGAAGGAAAATCATGCTTTCCAACGGATGCACCATACCAGGAGTATGCAACGAATTCCAAAGACTCCACAGAGGTCTGCTTAATAACAGTCTCAAACCAATATAAGCTGACAATCCTGCAGAAATCAACTTGCGCTCGTTTGAATGCTGCTAACTTCCAAAACAAACTCAAATTCAAAGGCTGTGTAGTCTCGGGTATAGTTGGAATTACCTGTGGACGCCATTCTACTTTTAAGAGAGATGGCATTGTTGATCTTCATGTTGGTGAACAGTGGGTAGTTCCTTACATGGTTTCAATATTTTTCTCACCTTCAATTAGCTATGCAAATACAGACTATGGACTTCATGGGGCCTTGCGCAACATTGCTCTTGCCAAGACTATTGTTCTGACCTATGACATTGCATGCCAGTACAGCATCAACCTGGTTCAGCGGTTCAAAGATGCTGCAAAGAAGAGCATCCTTTCCTCTTTCATTTCATGCGTAGTTGAATGACTACAGCTACTGGTACCAAAAATGCATCTACAAGGACATAAAGATGATTGCCGCTATCGCTGGTCATTGAACTGGACCAAGTGGATGGGTCGTACAGATGGTGAACGAATTGAAGGCAACTGGGCTGAAGCTAAGCAGGCTGGCGGAATGACCAAGGAAATGAATGCTGGACATCGCCATGATACCCTCAATGATTTTTTCAATGATTGGAATTGGATCAAGGTCCAGAATTTGGGTATGTGAAGTTTCTTATTTATGAAATGCAAAATCAGTTTCTTAGCTACCTCTCTGTCTCACTCATATACCAAAGCAAAAAAAACTGCTGAAGAGCGCTATGAGCATTTCCATGGTCTGTGCATTCTTCGTGGTCGGGAATTGGTGGATAAGTGGTGGAAAGAGTCTACTGAGCCATATCAAAAAGGCAGTGAATGGCAAAGTGCATATCGGCTCAAGGAGCAGAAAGGTGAGTCTTGATCAGGTGAATGTCTAATATTACTGAAGTATTTCAAACTCCTAGTCAAGCGACCATCTTGAAGGAGATGATTGCTAGTGAGCAAAGAGCTGAAGACAGTGCTCAAGCAAGTGCTACCACTCCTGTTGCTCTCTACATCAATGTTGGATTGAAACTTCAAGCCAGACAGTATGTTCCTCAACTTCTTCTATGCATAGATAAATACTAACTAATGAATCGATCAGGTGTGCTCTAAGAAAAACACAGAATCCCACCAGTGAAGATGACCAGACACAAGATAGTGTGGTTGAAAAGCAACATCTAGGGTCAGATATCAAGAAATGGCATCAGCAACAACAGCACATTTGTCCTCCGGTTCTCCCATCTGTGGTCTCAGAGCCCTACAAATCACCTGAATGGGAGAGGTTATTCTTGCCCTCCGACTTTACTAGCTCCGAGCGAACCAAATTAGGTCTAGAGACTTTGGGAGCAGAAGAACTCAAACTGCGGCAAGGTGAAGCAAATGATGCTCTACGTAGCTTGCGCGAACATATCCAACATAGTCAAGCCCTCAGACAACACAAGAATGCTCGTAATAATGCTGTTCATGGTCAGGCAAAGAACACTCAAGCAGTGCAAAAGATCAAGGATGTCCAAACTAGGATCCAGAATTACATCAAAAAGTACCGGCATGCTTGTACTGCAATGATTGCCCTTGGATGCAATCCACAAGACCCAAAGTTTGGATTTCCAGAGCTGAGGGATGAGGATCTTTACACAAAAAATGTAGATGACCCACACAAGCTAGGTGATGGAGGAAAGGTTGAAGGCTGGATTTGGCGACAGGGCCATTATAGAAACTTGTCTCCTGCAGAGGAAGCCGAATATGTCTTGGATTGTAAGTCAAGCTATCTCATGTATTGTTTTAGAGCTCATCATTGTATAGCGGCAAGAGTACAATGAGAAAAAGTTGAAATTCTGGGCCAAGAGTTCCGTCGTGCAATTCAGGGATTCAACAAAATGGAGGCTACCTGGACTACTCTTGCTCATGATCATGAAAATGAGCCAGGAAAAAGGGTTTATGCATTGAAGGTTGCAGGTATGTATCGACAGATGGGGAAAGATGCACGAGAGCAATTCAAAAAAGTTGGTGGCACTTGGCCCAAGGCTGGAGTTAGTCTTGCCCAGCATATCAAATCTGAGCGCCCAGATCCAAAAATTGATTGGGCAGCTGTTATAGCAGAGGATAGTTGAATTATTTTTTTTTTTGATTGATATAAGCAGATCTGACTCTTGACTAAAAAATATGAGTCAAATGTTTTTTGGTTTAAACCAAAACAGCTTAAACCATCTGTAGTCTATTATATAAAAAACAAGTTGCCTATAGGCTTGGTTTAAACCGGCTTAAACCGGTTTAAACCATGTTGGTTTAAACCAGGCAAAGGTTGGCAACCTTGTGGTTTAAACTCAAACGAGCCTACAGTACGTCCACCCCACGGAACCTATCCACCACGTCAATGAAATGAAACCCAGCAGGCCATGCTGGGGGCAGTGGCGTTGAACGATGTGCTCCGAACTAAACCCAAACAATCCAATTATCACCCAAATATAACCCAAGTCTTTCCGATATAAGCAGTGATGCCCACAGAAATAAGACGAGGATCAGAAATAGGCCGATCAGAGGAAGCAAGAGCTGAGATACAGACGAGTGGTAGTCCCTTGTACAGGGCCTAACAATAGGTTGAAGGGAAGGTTTAAGATTCCCACAGAAAGATGAACCTTCACTACAAGATATCACCAGGAATTGGCCGGAGAGATAATCGAGCAATGGAAATAAGATAGTTTAAGAGCTTCGCAGCTATGAGACAAGCAAGTGTTATGTGTGTGGTGGTGGTTGTGTCCGGAGACGCGCAAGAGACCTCCTAGAGGCGAACGATAGACTATTTCCACGAGGATATATGCCCGAAAGCTTATTTCCCAGAGAACCCGATGACGATTTACGATGAACGATGAGCGATATGATTTGACGATGTGACTATTTGACGATGAGCGATGACGATGACGATAAAACGATTTCGATTCCAGAACTATGTAGCCTCAATCACGCCCTAAGACATTTCCAGTAACCAACTCCTTATTCCAACAGAAAGGTTTCCCAATGTTAAAGTCCAACGACGATACACACTGCGCCAACCCCAGAAATAGCCCAAATCGCAAGCGTTATGCCTACTAGTACAAGCGGATTCTGTGTCCTACTCGTAATAATGTCCCAACTACTTATACAAATCCCAAAATCATATGAAAGTCCTCAAACCAAGCAGAAATTAGTAAAATGGCCCGAGATCATCCCTCCTTTCCCGTTTATCCGTCGGAGGAAAAGCTGCGAGCGTATTACTATTGGCCAGTGTTGAGGTAGTCCCTTTCCCGACCATGCGGCTTTTGTCATCCAGGATATTTGAAAACACCAGTCCCCTGGCTGACTGATATCGCTTCGTCTGTCTATTCCTTTTGTCTCCTGTCCCTTTCCCGTAGCTCCTGACCACCGGATCTTATTCCCCTGGCCTCCAGCTCTCCATAGATACCCCTAGTGCAACCTTTTCCCAGAAAGGTTTCTTATTCCCAACTTCGCTTCCTCGGAATAAGATCAATCCCATCAGATTGTCTTAACCGACTTTCGCTTATCCCGGAACTCCTCCGGTATGAGCTTTTCCGAGCCTCACACGCCTGTCACATGGAAGGCCTCGCCTTTAGCTGAGCAGAAATAAGCTTATTCCCGCATGTCCCGTTGTAAGTATCTCTGGCTTACTTCTTGTTGTGGAAATAAGCTCCAGAAATAGTCTCTTTAGAGGTTTGTGGGCTACACTCTCCTCTACGGTTTTCGAGGCGAGCACTGCCAATCCGCAGGGTAGTCACCTACCCTTTGTACCCGTTACTCTGTGATCCTGACCCTGCCAGCTATACCGAGACCATATACTAGCTCTCAGAAATAAGCCTATACTGTAATCAGACTATTCCGAAAACGCGCGAAAAGGGCGGTGTTTAGGTATAGTTCAATTCCAGACAGTTCAGCGTTGACGTTGACGTTGATGTGGATGACGAGGACGAGGACATCGCTGTTAGCGGGGGTGTACTGTCGTCATCGTCAATGGTGATAACGGTGTCGAAGTCGAGAGTGAGGCGAGGCCGCTGCTGCGGAGGAGGGGCTGCAGCGCCTTCTTCCTGTTTGATGGGGCGCTTCTTCGTAATGACCTCCACCTCGTCGGAGTCGGAAGACATGTCATCAACGACTATGACACTGCGGTGCTTGGGCTTCTTTCCAGGCTTATACAGTTGACAGAGGGCAGTACGCTCTGCGGGCAGTTTGTGGCGTAGGTGAGCAGTGGCAGTGGTGGTCGGGAAGAATTTCTCGACCGCGTCATCGAAGTTGATGCACTCGACACCTCGCCTATGAAGCATGATGATTGAATCAGCCAATACCGGGTGCGAGCTGGAAGCACGTCTTGAACTTAGAGGAGTATGAGTCGAGGTTAGGATGGTCGCCGAGGAGATCCGCGAGATCGCCCGTAGTGTCAGCGACACACCATGTGGACATGGCGCACTCAAGGAAGAAAGTGCGGTACGGTTCGTCGTCCTGTATCAAGATAGTTAGACTCGAGTATATGGCTGTGCATGGCGACGTACATCATTCCAGATAACGACGACGAGACATGTCGATTTCGGACACGTGGTCTTTCGCATATGGTAGGTCGTGCTGGAGACCGCCTGGGAAGAGGTGGCGCTGAGGCCGGCCCAGTCGTCGTTCAATTGTCTTGTCATCTTCAATGGTTTTTTTGGGCTTGCTGGTGGCGCCGAGAGCAGCTGCTCGACCGGGGGCTAGCGAGAGTGGTGGAAACGACGAGGACGATGACGAAGATGCGGGGGAGTGAAAGAGTGAGGCAGATGAGGTCGGGAATGTGCGTGAGGACGAAGAGGCGGAGTGGGGAAAAAAAGAGCTAGATGACGAGGGGAATGCATGCGAGGAGGAAGGTAGTAGCATCGAGGGTTCGGGCAGGTCGGGTGAAGGGGAGAGCGAACGCAGGTGCCCTGCCTCCGTGATAGACATTGGTAACCACAGCGAAGGCCGAGTGCTAGACGACTGAGATGCTGGCCTGCTGTGAGGTTCAGCAAGGGAGAGACGCATCGCGAGTGCAATTTCGTCGTCTTCGTGTTGCTGACGGAACTTGGTGGCTGTTACGGAAGCAGCTTGTTGTTGCTGGACGCCGAGTGCATGCATGGGGCCAAAGGTGTTGGCGTTCCAGTCATTTGGTGAAATAGGATCATTGAGCCGGATAGATGACGACAAGCTGCCGGAGTCGTTCGTTGATCCATCCCCTCCGTGGGTTGGCAGTCGAAACCCACCGGTCAGGACGCAGTGTTTTCGGCACATTTTGTTCGTGCATTCTGTGTGTATACGTCCTGAGTTGCAGCCAATACCAGTACCGGGGCATTTCACAGAAGCTGAGGCTGACGGGGTCGGTGTCGGTGCCTGAGACATGCCAAACCAATGGAAATATATTTGGCCTTCAACTTGATGGTTTTCACACTAATACAAAGCATTTTAGCCTAAGGGAGACAGCAAAAATGATATAACGACGCACTCGTAGATAGTGAGACCCCGGCACCTTCCCGCCCTTTGCAAATCGGACTTCCAGTTGGGTTTTACAGACGGTGCACTTGTTGCCATTTGGCGTGATGTAATTGGGTGATGCCATGGATATAGAGGGAAAGGGTAGCGCAAGAGAAGATGAGGGGAGAGACGAAGACGGTTGCATGTTCGTATTTGGCGTGGCCCTGCAATGACGCGTTGTAGCACGACTTGATGTTCCACTGACCGAACACGTCATCCACATCAAACCTCGCTTGTGGCATTTGGGGTGCCGGTGGCATGGCCGACAGCACCGATCGTGGCACGTTTCATAGCAATCCCAACTCCCGAATTTACTGAGCCTGAAGCACCAAAAAATCCGAAAATAGAGTTGAAATCAAAGTTGTAGACCCCAAAAAGCTCTATCTGGCTGTCCAATCCATTTTGTGATCAGTGGTCTCGTTGAGGTCCAAAATGCAAAATACATTCCCAAACCCGGCAATAAATAGCAATAAAATATTCGTTTAAACTGATTTGGGTGATTGGAGAGGCCGTGGTGTCTAACCCCATGAGAAATAATACCTTACAGTCAAAGATAAGGTTAGTCCGCCCTTTTTGGGAAAGACAAACTGGTGGTATCAGTGGTAGCTTGCACTGGACATATTTTTGAAGCGTTTTGGGGGAGATCTGTGGCAGTTTAGTAAAGTCACAAATTTACTGACCTTCCAAACTGGATCTGTGGTAGGAGTGGGAATGCAGGTGGATCACAAATTGTACTGACTTCCACAATGATATCAATGGTATGACTGGTATTTGAGGTGGGTCACAAAGTTCATTGACTTCTGAACAATGTCAATGGTAACAATGGTATTTGAGGTGGGTCACAGAATTTGCTGATGTCCAAAACAATATCCATGGTACAGATGGTATTTTGGGTGGGTCACAAAATTTACTGACTTTTGTAACCTTACTCTTTGGTAGCGGGGGGATTCGGACCCAGTCACAAACAAATGTGACCAAATGCTTATGACTTTTGGTTGGGGTCAGGTGGTAACTGTGGTGTGACACTCATTAGATTGGTTTGTGACTGCTTTAATATTTGGCCTGGAGGTAACTAACTTGTTAGGAGATATGAATGAACATTACACTCTGACAAGTTAATTCAGATTTGTGGTAACCTTGGGTGCTTAAGAGGTGGGAAGGGTAGGAGGGACTAAAAAATCTAAAAATAGACCCCAAACCTAAGTTGTAGCTCCTGTTGTGCTCTCCCTGATGGTGCTTACCGTTTTGGGATAGACCTTGTTGTCATTGCAGCAAATGCCAAATACTTTCAAAAAGCCGGTGATATGAACACCCAATCATCATAATGATCAAAAGTTATCCAAGTTAGCTGGGAGTAGCCCCCATATACACCGCCGTTTGTAAAAAAGCTCTCAGGGACGTTTCCGCCACCATGTTACGGAACAATTGTCTGATCATCACATAATGCTTGGCCAAACATTTTTGAAATAAAGATGATCTTATCCCACAAGGCTTGTGCAATGTGCCATTGGGAAAACCGTTTTCAAGGACCTTTAGCGGACATTCTGTTGAGCATTTGTAAGACTAATTTTCCCGGATTGGATAGCTCAAAAAACATTTATTATACAAAATTTGGCTGGCAACGGGCACAAGTACACAGACTATGTAATAGTGGTTGCCATACTCTGCTTGCCCACCTCCCTGTCAACCTGCTGCTGAAGGTACTGCGAAATGAGCTGCGTGAGCGGGTGTCGGAACACGGAGAAGGCAAAGGTGGCTGTGGCGGCACTGAAGTGTCGCGCAGGGTCCTGTGTGCATGGAAGAAATAGCGTGTGAGTCAAGGTGGGATAATTCCGGATAAAGCAGCAGGAAGGGATGAGGCGAAGGACTCACGGTTGCTCATGAAGTGCGCATCATGAAATACGCTGAGCATCGACAGTATTGCTCCACGGAAGGATGCTCCCATACCCTGTGCGGCTGCTGCCTCCGCTGATCTTTGTTGTCCTCCAATGGCGCCCTCGAGGATCCTGGCTCGGGTTTGAGGGCAACATCAATCGTCATTGGAGCTGGGTTTGTGAGCCACGGCAGTGCAGTCAGTGGGCCAGGGACCCAGACAGACGGTTGCGTGTGAGGCTTGAGGGTAGATTTGGCAACTTGGGTGATTTGAGACTGACAACATCGCAAATTGAATATTGGGATAGTTTGATCTTGGCTTGGATGGATCACGGGAGATGGGTTGAAGGAGGCTGGGGGCTCGAAGGGATCCACCTGTGGACTAATACACATTTGGAAAGCTGGACAAGACGAGAGTACAAGTCGCCATCTTGCCGGCTTGAGCAGTTTCCCAGATTGAGGCTTGTTTGGCTGAGATGGCCCGGGGTAGCGGCCAGGCTGGATGACGAGTTGACTTGCGAGTTGGATTCAAAGCAGCAGCAAGTGGGAGAAGGGGAGAAAAGGACAAGAGATGATTGTGGGCGCACCAACATTGTACTTGTTTGTTCTGATGCGCACAGACATGGTCGATCACCGTCACGGTTTTCTGATTCCTTGCAAGTAAGTAAGTACATAAGTAGTACATGAATACGTCCATACATCTCACATCTCGAATAGGCACACCGATATAGCTGCTCAATTGAATACCTACCCTACCAAAAATGCTCGGTGAATATTTCTGACAGCGTATTACAGAGCTTTAAGCAACGTGCTGACAACCTTGACCAGCACATTGACAAGATGTTTTGCTTTGCACGTTCTCAAAACCTCCTTATGACATATTCCGGACATCCTGGGAGATGTCTCCGTCACGTTCATCCTTGATGTTTGATGAACAAAATGCTCGATTGGCGGTGTAGACCTCTCTGAGCTGATGCATCAGATGTCTGTGCTGGCAGTGGACGGTGTAGAAGGTGGTCTTAGCTTGGACTGATTTTTTCTAGCAATTTTCGATTTTTTTTGCTACATTATATCAGGAATTTCCTTTTTGGGTCAGTACAACTCATTTTGAGTTGAGAAGTAATAATAATTTTTTTTTCCTTGGGTTATTTCCTTTTTGGGAAGGGGCACCTGCTGCTGATGGCAGTGATGTGTAGCTTACTTAAGAACACACCTGAAATGCTACAAGTCCACTGCAGCATGATCTGCAGCATGTTTGCAGCATTTTCGTAGTGTATTCTGCAGCATGGGAGGATTCAGATTATCCCCTCTAACTAGAGGGGATAATTGGGATTAGTAGGTGTGTCCAGTCTGACACATATCGCTCCCCCCATTCACAAAGATCAAGAATTACGCACTACGCTTCGCGAGTCCACGAATATCTGCTGCATCGTGCTCTTGGCCGCCGACGCTAGGACTAGATTGGCGCCCGACAACCCGTTTATACAGGATCCTCGAGTCCTCTGCCTGAATACAAGAATACAAGACATGCCGTCGCTTCGCTCCGGTGTATGTGTCAACTGTGTTTTGCGTACAAAAGAACGAACTGGTTACGACGTACACGGTATATATCTGGTATTTTGGCCTGTAAAGCGAAAGCATAATCGAAAGTTGGATTTATTTATGCAAGGTATCTAGTACATAATAAAAAGATCTGTGCAACTGCGAGACTCCTCCATTTCGTCGGTTGGGATCTCAAACTGGATCGGCAAGTGAGCGGAGAACAAATGGAGGAGAATCAAAGATCTATCCAAAACAACAGCGGCAGGTGAATAGAGATGGGTTACGGCGCTATTTACCCTGATAGCATGTTAACTTTGAGCACGAGATAGGGAATAAAATGCTTACCTCGCTCATGGAACTTTCAACGATCAATTAAAAATCATTGGATGGGTTAAACATCTATGATGGAACGTGTCGAGACTATGAAGAGGTCAGGAGCGGTGTCGGTGTAGTAGAGTAAATCAGAAGAGATACATTCCGTCCGTCACAAATTCAAGACTTGAATCGAGATATTGGTGGTCCTCCGACGTGCTCGGACTCCATGGCACAGTGGAGAGACCGAACAAAAAGGAGTGGAACGGCAGCAGTGGCGGCAACGTGTCGACCATCGAACCTACCTGGGAATATGTCTGTTTCAAACTCAATCCGTAGCATTATAGAAGGGCTTACCGGAACGCGCCGATTTTGCTCTAGGTACATCAGTGGTGCTGCCTACGCAACGGCTGGCCCGCGGAAGTTCGATAGCTTCAATTGGACGGGTCGCGATGCCCCAAGTCGAAAACAAAAGAGTCATGGGTTAAAGGAAGTAAGGATGAGTGAAAGAGAGCGAAACTATATAAGAGTAAGATAGGTGGAATCGAATAGCATCAAAGAAATGACTTGCCGGAAATGGAGAAGTGACTTTAGATGTCAAAACAAAAAATGAGTGGAATAGCAGTGTAGGATCGCAAGAGTATGATGACACATTCTCGGGTTCAACTAATGAATAGATGAGGGCGGGAACAGAGGGCTTGAGATGCGCGACCTCAGTAAATCGTGCACACACTCCAAAAAGTTGCAACGCTCACCAATTGACAATTAAACTCAAGCGCGAAGGCCGAAAAATACTGGGATGAACATGATGTCAGAATTCGGATGAATCTGAGAGCGGAGAATGAAGGGCACGTACTGAGAGACTACCTGCAGATCGAGTCGGCTGAGTGGGTGTGCGAAAGAAGTAATAAAGATCCAGGGCTCACGGTTCAAGTTGCACGTCGGACCTGCTTCCACCATTGTTAGGAATCGAGGACGTAGAATAGGCGATACGAGTGGCAAACAAAAGGAGAAATCGAAAGGCCGTAAGGTAAGCAGATGATGAGGAACGTATGAAAGGGACGGAACGAAGGGGACACTCATTATCAAAAGAAGGTGCGCAACGCAGTCTTGAGCGGCTTGAGAAATCGTTCAGCGAGCTTGGAGAGCCTTTGCAACCGAAGCTTGGAGTGTCTTGCGCGTCTTCGTCTTCGTCATCAGTATTTGAAGGTTTCGATGAATCTTCCAGCCATCCCGAGGTACTGAATTCGCATCTTGAGTAAGTCCTTTTCCTTCTGGGTTTTGAGAAATGCGTTCGTCGTGATTTGACGTTTGAAGAGGTGCCGTCAAGAGCGATCCAGAAGGTTTGAAGCTGGCAAGGTCTTCAGAAGGAGCTTATTGAGGGAGGAAATCGGGCTTGAAGTACAATTTGAAGGGAAGAAGAATGTGGGGAATAGTGAGATGATGATGGGGGAAGGAACGAAAGGTGATTAGACGGACGTCTGGCTTTTGAGTGGGCCTTGAGCGCACGAAAGTGGGCCGCGGCATTGCCGGCACGGAGCTCGGACCCATGGTGGGGAGGATGCTTGGGAAAGAAAACCTAAATATAAGTGATTGCAATGCACACACTGGTTGACGGGGTCTCGAGGTATGGGAAATAATCACCCGTAATCGCGGGAATTGGCGAGGTGTGAGAGAAAAAGAGGAATGAACGGGGTCAGCTGAGTTAACGATTGGGGGAATTTCGGCGTAACAAACAGGTGCACTCTGATTCGAGGCATCTCGATAATATACGTAATTGTATCATGATCGCTGGTTGTGCAGTGTCAATGTCGATACGGGAAACAATTATTGGGCAGTGGCGGATGCGTTTCTCGTGGCGAGACGCGAGGGAAGAGTTGATTGTCAGCTTTAAGACCTTCACCAAGCAGCATGAGCTCACTAGCATTTCTTTATGACAGTATTTATCACTGAAAATTATGAGGTTGAGAAATGAGGTTCAGAACAGCATTTTAAGACATTGAGGTTTGAGGTTTTGTGATAATATCAGGTTGAAGATTGAGGTTTAGGCAGTTTTTTTAGGTTGCACTAGCAGGTCTGACATTGAAAATGCGAGATTTAGTACGAGATTTGCCAGGTTAAGGACGAAACCTGCCAGGTTGAGTGTTGAGGTGGAGAACGACGTACTCAGAATTCTTTGTCAGCTCCCCATCATCATATGATGGATCAGATGCGATCAAAACTGCAATGTTTCAGCTAACTCAAGAAACTAATATTTAAACTCTATTTATTTAGATAATCCTGGTTCAAAATAACAGCTTCCGGAATTTGCCTTGAAATTGATAGCTGTCTGCATTGGGTTGGGAAGGGTGGGCCCTGGCAATTCTCAGAATATTGATGGCTTGCCGTATTGGGTGCCTGCCTGCCTTGCAATTGATGAGGTGCACACATCTGGGCTCCTATTGATGACTTTTTGCCTGAAAAGCCAATATTCATTCTGAAAGCACCAGCTCTCAGAAAGTATTTTGCATTTTGCAGGCCAATGAGGCCACCTATTGAAAAACACATCTAGAGGACTCTTGTAGCCCTTGATGAGCTCTACAATAGAGATTTGCGGCAGCCACCAGGAGCCACCTGGTGGCTTGATCAGGCATGCGGTCACAGGTGGCTGTGGCTGATCCAGTGGCTGCCGTGCTATTGTCGCAGGTACTTTCTAGCACCTGATAAGGTAGGCCCCATCCACCCTCGACGAACGTCACGTGCACGCCACGTGAGGTTTCCTTTTTCAGAATAATTATATAGATTCATGAATATAATTACTTCCATTCAGTTCTGGCTAAATTCCCTCGACCAGATTGTAGACATGGATAGTATATACTGTCACACAAAGTCTTGTGGCTTCATAAGGTTGTGGAGGGCTAGAATTAAGCCACAAGTGTGACGTGCTCACAAATGATGCTGGAAGTGATGCCATTGATGGGATGAGAAGGCCCAAATCTTTGGCTTAATTCTTCCCCTCCACAACCTCATTAAGCCTCAACTTTTTTTCTCACAATATATATGATTCATACCTACAATCTGGTCGAGGGAATTTGGTCAGAAGTGAATGGAAGTAATTATATACATGAATCTATGCAACACTTCTGAAAAAGGAAATATCACGTGGCGTGCACGTGACGTTCGTCGAGGGTGGATGGGGTCTACCTTACATCATGGAGAAAGCCATCCTGAAATCTATGGTGCTGTTCATCAAGGACTGGGAGGAAAATGTTCCAGTTTCAAATGGGTAGCTAGGCAGAATAGTTAATCTCAACTCTTTAGGCAGTAAGGTTTGGCTGAAATCTTTTCAGCATGTTAAGCATTATTATAATAAACAAAAAATGGAGCAGAATAACGACATATGATCAGCCACCAGATTAGCCACAGCCACCGGTGACCGCATGCCCAATCAAGCCACCAGGTGGCTCCCGGTGGCTGCCGCAAACTCTCTAATTTGGGTATACGGATCAGCCATTTGCAGTGAAAATTTCACTTTTGGGAAATGAACACTTTCGTCCCAAAAAGGAAATTTTGGCAAAAACCAGTCCCTCACCTGTTTCCATCCGTTTTGGATGTTCTAACTTGGTAGGGATCTTTATTCGTGCCTTACACTGGTCATTGGGACATGCTAATCTCTATTGGAGCAAGTTAATAGAGTGAAAACAACGAAAATAATCAATTGCTTTATTGGGAAGGATAACTTGGAGCAGGAATGCTGGTTGTGGATCCTGAGGGTATTTCCCAACTATCCATGATCACTCCAACCCATAGGAAGGGTTTAAGAGTGTTCTAAACCAGAGAATACAATATATTCTGGATATATTGGAAACCATCATTTTGCTTATTCCCCTCATTCCTCTGCCATGGGAGCAGAAAGGGGACACCCCCTGAATTCATTCAGCTTGTATATGGTAGGAAATTTGGTGACTGGCACTGCCTGGGGTAGGTATCTCAAGATTTATACTTGTTATGTTTCAGCCCCATGTTCACTCAATAAACTATGCCAGGGCTTGATGGAACGAACTTTAAGGACCCAAAGCATGTCTCCTACACTGTGTGAACCGTTTCTATTCAAAATGCAGCTACTGTCAGTGACTAGGAAGCTGGCCACACTAGGAAGCTGGCCATAGGGCAAATATAACACTCTGGGGTGAATAATATCT
This sequence comes from Mycena galopus ATCC 62051, assembly GCA_014925785.1. NCBI lineage: Eukaryota > Fungi > Basidiomycota > Agaricomycetes > Agaricales > Mycenaceae > Mycena > Mycena galopus. The sequence goes on from WIQG01000166.1 coordinate 63,555, forward strand.
CACCTTTGTACTTGCATGGTGCAATATGACCCATTGTGCACCCTCAGACCGATTTTCAACCCAAAGTGATGAGTTTATCAAAAGCTGTGCCCGGGTTGATTGCGGTCCGCAGGGTGAGAAAATCAATTTCCTAACTCCGAGCGACCGCCTCGCCTGTATCTCAACCAATACTTGAGCAATCCAGGATTTTGGGGGCTACTTCTTCTGCCACAGCCTTGGGCTTCCATCTGGGCATGTAGCTCATGGCATAAACCTATTTATTTACTTCAGAATCCACCAACACAATTGGAACTCTAACTCAACACCTGTAGTCTTCAATTCGAGATACCAATGTGGTCTTCAAGACTATGATTCCAGCGCCTTGCATGAACCATTAAGATAGATACAACTTTCATACTCTCAATAGCTTACCACGCTAATACTGCCCAGTCTCTCTTGATGTCAGTACAAGTAGAAAATTACCCTTTCGCGACTGGAAAAAATATTAAATGTCGGGTTCTCGGCAGCATGCCTCGTAAGTGGGGATCTGGGTCCAGGTGGGTCCATCAGCTTCCAATGAACCCTCCTATAACCTATTTTGGCCAATGGCGCCATACCGCTGGTGCAACTCCCTCACTTAGCTCACAGTGCGGATCCCGCCACTCAAAATTCTCATGGGACGACTCCGGTACTGCAGTTTTGCGAGGTCCAATGTACAATATAAGCATTCAGAATACATCATTTGGAACCCATGTACATTATGGTCAACGGTGCGCCCCCCCATTGGCCGGCAGCAATATGTTTTTTACGGTGGCCAGGTACCCCGAAATTACCCTTTTGGGAAATCCAACAAAAATAAATTTGTTGGGCACTCAAAATGCTACCAAAATTATCCCAAGTATGCTCAATCTCTTCAAAAGATGCACGCCTATCGCCTAGGGCCCAAAGAACTGGGAAAACTCCCCATGGAATACCGGAATCGGGCCAAAAACCCTGAGGTGGCCAAGTTCCCAGCACGATATAGTAATACAGTACCAAACTTCCAAAATGATAGATGTCACTTTCCACTTACTTTATTAATTGAGCTCTCAATACATTGTATAATCCATAATAAAGGCTGGAATTGGCCTCAGGCAGTCAAAAGGACCCAGAATATACTTTATTTGACAGGTTTTGGTGAAGTTTTGGTGAAGTTTTTGGTGAAGTAGTGTTTCTGACTAAGTGGGTCTGCCAGTAGGTTAGTGCACAAATCTTCAAGATGGTTCAAAACACTATCTGGCCAAATGTTGACAAAACCTTGTGATCTTTTGCATATTCTGGGTCTACTGAGCTCGATATTTCATTCTGTGGTGTTTATTCAGCTTTATCTCATCTTCTAAGTGCCCTATTCATCAAACAAGTGAAAAATGTGATTTCACATTTTCCTTTCACATTTTTCAAGTTGAAGGTCATATTTTGGTGTACTATTGCATTACAACTCATCAGATGGGTTGATGAATTCATTGGGATGTTGCATAACTGTTTCCATAACCTTAGTATATGAGCTGCACAACTCAGGAATTCACTATCAAGGTTAATAATGATACATTGACTTCCCTGAGGCATAGGTGTCCCCATTTCTGGCAAATTGACATGGAATAAACCTTCTGAGAATAGCTTTATGCACTGCAAGCAATCCAAGGACAGGTAATCAAGCGAAAATGTGATTTCCTCATATGGGCAAAGGGTAATGTTATTGTCATTTATAGAGGGAGGGATCGCCTTCAGACCACCTGAATATATAGTAAGATGGTATTATACAGTGAGAATAGCTATACATCCCCAAGATACTGACCCCAAAGGCAAAAATCATTTATTTCGCTATTCTCACCCCATTACAGCACTGTTATGGTGTTCAATCCATCCTAATATGCTTTGGAAGGCATGAATAAAGATCCCTACCAAGTTAGAACATCCAAAACGGATGGAAAGCGGGTGAAGGACTGGTTTTTGCCAAAATTTCCTTTTTGGGACAGAAGCATTTATTTCCCAAAAAGGAAATTTTCACTGCAAATGGCTGATCCTCATACCCAAATTGTAGAGCTCATCGAGGGCTACAAGAGTCCTCTAGATGTGTTTTTCAATAGGTGGCCTCATTGGCCTGCAAAATGCAAAATACTTTCTGAGAGCTGGTGCTTTCAGAATGAATATTGGCTTTTCAAGCAAAAAAGCCATCAATAGGAGCCCAGATGCATGCACCTCATCAATTGCAAGGCAGGCAGGCACCCAATATGGCAAGCCACCAATATTCTGAGAATTGCCAGGGCCCACCCTTTCCAACCCAATGCGGACAGCTATCAATTTCAAGGCAAATTCCGGAAGCTGTTATTTTGAACCAGGATTATCTAAATAAATAGAGGTTAAATATTAGTTTCTTGAGTTAGCTGAAACATTGCAGTTTTGATCCCATCTGATCCATCATATGATGATGGGGAGCTGACAAAGAATTCTGAGTTGCTTCGCACGTCTGGTTTCTTGGCATCTGTCTTGGCAGGGAGTATGACAGGATCCATCCTTGTTCTCTTGCATTCCTTCAATTTTCACACTTACCTCTTCTACAGCCATTATTTCGTTCTAACCATACCTTCTCTCCCTTTATTTTTCCACCCAGGTTCAATCCCAAGCTCGCAAGAGGCGCCAACACAAGATCTTCATGCCGGAATGGTTTTGGCACATTGAATGCATGCTGTATGTCATTTTACGTACCTTTCGTTGACGTTTATTCGGGCGATGCGCCACCTTGTGGCTCACGGATCGTAGGTCTTGCACTTGGGGATGTCTTGCGGGGGACATCGGACTGTTGGTGGGCAGTACCTTACCCAAGTTGCGCACAGACTGAGTCTTTGCTCTTGAAGCATTCCGTGGGTTATTGGGGTGGTAACTCAATCAGATACGCGGCTTTTGCCTTGACATGGGCATTACATACATTTTGTACATAATGGCAGCCCCAATGGTCCAGGAGAACGGACGCGTTGGGTGGGATTTCGTTAGATGGTTATATACACTTTCTGGACACCGGAAATGGGGGTCTACTCTTTGCCTCTTACCACCATCTCCCAACTTCGTGGGAGTACTTGTGCATCGAAACTCAGTATTCCTCTCGTCTCTCTTCACCCTCACAGAGTGTGTGGTGCACTCTACCTCTTTGCTCTATCAAAAACTCGTGTCAGGTCTTCTCAGCGGTCCTCTGACTGTGCCTCTGCTCCCCTTAGCTTGTCCTCTTGGATTCAACTTCACGTCGTTCCATCCTACTCTTGACTACACGTCAAAATCACTACTCTCCCCCTTACTCCGATTTATTGTCATTTTTCTTACCTACCGCTCGGCATGCTTTTCATTTTGATCTCTTTTATTACGAGCCTGCTACCGGGTACAATACCCTACCTCAGCGTTTGAAGCAGGGGTGCATTGGAAGTGTGGGGCAGTGGGGGTTTCGAAGTGCGCACTCGAAGTGGAGAGGTAGCTTGGGCGCGGCACAGGCAAGGGTGTTCGAAGTGTGGGAAGTAGAATCCAGTTATGACAGATGGAGACAGCATTGGTGAAGGTGAAGGCAGGGGACAGGGGGGCGGAGGGAGGGGATAAGTGTCAAAGAGCGTTGATGGGATACAGGCGACGAGGCGGCATGCCTCAGCGGGCTTGGCTGAGCGTGGGCGACACAGCGCACCGGCGCGGGGCGACACAGGTCCGTGGCATGGGGTGCTGAGGGGTGACGAGGCGCCTTAGCGTGAGCGTGGTCGAGTGCGGGCGACACGTGTTAGTGGCGCGAGGTGAGGAGGGGCGAGGCAACATGCCTTATAGCGAGCGTGGGTGACATGGCGGGGCAGTGCGGGGCGACACGGGTCAATGGCGGGTGAAGAGCGATAAGGGGTGACAAGGCGACACACTTTAGGGCGAGCATGATCGAGCGTGGGCGACACAGTGCGGCAGTGTGGGGCGACAAGGGTCAGCGGTGCGGGGCGACAAGGGGCGACAAGGCGACACACATTAGCGGGCGTGGGCAACATGGCACAGCAGTGCTGGCGACATGGCTCAGCTGCACAGGCCAATAAGGCAACATGCGTTGATGAGTGTGGGCGACACGTGTTGGTGAAGACACGTGTTGGTAAGCATGGGCGACACAGGTCAGCAGCACAGGTCGACATGACATGACAACTGTGCTCAGGCAACAAGGTGACATGGCTTGCACAGTGGGCAACACGGCTTGCACAGTGGGCGACAAGGGGGGAGTGCAGGATATGGCTTGTCGCCAGAAAGGTAGCGTGATGATGTCATTTTGGCTGAAATTTTAGTTTTTGATAGAATCAAAATGAAACTTGTCACCTCGTCACCTCATTTAGCGTGGGAAAACTGGTCGTGTTTGTTGCCAAAAAAACATCCCACTTTTGAAATATTCATAGCAGAGTATTGAGGAGGAATTTGATGGGCATATTGGCCTTGGGGAGGTAGAGAATCAAAAATAGGGTGTAGGATGTACAAGTTTCAGAAGGTTTGGAGCAAGGAAAACCCCATGTCGCCCGGATAGCAATGATACCATTTTTTTTGGGCGGAATAATGGTAGCGTTCTCACCTGCATTTGAATGTGTGTAAACTGTTTGCTGACTGAGATACAGTGGATTTCCGCTATGTTCCTAAAACTTCCGCAGATTTCCACATATTTCCACATATTTCCGCATATTTCCGCATATTTCCGAGTATTTCCCCATATTTCCGCATTTTTCCTCATTTTTCCATATGCCTTTGTTTGAACAGTCCTCACCTGCAACTGAACGTGTGTAAACCTTTTGCTGACTGAGATACAGCGCATTTCCGCCATTTCCTTAAAACTTCCGCAGATTTCCGCATATTTCCACATATTTCCACATATTTCCGAGTATTTCCCCATATTTCCGCATATTTCCCCTTTTTTCCATATATATTTGTTTGAACAGTCCTCACCTGCAATTGAATGTGTAAACCTTTTGTCGACTGAGATACAGCGGATTTCTGCTATCTTCCTAAAACTTCCACAGATTTCCCCATATTTCCCCATATTTCCTTCCATCAGAACTTCGCTTATTGCTACGTCACTTGCCTTTCTCTCATGTCGACAGCAGGTATTCATTTGCTGTCAGGGCTCATGTTCTTTGATTGAACAGTACCTAGCATCCTTTATATACAAGAAGGTGCAGCGACATTACACATTATACTTGGGGGTAAAGGCCATCGCAGGGCGCGGCACACCTCGCACTTACAGCCGTTTTGGAAAGTATAGAGGGGTTTCGTAAATCATTGATGCTCGATTTTGGTTTACCTCTATTTACTGTCGCGTCCTCGGCTCCACACCTCCGAACCACTGCCGAATTATTTTAGCCTTTTGTGCAACTCTGGTTGGACTTTGTAAGGCCATAAATATGTATACTCTGACAAGACTGAACCCCAAATGGTCCTTCGGGTTGAATAACCTGACTTGCAGCTCAAAGTGAGCTATGACGGTGTAGAGCCGCTCTTAGCCGACGACACTCTCGCAAATAGACGTAAGCAAAAATCGAGCATCAACGATTTACGAAACCCCTCTATACTTTCCAAAACGGCTGTATGTTCTTTTGTAGCTGGAGTCTACATCTATCATTGAGTGTGAGTGGATTGTGAGTTGAATTCAAGGGGTACCCCCAAGCTTTTCTCTTCTGAAGTAATAATCAAATATGAAGTCAGTTGATTCAATTCAAGAACATCAAATTTCAAGCATTTCCGTGGCTAGAATCAAGTCATCACCCGTTTAGGAGACCATCTGAATGCGCACCACCAGGATCCACCAAAAAACCATTGAAACTCCAACAGCTTTGGTAGCAGTGAATTTATTTTCGGAGTTACAAACAAGCATCGAACAGAGTTCATTAAAGAATGACAACTTCCACATTCTTCCGTAGCTAGAATCAGGTCAAAGCTTGTTTCTGGGACTACCCAAATAAGTTCTACAAGAAACCATCAGAAAATCACAGAAACTCCTACTGCTTGGGTAATGGTGAATTTAATGCAGGAGCATGTAAATGAACTTGGTGTGTATCCACCACAAATCAATTGGAGACTTGTGGTAGTTTAGATGGAACCAATGCCCTAGCAGAAAGAGGATGGAGGTGTGACCAGTCATTCCAAACTGAGCACAAGAAAACCAAAGAGAAAAGAACCAAGAAAAGGAAGGCAAAACTAAAATGCCTCCGGTGAGAACCGAACCCCCGAAAGGTAAGGAAAGTCAGAAACCATCAGATTCGAATCTAATGACTCTTGGGACACAGCCACTATTGACCCTTTGCACAGCCCCTATTTTTCATTGCATCGAAAAATGCGGACAAGTAAAAATTGAGGTGCGGAAAATCTCATCTCGAAGATATTGATAGAACGATTACATAAGTACTCATAACAAGGGTGTCACTTGGACAATGACACCATAGAATACCTTGCAAAATGGAAGGAAGAGACAGCCAATATCTTAGCTCATGTCATCTCCAAAGACATTAGACAGGTTGTGCAAAGCCGCACAGAGCCGCATGCGGCTTTTATGCATTGTGCAAAGCCGCATGCGGCTCTGTGCAGCTTTTGTTTCTCTATGTATGACACATGCAAACCTTGCATACTGTACTTGGAATGCCGTTGGTGTTGATTCCGGCATCAGGTGTGAGCAGGAAGCGTGGCAAGTGGCTCTTTACGTTGCTTTTACAGCAACATGTTGGCTATAGCCGCACAGCGGCTGTGACGAAGCCAAATAATGACGTCAAAATGAGGCGGGTTACATTTGGTAAGTGGTTCAATGTATCGCATCCCACTTGGTTTACCTATATATACTTGAGATCCACATGGATACGTCCTCAAATGCTTCAGTTTCTCGTGCGGCTGTGCACAATGCCAAAAAGCCGCATGCGGCTCATGCGGCTTTTGCACAACCTCTCTATTAGTTCTGTATAGATTTCCTATGAGATACCAAATTCAAGTTTCTGGATTTCGCCCAAGTCACCTCAAATAAAATCACGCCAAGGATTGGGCGACTAGTTTACTTTTTCTTGGCCACGACAGGAACCAGTAGCATACAATAGGCTCAACATGCATGGAATCTCGGAATTCCATCACATCCGAATCGATAGCGGTCACATTCAACATCCGTATGCTATTTTTCTTGTGCCCCGCCTTAAATAAAGTCGCACCAAGTGTCAGGGGAACCCCTCATTCGGCCCAACATCCATCTGTCCCTCCGGCTCCAGCCCATCGTACTGCCCCGCTTCCTCATCCGATCCTTCCTCCGGAGCCCCCTCCTCGTCCAGCCTCACCCGTCTGTCCGGAGCCCCCACCCGCACTCCAGGCCATGCCTCCACTCGGAACGTCGACCCCATCCTTCCGGACTCTGTTCCCCCTCGCCTCCCTTCGTCCGGCCACTCGCACTGGAACACGCTATGCGATCAGGCCCGGGACTACTGCCGATCACTTCAGACACGTGCTACTGGCTAGTACCTATTTGTTATATAAACCTCGCCTAGCATGGGAATCCTCATCCTTTCTTCTCTTCGGATTCTCCCACTAGGTGCGTATTCCTAGACTCTGTATTTAGTACTGTGAATTGAGTTCTCTTCAGATTCTCCTGCTAGTTCCTGCATTCCCGCGCCGAGCTGAGGTTGCCCTTACACCAAGGGTTGCACTGCTAATTTACTTTTTCTTGGTCACGACACCAACCAGTAGCATGCAATAGGCTCAATGTGCATAGAACCTCGGAATTCCATCACATCCGAATCATTAGTGGTCACATTCATCATCCGTATCCTGTTTTGTTGTGCCCCACCTCACAGCCTTTTGCGGAACTTAGGGTGCAGCCTGTTTTTTTTTTTTCAATGCATTTTGCGTCGGATAGCTCTCCTGAGCTCAATTCTGAACTGTTTTCCTTTTTAATATGCTCATTATGTTTCCATTGAAAGGCCAGAGGGCATGGTATTCTCGGATTTTTTGATGGTCAATCAAATTGCTTGATTGGGAAAATATCTCGTGTTTCAAGTAGGACGGCTGTAGCATTGGCTACCATTGTTCAATTGGTCTGATTTTTTGATACAATGGACTCACAGATGAACCAGAGGGCACCACATGCCGGTAATTTTCACGTGACTTATATTTGGCTCAAGACATTGAAAAGAGAATTAGGTGTTATCGTAATATAGATTGCATCTGATCTATAGATCACATTAAAAATGGTGGTACTTGGTGCCCTCTGGTACATCTGTGAGTCCATTGTATCAAAAAATCAGACCAATTGAACAATGGTAGCTAATGCTACAGCCGTCCTACTTGAAACACAGGATATTTTCCCAATCAAGCAATTTGATTGGCCATCAAAAAATAACATGCCCTCCGGCCTTTCAATGGAAACATAATGAGCATATTCTAAAGGAAAACAGTTCAGAATTGAGCTCAGGAGAGCTATCCGATGCAAAATGCATTGAAAAAAAAAAAACAGGCTGCGCCCTAAGTTCCGCAAAAGGCTGTAAATAAAATCGCACCAAGAGTTGGACTGCCAAATGTGGGATTCCATACCCAAATGCTGGATTCCATAGCCTCCTACCCTGAATTCCCTTCAAAATGCCGAATTCCATACCCAAATGCGGGATTCAATACCCAATTCCATACCCAAATGTGGGTTTCCATATCCCAAATGCCGAATTCCATACCCAAATGCCGGATTCCATACCCAAATGCTGGATTCCATACCCTCCCGCCCGGAATTCCCTTCAAAATGCCGAATTCCATACCCAAATGCAGGATTCCATACCCTCCTAACCCGAATTCCCTGCCAAATGCCAGATTCCAGCGGGCGGGAAACCTGATTTCTTCTCATAGAAACCTGATTTTCTTTTCCCCCATAAAACCTGCTTTCTTCAAATAGAAACCTGATTTTCCTCCAGACAACCTGCTTTCTTCACATAGAAACCTGATGTTGCTGCACAAAACCTGTTTTCTTCTCATAGAACCTTGTTTTCTTACTAGCAAACATGTTTTCTGCCAATGAAAATCTGTTTTCTTCTGTAGAAAACCTGATTTTCCTCCACAAAACCTGTTTTCTTCTCATAGACACCTGATTTCCAACTAGCAAACCTGTTTTCGGCCGATGAAAACCTGTTGTCTTCTGCAGGAAGCCTTATTTCTGCTGGAAGCTACCTATTTTCCTTGAAACGAACCTGGTTTCATGTCCGCGTTGGAAATGAGCTCCTGTTTGGTGGGAAATCAGGTCTGTTTTCACTGATGGAATCCAGCGCCGGATCCCTCGATGAGAACATTAGACTGTACCTCATAAGGGGTACTACTGAAACAGGGACTACCAAACTACTACACCTACGCACATCCTACACAGTTGCTATATCCCCGAAATCAAACCCCAAAATGAATGAAGGGCACCCAGCGTAAAAATGATTTCTTTGCTCCAAGCTGCTCTTGAAGCTTCTGAATGGCGAGATGTAGCGCCTCAGCTGCCTTTGTCGGATCTGGGGATGATACCTCCAATAGATGGGCATAAACATCACCAGCAACTTGTGGGGCATCATTGTCCATGATAGACCACATCGTCCCAATGACACCTCGGTATCCTGCTAGTAACATGCCAGCGGTGAGATGAACCGATTCGTCTTGGAGCTGTTTGGAACCAGTGGCAGTTTGACATGCAGACAGGAATGCCAGGTCAGCATTGGGGAGGGATAGGTTGATAATGTTTGAGAGTGTCAACCGTGAGCTTCCAGCAAGGAGGAGGGCACTTTCAGTTGGAGAGACACTCTGCACACCATGGCAGGCGAAATGGACCCATCTGGAACTCATCATGCCCTTCTGAACATTGTCTATAGTTGCCATTTTTTCCTCCAACCACTGAATATGAACCTTTCCTGCAGCATGCCGCTGAATGCTTTTGATTTCTTCCCGAGTTCCCGGGATATAGATCTGTCCTTCAGCTGATGGTTGAGAGACAGCAAGGAGTTGAAGGTCTTTCTGAGATTCAGGTTGTGGGCGAAACCCTTCGAGTAAGGCAGTCAACGATGGTGTATAGGACGAAATCCGGAAGTCGGATAATTTGGAGCCAACAGCTTGGTTTTCACCATAGAGTCCTGCTGCATGGATAGGAAGGAATACTAGTGGTCCTGTTGGACACCACCAGATGCGTCCCAAATCCTGGCTTACTGGAGTCTATACAAATTATATAAGGATAGGATTTGAGTGCTGTGATGAAAATAGCTTACTGTGATTGCAATTCCATTCAGGACAGGTTGTACAATCTTGACCCAGAGCTCAGAGAGAATAATGGAAAAGATTTTGTCTGGAGCCATATCTTCTTCACGAGAGCCAGCCAACCTATCAGTGCGTCCAGTATTTCCCACAATTGATGCCAGAGACTTGGCCAAGGCCTGTGCCTCATGGATTGTAAAGTCACAGAGTGGAACATAAATGACTTCATCTGCAAGGCCGGGTAGGAGGATCAGAGCATCACATCCATATTCACTGATATTTACGATAGCAACAGGGCCTTTCTTTGCAGCTGGGGAAAGCTCAGACATTGGCTTTGCCAAGAGAAAAGTCTCAAACCCTGGCAGCTCTCTGATCTGCTGTAGGACATGATTCCTTTTAAGAGCAGAGGTATGAGCTTGATTTGCAACAGACTGCAGCGACTGTGGTTTGGTCTCATCAGCAACAGCACTGCTCCGAGTGCCAGCAGTTGCTAAGGATACAGAAAGAGAGACAAACTGATCAGCAAGGTTAGGATGGCCCTTCCTCAGTTCATCTACTGGTGTGCGGAGACTGAGAAGCTGACCCCAGATAATGGAACGACCCTGTTCAAGCCACTCCACTGCCTTCTGGTAGTCATGCACAGCAATTGCAGCTGAAGCAGCATCTCTCACAACTTGGCCTGCCTCTGAAAGGTGATGATGCCGGTCGGTTATAGACAGCCCCAGCCATGCCAATTCAGGCAGAAGTTTAATGGCAGTGGTATATGCACAGAGTACCAATGAGTGTTGATGGATGCGGGCATGTTTTGCCCAGCTTCTGGCTGCTTTGAATCGTATGTGGGCAGAGCCTGTTACTGAGCATGCAGCTGAAGTATAGTGAACTAGCAGCTGCTGAGAGTCTTCAAGATCATGGAGCCGCTCAAAGCGACACAAAAGCGAATTCCCAAGGTTGTTCAACAAAGAAGGCTTGTCAGGGTGGCCATCTGGAGTGAGCTTGACAGCATCCTCAAACATCAAGACAGACTTGTTGATGTCGCTGAGATCACCAAGCCACTCAAAGCGACAGGCAAGCGAATTCCCAAGGTTGTTCAACCTGGAAGGCTTGTCAGGGTGGCCATCTGGAGTGAGCTTGACAGCATCCTCAAACATCAAGACAGACTTGTTGATGTCGCTGAGATCACCAAGCCGCTCAAAGCGACTCAAAAGCGAATTCCCAAGGTTGTTCAACAAAGGAGGCTTGTCAGGGTGGCCATCTGGAGTGAGCTTGACAGCATCCTCTTTCATCAAGACAGACTTGTTGATGTCGCTGAGATCACCAAGCCGCTCAAAGCGACCCAAAAGCGAATTCCCAAGGTTGTTCAACTTGGAAGGCTTGTCAGGGTGGCCATCTGGAGTGAGCTTGACAGCATCCTCAAACATCAAGACAGACTTGTTGATGTCGCTGAGATCACCAAGCCGCTCAAAGCGACGGGCAAGCGAAGAACCAAGGTTGTTCAACCTGGAAGGCTTGTCAGGGTGGCCATCTGGAGTGAGCTTGACAGCATCCTCAAACATCAAGACAGACTTGTTGATGTCGCTGAGATCACCAAGCCGCTCAAAGTGACCCAAAAGCGAATTCCCAAGGTTGTTCAACCTGGAAGGCTTGTCAGGGTGGCCATCTGGAGTGAGCTTGACAGCATCCTCTTTCATCAAGACAGACTTGTTGATGTCGCTGAGATCACCAAGCCGCTCAAAGCGACCCAAAAGCGAATTCCCAAGGTTGTTCAACCTGGAAGGCTTGTCAGGGTGGCCATCTGGAGTGAGCTTGACAGCATCCTCTTTCATCAAGACAGACTTGTTGATGTCGCTGAGATCACCAAGCCGCTCAAAGCGACCCAAAAGCGAATTCCCAAGGTTGTTCAACCTGGAAGGCTTGTCAGGGTGGCCATCTGGAGTGAGCTTGACAGCATCCTCAAACATCAAGACAGACTTGTTGATGTCGCTGAGATCACCAAGCCGCTCAAAGCGACCCAAAAGCGAAGAACCAAGGTTGTTCAACCTGGAAGGCTTGTCAGGGTGGCCATCTGGAGTGAGCTTGACAGCATCCTCAAACATCAAGACAGACTTGTTGATGTCGCTGAGATCACCAAGCCGCTCAAAGTGACCCAAAAGCGAATTCCCAAGGTTGTTCAACCTGGAAGGCTTGTCAGGGTGGCCATCTGGAGTGAGCTTGACAGCATCCTCTTTCATCAAGACAGACTTGTTGATGTCGCTGAGATCACCAAGCCGCTCAAAGCGACCCAAAAGCGAATTCCCAAGGTTGTTCAACCTGGAAGGCTTGTCAGGGTGGCCATCTGGAGTGAGCTTGACAGCATCCTCTTTCATCAAGACAGACTTGTTGATGTCGCTGAGATCACCAAGCCGCTCAAAGCGACCCAAAAGCGAATTCCCAAGGTTGTTCAACCTGGAAGGCTTGTCAGGGTGGCCATCTGGAGTGAGCTTGACAGCATCCTCAAACATCAAGACAGACTTGTTGATGTCGCTGAGATCACCAAGCCGCTCAAAGCGACCCAAAAGCGAAGAACCAAGGTTGTTCAACCTGGAAGGCTTGTCAGGGTGGCCATCTGGAGTGAGCTTGACAGCATCCTCAAACATCAAGACAGACTTGTTGATGTCGCTGAGATCACCAAGCCGCTCAAAGCGACGGAAAAGCGAAGAACCAAGGTTGTTCAACCAAGAAGGCTTGTCAGGGTGGCCATCTGGAGTGAGCTTGACAGCATCCTCTTTCATCAAGACAGAGTTGTTGATGTCGCTGAGATCACCAAGCCGCTCAAAGCGACCCAAAAGCGAATTCCCAAGGTTGTTCAACCTGGAAGGCTTGTCAGGGTGGCCATCTGGAGTGAGCTTGACAGCATCCTCTTTCATCAAGACAGACTTGTTGATGTCGCTGAGATCACCAAGCCGCTCAAAGCGACCCAAAAGCGAATTCCCAAGGTTGTTCAACCTGGAAGGCTTGTCAGGGTGGCCATCTGGAGTGAGCTTGACAGCATCCTCTTTCATCAAGACAGACTTGTTGATGTCGCTGAGATCACCAAGCCGCTCAAAGCGACCCAAAAGCGAAGAACCAAGGTTGTTCAACCTGGAAGGCTTGTCAGGGTGGCCATCTGGAGTGAGCTTGACAGCATCCTCAAACATCAAGACAGACTTGTTGATGTCGCTGAGATCACCAAGCCGCTCAAAGCGACGGAAAAGCGAAGAACCAAGGTTGTTCAACCAAGAAGGCTTGTCAGGGTGGCCATCTGGAGTGAGCTTGACAGCATCCTCTTTCATCAAGACAGACTTGTTGATGTCGCTGAGATCACCAAGCCGCTCAAAGCGACTCAAAAGCGAATTCCCAAGGTTGTTCAACAAAGGAGGCTTGTCAGGGTGGCCATCTGGAGTGAGCTTGACAGCATCCTCTTTCATCAAGACAGACTTGTTGATGTCGCTGAGATCACCAAGCCGCTCAAAGCGACCCAAAAGCGAATTCCCAAGGTTGTTCAACCTGGAAGCCTTGTCAGGGTGGCCATCTGGAGTGAGCTTGACAGCATCCTCAAACATCAAGACAGACTTGTTGATGTCGCTGAGATCACCAAGCCGCTCAAAGCGACCCAAAAGCGAATTCCCAAGGTTGTTCAACAAAGAAGGCTTGTCAGGGTGGCCATCTGGAGTGAACTGGACAGCATCTTCGAGGATTTTGACAGACTGGTTGATATCCCGCACACTCCCACACCGCTCAAAGCGACGTCGCAAGGATGTGCCAAGATCTCCAAGAAAGATAACAGACCCTGGGTCATCCCGCACTGCATCATTGTATGCACAGACTGCCTGGTTCAAATCATCTACAGTCCCAGATTCCTTGTAAGACTGTAAAATAATATCTCCAAGTATATTCAGCAGCTGAGCCCTGTTGTCATTGCTTTGGTAGCACAGGAGAATCCTCTCATGCATCACCCGAAGGTGCAGACCATCCATAGAAAATTCTGTCTTCTTGGAGTCCTTCCACTTCTCCCACAGCTCACTTGCTATGCCCTGACCATTGACAGAAGCAACTATAGATGACTCAGCGAGTAGTAGCACAATATGTAGGGAATCTTACTTGTATCTTCTGGCATGTCAATGAGATCTAAACCAGATGCCTGTTGGTTCAGCAACTTGGAAACTGAGAACCCAGCACAGAAGTTGAGGGAAGGGCCATTGGGATTCACTTTATTGAGCTGGAGCTGGAAGGCTACATTGTAATCTTCAGTGATTATGCTCAGAGTAAGGGACACTGCACTAACACTTGCTTGATTCCACAGATTCAAGGGCTTTGCCTCGCCCAATTTCAATATAACCGATAAGCCGCGTTCCCTCAGTTTCACTTTGGCGCAAGACTGCAATCGAGAAAGTAGGAGCATGGGGTGGGCTGAGAAGACGTGAGGGTCGGTGAATCCTAAATGTCATTTGCAAAGCCATCACACACTTACATGTTGCACCCAAAACCAAGTTTCCAACTCATTTGATCATCCTCCTGCGCCACTGGCAAGGTTTGCAGGAAAATATTTCCCTCAATGATAAGCTGGGCAAACATTTCCATGTCACCCGGAAGATCATCGTGGGGGTTAGTCAAAGACGTGATACGGATACCTGTGAGAAAGGACTAAGTATGGTTTCGCAGCATCAACTTAGAACTTAGACAGGTGCTTACTGTGAAGCTTAATGCTAATTAACGGACATGGATTGAATCAATAGTCTCGACAGCAAGTCCTGACTACTCACACTGTTTTCAACTCGGACATGATTGTGAGGGGAAAAGTCAAGAAGCCTGAAGACCAGGACATCGATCTTATATATGTCAGACATCCACGCCGCACCAACATGGCTGCAAGGTGCTGCAAAGGCATGGGACCATTGATACCGGATCGCTCCGGATTCTTGACCTTTGAGCCCCATCTTGGGATAGATCATGCCATATCGGTATCTGCCACGTTGAAAGCATGCAATGCAACGTACATGTTGGGTGGCGTCGTTCCCAGCGCTTTCATCGGCGCCTATCCCGTACCCCGAGGACAAGGTGCGGCGGGAAGCTGACCTCCCATTCGAAACCTCCGTGCAGATAGACTCCTCCCGAAACCAACGTCGGCAAGCCTCACTCTGGCGGTGTGTTCCAGAATATCATGCATGCATGCGTGCATGCGTGGGCCTCACAGTCAGACTGTTAATTTGGCGCACCAACCCCAAAAATACAACGGCTTCGCTTTGATCACATGGCGGTACAGCTGTCTGACGGTGGCGTTCTCATTTCCCGCTCGGCACTTCGCCATCGGAGTTAAGATACTGTATTCTGATGCACATGAGGCATTGGGTTCGGAGGCACAAAAAAACAAAGCCGTGACGTGCTAGGCAGAGGGTTGGACACTGGCACGACAAATCGAGAAACTGAGACGACGTCGATGAAATCTAGGCAGCTTGGATGTTCCATGATCGTGAGATGGAAATTCAGGGACGTCAATTTGGCGCAGGAGCCGGCCCGGGACTGAGGCTAATGGAAGCCGATTGAGCGCTGAGGGAAGGGAGGATTAGGCGCCAGTCACCATGGAGCGCCGACAATGAGCGCCGAGCAAGATTTGTTGTCCAGTGCGCCACGAAGCGCAGATGGTGTGCGAGCCAGAGTGGAGCGTACTCACTCGGACGCAAGGAAGGACTCTGAAAAACTCAAAGAAGGCAGTTGGAAGGGCCAGGAAGGCAGAGTCCGCTGTCAATCAGGTGGCTGTGATGCCGTCAACGCTATTCACACCATTCCCTTCGTGCCTACGCCGAAGCTCCATTCAAGACGCAATCCACGGCGCTGCGTTGATCCTGGTCTGGATCCTGCCGCTAAATCGCGCTGGACAGTGCGATGTTAGATGTGCAGCCAGCGCCGCTTCGGGTGAGCTGTACCTATCTCCCTATCCGTCACACGCCCACGTGTATATCTCGCGCCCGTTGTGCTTGCCTTCTGCGCCGCTGGCTGGGCATTCGCACGCTGCACCCTTCACCGTCCATCCCCCGTATCCCTCTACCTCGATTTCACTTTCGAAGTCGACGCCGCCTATTTCTTGATCTTGACGTCAATGGTGTCGGACGCCCCCTTGGTCTGTGGAATATTCGGCGCCACGTCGTTTGGGCCAGCGCCCGCTGGCCTTATTCCCAATACACGCTGGCTCGCTCCCCGCACGCCGCCCACCGCTTCTGTCGAGGCTGTTTGGACTTCCATCTCGATACCGCCATGCAGGTCCGTCCCCTGCCCGCTGCCTCGACGCCGATGCCGACGCGCTCGCCCCCTTTTCCGCACGGCTCCCGGACCCATGAAAGACGCCCCGCCGCCACATGCGACTTATGACATACACCCACACTCCGTCCTCCTTCGTCATGGAGGAAGCGTATCCGCTGGATGTCTGGCAGTGCTACTCTGCTGTAGTCGAACATGGTGCGTGGCGTCCCTTGACTTGAATTGCGTCCACTCCTCATACTAATTTTCATCCTCCTGGCCAATTCGAGCCAATTCGAGCTAATTGTGCCACCGCGCTTGGACCGCACCTCCAACGATGCGTCGATATTTACCCGCGCTCGCCGCTGCCGCGTCAGCACAGGCCTCTCACGCACGCCGTCCTCTGGCGCCGCGAGCAGTCCGTGTTGCCTCATTCCCTCACAGACTGCCGCCAACACCGAATATACGTTCTCGAACGACGCTGGGTCACCTTTAGACTGGCCATCTTACCGTGTCCACCGTCCTCCTGTGCCGCCGCGTCTCGATCTGGCCCCCGCGACGCGATCCCACGGCGGAAGAGCCTTCCTTGGCAGCCCACGCAGTATCCCAAGCACCCCTCATGAACCACACGCCCAGGGGTCCTGTGCATGGTGCTCCGCGCCATCATTGCCTCGCCGTCGCCGAAACTCTACGCGCTGCCACACAGCGACTCACCGACGCCTGCGCTTCCTGCGTCGGTGCGGCTGTGCCACTTGCAATAGGGCCTGTCGCTCGCGCTCCCGATGCGCGTGCTACCGCTCCTACCCCTCCGCGTACGCCTGCTCGCACCTCCGCAGGTCTCGCTGTGTCGCGCCCGCCGGCTCGCGTTTACGCCACTTCGTCACCAAGCAGCATGAGCTCACTAGCATCTCTTTACAGGCTCCCACTACTGGATCTCGGATGCAGACACGCAGGTGTCGCAGCAGGATAGATCACAATCACCTCTTTAACCACATCCTGCGCTGGCACGCGCTCCTTCCAGGCTCTGGAAATCCGTCTTATTTTTTCCAGATTAGAAGATACAGGTAGAAGAGATTCACGGAAGACATAGGACTTCATTTATATGTTAAATACGTTTTTGCACAGCCAATTGAAAAAAAATCTCGTCCGGGTTGCGCTCCGCACCAGATTATGGCTGAAAGCCAAATGCGAACGATTCCAAATTTTTCCGGTCCCTAGTGGATGTCTTCTTCATTTACACCTTCTCCGTCCGATTGTTCTCCCGTCTGCAAATACCATGGTACGCGAGCCCGGGCGGCAGCAGACCTATGCCTACGCGACATGGTGCTTAGGTGAATGCTGGTGCTGACGGAATCGACGTTGCTTCCGGTTCCAAGGTTCTTGATGTTGAGCAAGATCCTCGCTCCAAGGACAGCGTGCAACCTGGAGAAATGGGAATCAACAGAGTGGAGGCGGGAATAGTTGACGAAAGTACTGACGCCGTCGCTGGGCTGAAGTCGAAGACATGAGTATTTTGGAAGTAAGACTTGAAGGGTGATATCATACATGATGGGGGCCTCGACAAGCGTCGGGCGTCCTCTGAACCAAATCCCCAGCTCCACCGCTGTGTATACTATGTGGAGACGTATTTTTCAATGGATGGGGCCCGGGGATGAAAGCAGTTCTCACCGAGAATTGTCAAGAACAAGAAGACGCCGTCGCGGAGAAATTGGGTGACAATGGGCATGCGAGCTGCAAACCTCGTTCGAAGCAGGTGCTCGCTACACTTGTAGAGTGTCAGCAAGAACACTATGGTTGCAATCGCCAATAAAGGGACCGCGTAGAAGGCGAACAAGCGAGGGACGGCTTCAAATTTATAGATGGTGAGATAAGAAATGCTCCGAGATGAACCGAACCACATACTTGCCGGATAACAGCCTTTCAGAATGGGCCTGGGACAAAATTAGGAAAGCGGAATTCAATAATTGAGAGTGAGAGTCTGCCCAATGTGTACATATTCTGCTCAACTCATCAATAGATCAAGAAATGGGACCCAAGTCGAAAAACCCACCTTTGGCGGGGAGAATGCTCAATGTGCCAATAGTGAGGCTGCGAGTGAAATGAACATGGCTTTGGGAGGTGGCTGAAAAGACTCATACAGTGCTATAATCTCGGCTACATGCCGGTGTCAGAATGCTCGAACAAGACGTCGAGATACGCACCGGTCATGAGAGGAACCAGGAAATATATCAACCATCGCGATTTGTTGTATAATATCCAAACCCTACGATAAATTATAATCGAATGGTCAAAAAAGGGAGATCCGATAATCGCCGTACCTCAGAACAAGGATGGAATCGACGCTGACAGACTCGACAGTGCTGGTTATCATTTCGGACTGAATGAGAAGTCAATCGTCAATGCCAGGTGCGACTCGGTGGGCCCTGGAAGATACCAAGATAAAGTAGCGGCAACTGTTTATGATTCAGCCGGGACATTCGGGAGGAAGATATGTTTTCAATACGAACACCTGTGCTCAATGTCAGATATGGGTTAAGGCGTAACAAGTCAAACATACGTTCGATGAAGGGATTTCCCTGAACATAACTTAACACAGTTCGTCAATAAAATCAGTAGGTCGTGCGAAGTATGCAGACTTACAACTGACGTCGATACTTGAGCCAGAAGCCAGAACAGGAAAAAATCGTCAATAGAAGAGCAGTGTAGACCGATCCGCTTACGCTATGGCGACCAAAGTGTAATAGCGCGTCTGCCCTCCGGCTGAGTTTCGTCCAACGAAAGAGGAATGATTGCGTACCCAGACCTAGCGGGCCCGATCAACGTCGCAAAAACTGGATGATTGGAATGATTCTCACATATAGCACACTCCAGAGACTAAGCCGGCTTTTCCAAACAAATTCGATCTACCGAAAATTAAATCCAAGCATCGGCCCACCAAGAAATGGGGGAACCTCTTCGGGAAGTGTGGAAATGTGCTCAATTCTGAAATGTGTCGTCAGAATGCGCAATTCGAGGTGGTGTAAGACATACACCAGGACGGTGAGCCCAGCCGCTGCGCGCGCGTTTACCATTAGACTGGTTCTGGGGTTTAGGGATGTGCGTTCTCACCAGCTAAATAATTCGTTGTCTGGGCATCGGCGATTAACTGAAGCAGTTCGAGCTCCTCTGTAGGGGGAATGGAGGCCATAACCAGGGGTTGTCTGCCAGCGGGGTCTTTGATGTCATCCCAGATGCCCTTTAACATGTCCCATTTGCCTAAAAACAAGTTTCTCCCTCGTTAAAAGAGGACGAACTGATATCCGCGCACCGCGCTAAAGCAAGGTTTGGTCAGTAATTCAAGTTTGAGTCCCACATATTTGAACAACGCACGCCGAATGACAGTCAATAATCCGAGGCCAACCTCTGAGATAAGTTTAACAGCAGAAGGACCATAAACGCTGGGCCCAAGTAATATAATCGTAGTGCATTAGCCGAGACCAAGCGCTCAGAAAGTTTCTTGTGGAACCTTTCGGAGCGTAGCCGTGTTGAACTCATGACTAAAGTGAGGGCATCCCGAAGGAAGTCGACCATTATGGATTTCGTCTTCGACGCCGCCGCCACCCCTACCGCACCCGAGCTCGGAGCGGTAATGAAATCCTACCCGTTCTCACGGAAGTTAGAGCGAAGGAAGAATTTGGTGGCATCCAACGCTCGTGGATTTGTGTGCAAGAGCTTTGCCAAAATACTGAGCCACTGAGCCGACGGACAGGCTGCAATGAGGCTTCGTGGTAATAGCCGGACTGGTGTTCGTGGCCAGGAAGACAACGGCGTGGATGACTAACGTATGACCATTCTCCCAGCGCTGTCCTTCGTGCAGCAACAACAGATCGCTGCCAGCTTCAATTTAGCAAGCAGCACCTACCAACAGAGATAGGGATATCAATCGCCGATTCACCACTAGCCCGGTTTGCAGCCTAGAAATTGCTGGCCTGCTAAAAGACTTCGCAGATAAAGTATGCCGATGTTAGACAGCGGGATGCCGAGCTGCCAGTGAGAACCACGCTCAACTTACTTCGAAAAGCCTGGATCCAAGTCAAAGGGAAGCGTCGACCTTTCACTTCAAGATGATGGTGAATGCCGTGCCACGACAGCGTCGGAACCTGAACCCGGGTACAGTCGTGTTGCCCGCATTGAGAAAGCGTTGGCCCACGACACAGGAATCTGAGCTTCCAATCAGCGGATCATGCGAACTTCGGTAGAATTTTTATGGGAGAACGGGAATTGCTCGACGACTCTGAATTAGCCATACAGGGCGCTTCCACCCCACATTCAATATTCCCAGCAGGTGGGCTCTAGAGGAACGGTGTTTTTATTTGGGGGGGCTATGCGTATTCCGTTATGCTGCGCTTCTGTAGAAGACTGACATACCCCTGCAGTTGCACCGAAGCCGAGAACATCGTAATTTCCAAAATTTAGCATCAAAAGTACACAAGCCACCCGTATAATCGAACTGGGCGCACGCACCGCTCATTCCGTTGAAGGACCTTCCCTGCACGCCATAATCCAGTGAAACTGCGCCTCAAATCTCCCCTCGCGCTCCGCATGAACCGTATCCACGACCAGTTTGAAGCCAGGGACGTGCTTGCGAAATATGTCTCTCGTTCCCTCGACTCCAAGCCCGCTCGAAAACATTTTCACCTCCGGGTAAAACCAGCCCTCTGATGTCACATCGCCCTCGTCGAATTGGAAATTACAGAGGAGCCACCCGCCAGGTTTGAGCCATCCAAAAATCTGTGCGATCATCTGCGCCTGCTCCTCTTTGGGGAGGTGGAAGAGGGAATAGAAAGCCAGAACGGCATCGAAACTGGCTGGCGGGAAGTCGAGGTTGAGCATATCCCCTTGGATGAGGGTCGCGCGAGGGATGTGAATTCGGGCTAGAGCAATCTGCGCCGCGGATATATCGTTTCCGGTGACTTTCAGACCGTGCTCGATAAGAATCTGCGTCGCAGGGACGCCCGCACCACAGCCAAGTTCCAGAACATCTGCGCCCGCGGGAAGTCGCTTGACAAGGTCCGCAATATAATCCATCCTCGTCGTTGTCGGGCGAGGGCTGGACCTAAACCGATGATGTTAGACAGAGATTCGGAGAACGCAGTGGGACGAGCCTACCAGGCAAAGTATTTTTGGGCTACCCTGTCATATCCTTGTTCGACATGAGATTTTGGGCTTTCGAGCTTGGTGGTCATAGTTTTCGGTGATGATTCTGGGGGATAGCTAGAGAATCGAAGGGAAGAGAAAAGAGCATGACGGCACCAAGTCATCTTTATACGCCACGTCAATGCCCCACAAAAAACACCGATTGGAGAGAGAAATTCCCGATCTTCCGGATCCTGAGCTGGGAGACGATTCTGCACGCGTCAAGTACAGATGTCGCGTAGAACTTTCCGAAGGAAGGTGGAGGGAGGTTGGAGGGAGGGAGAAGGGACTCGCACCGCCACTGATTCCAACAATGTTTGCAACAATTTCGGATCGGGATGCCGCCCCGGGAATTCCGAATTCGGAACCTACTTATGCCATTGTGGTCTGACCTTGTCCGACGATTATAGCGGAACGCCCTCAAAGTATCTCTAAATGACCATGAAGTCATCCTAAGTTGAATTGTGCATGTTAACGCACATATGAGGGCGCATCCGTAGCGGTTGGTAAAGGCACCCGTTCACAATTGGAGGCGACACGAGGGTGTCACAACCAGACTCACCGTCTGCCGAAAGCACGAAACCCATTCGCCAATCATTCACCAGCCACTGATTGAGATTACTTACTCAGGCAGTGTAACCATCCTCGTCCTCCAAAAAACATTCCTCCTTTTCCGCAGAAGGTGGAGGGGTGACAACTTGGAATCACGTCTCATACCAAAAACATGAGCGTTCTAAGTTGATTAAGGATGCGGGATATCCATCAGCACTCGTCCAAGCCTCAAGGTATCGGGATTTCACTAGCTAAGCTAAAAGGTTTCAGGGATCTCCCACAATCTATCCATCCACTCTGGCCTTTGCGGAACGCTCGCCCGTATTTCACGAAATATAAAGAGTGAAGATTTGGCTGCCATAATCAAGACCTGTGCACGATGCTACGCTCGTCGTCTGTCCCACTGCGGCCCCGATCTGAGCGCATTGTCCTGTGCCAGCGGACTGGACTTCACACCCATAGGCAATTCCGGAGTCGCAGACGTCGCAGGTGAAGAACCATGTTTGGGTGCTTTTAATTTGGTCAGCACGCTGAATTTGGTTTCGCCAGGTCCACTTACGTGTTCCCAGGAAAGGTGGTAATGCGTGGCTCGAGCAGAACTTGAGTCAAGTTTGAGTTGATAGTAGGGTACAAAACTGAGCCGGCCGGAGCGTTAGCGAAACTATTCAAAAATTCAGTGTGCGAGTCGTCCCACAGAATATAAGATTCTGACGTCAAGAGCCCGTTACCGCTGGGATCAACGTTGAACACAGGAGCCAGCGGGATGGTGAGGGCCTCCGCCTCGACGGGAACGTTGGGGAAGTAAGCGCCGGCGGGGTACCCGAGCTGGTACTGCCCGTTGACGATGTTGATTTGCTTGCCGGCGACTGCAGGGTGGCACAGTGTGTCCGCGCGAGCTTTCACTGAGGCAGCGGCGGTGCCGGCGCTGGCAAGGAGAAGCGAGGTGAAGACAGAGGAGACAGAGAGCATTATCAAGTTGGTTTCAGGTGCAGGTGAATCAACGAATTGGTTCGGGTATTCGGGTGAGGAATTGAGCTGAATCGCTGGGCTTTTATACCGCAGGCGCATTCAAGCAGACTACTGGAGAACGGGAGAGAAGGGTAGTTTCATTCCGACGGCGCCGCTGAACACGCACCGTTTGTTTCTGCAGTATCCCCTTCGTCCAGCTATTGCACTACTCTAGTGTCAAGTACACGAAGATCGCTTGAAGAGACCTCGCCGCCATGATCGGCGGCTCGAAAACGATACCCGAAGTGTTCCTGGTGGTATTTGGGTTGTATTTTTGGTTTCTGCCGAATTGTAAAGATACCGTAGATTGGAATCTCTGGAAGGAAAGCTAGCGTTAGTTCTGTTGGCACAAACACAGTCGGCACATCGCCGGCTCGGGTATGACTCGGAATCAGTAAGTACGACTCATTAACCATGGCTCGTATTGGCGCACGGACCATGTAGATTAGTATGAATACAGTAACCACACAGTAGAATTCTCACGCTTGTACCATCCGGCCTCACGGCCATCGTGTAAATCTTACTCCTGATTAAACTGAATATTGCGTGAATATAAGCAGAAAACCAACAAGTTCGGCTGGTGTATATGGTATTACATGGATCAAAATCTAACCCAATTTTGGTTTAGTGAAACCCGTCCCCAACCCGTCGATACTGATCAACGCCGGTCATGCCCGTGCAAAGTACATCAAAAGCTGCAGACCTACATAATAACCCGGCTCGTCTCGAAGGAGGTCCAGACTAAGGCTCAAATGTGGCATCGAGAATTTTTACCTGGGACTGCACCACGGGCATCCACGGGAACGGCAGTCCAAGCTCCGGTATGAGTGAGCCCGTGCTTTCCGTATTGGTTATAGAGGATGGTAAATGATATGGGGGTTATTCACTACCGCGGGTTCAAGCTGTTGCATAGAGGTGAGAGGAAAATCTGTGGTCCAAGTGGTGCCACCCTCAGAACAGCCAAGCACACAATTTCATTCGGGAAACGAGAAAGGTAAAGATGGCGAGTTGAGAAGGTAGTTGGAAGGGGGAAGAGGCAGATCTGATATGCGAGAGTAGAGCATACGCGCTTAGAGTCGAATCAATCGTCAAGCGGTGAGATAACAGTCAAATAAGACGGCACAAAAATCGGAGTTAAATTCTTAAAAAAGGAATAACAAGTAGAGACAAAATTGGTTACCGTCCGAGATTGCGCAAGAAATTGCGAAAAACGCGCATTGCAGGGTAGATTATGTATGCTTTATTCCAACACGCCATCCCTTTATTAACATGATCATGTCAACGGCACACATGTTATTCTAGGGACCGAGCATTGGCCTATTAGGGGTGCTCAATTCTTAGTTCAGTTCGTCCGGTTTGTAAATTTAATAAATTTAAATTCGTTGTTTGTGCCTCTAAACCAAGGGGCACTCGGGATTCGAATGCCGGAGGGGGTAGGGGGGTCCCGACCAAGGCCTTGAAAATCTTTTTGTAGTAGATTTCAAACCAAGCTAAAACAATATTTTAAGCTCATCTGAATCTATGGGAAGGCCTGAGAGACATGTATAGGGTCACCTTGAGTGTCTACAAGGTCCCACTACCCTTGATAGACTACGCAAAAATATTTTCGGAATTTAAAGGCAGTTGAATCGGCACCAATATGCTGTTCCAAAAATCACATTATTCCTTTTGGGATTTTTTTTTTTTGAGAGGTGAAAATTTTTTTGGCGAAGTCTCAGATCACCTTTATACTACATACCTACATACTAGGGGAGTACAGTATGCTCAATCTCATAGGAATTGAGTTTCAAGTGCATGGATCAGGCTCAGAAAGCAACTTCGGCCCAACCGGCTGACTGTGCAGAGCCACTCGGTCCTGTCTGAAACCTCTTTTGCTTTCAACACCCTTTTAGTTGCCCTGCTCAGACAGGTAGATGCAAGTAGGAGGGAGGACCAGAGATCAATATTAATACCCATAGACAAAGATGAGAGCTGTGACTTTTTTTTTTTTTTTTTTGTGGTAGTACATATATCAACAGCTGCAGACCTTAGGGCTGACAATGGCAGCTAAGAGTTCAGGTGTTGTAGTAATTGAGGGTATACATCATCCTTAATACTGAACTTTAGCATTTCTGTAAGGATGTCAGAAATCCGATAAGATAGGAGCGTCATTGTCACGGCACACGGGGGTGTGACCATACGTGGTCAAAAACTCACCACAGTGGTGTGTTTTTGGCCACGTACAGTCACACCTCATGTGCCGTGACAGTGATGCTCCTATCGCTTAGCTGGTTGGGCCGAAGTTGCCTGATCCATGCACTTGACACTCACTTCCTATGAGATTGAGCATACTGTACTCCCCTAGTATGTAGGTATGGTATAAAGGTGATCTAAGACTTGGCCAACAAAAATTTCACCTCCCAAGAAAAAAAATTCCCAAAAGGAATAATGTGATGTTTGGAACAGCATACACCAAAAGTTGTCCAAAAGATATATTTGAGTCACTTTCCAGTTCCAATAAAGTGTCTTATGGTCATTATACACCCAAAGACCTGTGGGCAGAATGTACTTCGCGGTGGCCTATTCGGGCAGGCAGCGGCTTGAGAGCGGCCATCAGGTGGCGATGCACGGGCACATGGCCCGGGGAGGCGGTTCGGCGCTACCCGTGGGAAACTCCTTCCCTATATAGCGGGGGGGTCTGGCCGAGGTCCTTAAAAATCTTTTCGACCCTCTATCTGTTATTGGAATTCCGAGTGCCCCTTGCTCTAAACCAAGTCAAATAAAATCACGAATGCCTGCCGGCTACCTCCACCACCTTCCACACGCACTCCGTCCAAGCCTGACTGTGCAGATGGGCGTTATGAAATTCACGGCGGTATTGTCTCGACAATCACTGCACCAAAGAAGGTCAGCAGACTAATAAAATGAATTGTGCACGGTAGATCAGATGCGTACAGTACAGCAGCTGACAGTCACCGACAAAGATAAAGATCTGTTTATAGCGCAAGCCAGTTGGACGATGAAGTGGGATAAGTCTGAATAGTGCCTTGGAAAATGCAAGGCTAGATTAACGCCTGTTGTATAGTCTAGGCCTAGATTAATCTGGCCTGCTGCAGATGTTGAGAACAGCCGGATGTACTACTTCCGACTGGCTAACCGGCCACCTTAAGGCTTTTGGGTATTATAGAAATGAAGGAATTGAGAGACTGGCCATTTTACCATACCAGAACGTAGTCTAGGATGTTGAGAGTGGATTCTGTGCAGAGACGGCCAGTTGGTGATGTTTTGATTGATCGGCGAATATTTTGCCGCGGCAAGGTCCGAAAACAGCCAAAACGGGCTAGCCGGCCAGGCGTGGGAACCGCTCGATCAATCTCACTTTCGTGCACGCTGAGCTTTCGTCTGGGACCCCAAATGCAATTGGCGAGTTCCAGGGTTATGAGAGAACTAAAGAACACAAGGGATGGTTCTCATCTGCCTTGAACTTGCCATTAATGCCGAATTTATACATGGATTTATGGAAATGTTTTTTTATATAGATTTCTATATTGTAGTGCGTCGGACAGCTCTTCACGGCTGCACTGACCATCCAAAACTAGAAGGCATTCGTCATAGAGGATCATGGAGGTGTTTCGGAGGCGCTAAACTCAGATTCCACCACAGTAGACGAGGGATGGCGATCAGTCCAGCAATGAGGACGACGATGGACAGTCAAGGTGTGCCCATATAAAGGCAAAGTGAGCTGTATGGCCAAAATAAACGAGTTTCAAGGCTAATGAATGTATATGCATGTACATATACCACTGGCCCCACCCCAAATCCTCCCAATCCTTTCCAAAAAATTGAAAGTTTCCAGGCCGCGCAAAGTAGTAGTTTAGCGTAGTCGAGCACGCTGACGGAGATGAAAAATTGAGAAAATCCTATTGGCATCGTCGGGACAATTTATTAACCATGGAGAATGCACATTCCAATTCCTAAGACCATAGCGCGATGATAGGACTAGATACATCATCGACAATACCTGGGCCTTCAAAGGCTGTTTTCACGCTTTGATCCCAATATTCAAGCCACTGAGACAGCAGATTGAGGCTGGAGTTGTTTTTCGGTGGTGTAGACGTGTAGCCATGCTCTTGCTGAACAGAACGACCCCAGAACATCCTAGATCGGTGCAGCGGTCGTGGAGATAGTGATGGATCTGTCCAAACAGTGCCGTGGCCGAATTAAGAAATGCTGTGTTCGGCGTTCCCACCCTGTCTGGCAATCACCACAGCATGACGTCAACCCCGTCAACCCACGTCATTTTTGATATTCAAGGTCGTCTATGGTTGCCTTTCAATATGGGAACCAGATCAAGGCAAAAAATATATGCCACGCCCTTATATTGCTTGAGTGGCCGGTTAGGCTGACTGGCCGGGAAGGCAGTCGGCAGTAGTATATATAGGGCGGGCTTGAAGTCAGTAATGGGAATTAACCGAATTACGACACAAATCTTGAGTGCTGCGATGGCTGCTCAAAGCAGTCGTATATTGGACAAGAGGCTGTACAAGAAAAGTCATACGAAATCATACCCAGGCGGATGTTCGTCTCTGTCAACATTTCTGGGTGCCATCACTGTTAAAGGCACTGCCCTAATATCCGGCTGATGCGCCCTGGGCATCATGGCCAGTTCCTTGCCTCGCATTTCCCAGTGCGTTAGATCGGCAGAACGTTCGAGTATATAAGGACTCGCGGTGCCCGAGGTGAGTGTTGGAAGTCTAGAGCTTGAGTTCGGGGAAAAAGCAGGCGAGGCGGGGGACTGTTTCTCCGGTTGCTTTAATTCCTTCTTTCGGCGAAGACAGAAAGCGGCGAGGAGTAGAGCAAGGCCAACCACGCCCGCCACGACTCCGCCGGCGATTATACCCACTGGTGTCGCCTTGTGACTGGCCGTGGACGCACTGCTAGGAATTGAGGATGTGCTCGCAGTGGCTGAAGAGCTTGAGGACTGGGAACCGCTAGATGAGGCGGAAGCGCTCGGTATGACATGCGGTGGTCCAGCCGCACAAGCCTGGAGCAGAGAGCCGGCGCCTCTAATAGCACTGACACCTATAATGCGGGTATTGGACTCTCAATTTTCCTGCTGCGTAAATTACGAACCTGAAACGCAACAATCCACTCCAATGTCTAGGCCGACGTCGAGATGCTCATTGGTCTGGATTGTAGA
This sequence comes from Mycena galopus ATCC 62051, assembly GCA_014925785.1. NCBI lineage: Eukaryota > Fungi > Basidiomycota > Agaricomycetes > Agaricales > Mycenaceae > Mycena > Mycena galopus. The sequence continues at coordinate 91,957 of WIQG01000166.1, forward strand.
GCCCGCCCCACCGCAAAGAGAGTCCGATCCGCAGCTCATTCCAACTGCAAGAAAGAGACGATGAGTTCTTGGCATCGGACACGAGTACCAGTCCACTCACAGTTGCAACCCGCAGTGTTGCCCACTGGAGTACCAGGAGGGCAGGAAGACCCGACCGCACTACATGTGTTCTTTTAGCCCCTCATTTGCGCATGACAGGGCAAAAGTCCCAAACGCACCCAGCACAGACGCCGTTGACACAGGTTGAAGCAAAGCCAGATGCGCAATTACTGAAGCTGCCTAGGAGTATCGAGCATGGCGCCCCGGGGAATCCGCAGCGGCCCACAGTGCCTGAAAGGCGTAAATCCTGCACGCATGAGGATGTAGTAAAGGCAAGGATGTTGTTGTCGAAGTCGTTGGTGAACTGGACAACATCAAGCGGGCTGTATCCAGAACCATTGGGCCACAGCGTGGGGCAGTCTTGCGCGGCCAGGTCACACTGGAACGTGAACATTGTGAGGTGCGGGTCTAAAAGTAGTGGCGGGTCTACCGGTAGTGACATCAGACTTTTGAAATTTACTTGTGAGCTCGCAACGCCGCAAGGCTATGTCCGAAGATCACAAGCATCATTTAGAAATTACATATTGTTACAGCGCTACAGCGATGTTTGGCCGATCTTATGAATTTTGTGGCATGTACTAGCAAAAATGGATGTGTGGATGCTAATTCTGCATCATAGAGGAGGGTCATTCTCTTGACTTTGAAAAAGACGCAAGGAAAATGAAAACACTGATGGAGGGCCGTGGCGCCCCGCCGTCTCAAGACACACGAGGCCACGTATGATTGGTGCGCTCAACAATGATGGATGAAACTCCGAACGCTCAGCGGCTCAAGCGGGTTCGGGAATCAGCCCGCTGGAACGTTGTGGTGGGGAGTTCGGGCGGCGGCCGGGTTTGGCAGAGGATTCCGAGCATAGCCACAGATAGACACTGACAGATCTTCTTAGCATCTTACCTCGTTCACGTACACGTCAGGGAGCAAAAGCCTGGACCACATCTTTGAATCGAGGCGCGAATGCGATTTATGCTACCACCAAGTGCGTCCCTCCTTCCAAATGAGAAGGTAAATGTATTGAAGATGGTACCCACCTAGCGTGATAGCAGACAGCATTTTTGTCAGTTCGTCCCGCGAATTCATTTCCTCCCATCCTTCACAATCTCGCAGATATTTCGTTGCTACGCGATCTGGAATTTCCAGCTCAGAGTTGTCGTCATTCCGATTTTGCTTACCATCTCTGGTGCTGGTGAGCTTGTATTCACGGCGAGTGAAGTGCTCTGACTCCGGTGGAGGTTTTGGTTATACCAACCTCTTCGTTTCTGTCGAGAATCGTGTCAGTCAGGTGAATGGCAGCGAAGGATCCAGTTCGGAAGCACACCTCTTCACGCTGTCCATGGGTGTTTCTGTGTTCACAACCGTCGTCTTGATGGGCCTAAGTGGTCAGTTTATATCACAATCATTATTTGTGCATAGCTGACTACCCGCCCTTTCTTAGTGAGTCGCATCTGGTGGTTTGCCCGGACGGCCCGGAAAATAGGAGTTCAGAGGCTCATGGGCAGGTACTACACTGTATCCGCCATGATGTGCGTATCAATCAACCTCATCGACGTCCAGCTCATTCTCGTCAGTTCGGAGTCCGGCGCCCTTTACTGTGTGGGCACCATTGTCTTCATCATTCTCGCATTCCAAGCTCCTCGCGGTGGCACCTTTGTGCGGCACTTGTTCTGCTCCTTAATACGAATCTGACAGCAGATAGATCACGAGCGGAGCCGTATTGCGGCTGTTGGTGGTACGTTTAGGCGAGTTTGGTCTAGTCCACGAACCGAGTCATCCAAGATGCAGGGAATCGCACCAACCTTATTATCTGCGACTGCCTTCCCGGCCACACTAGGTAACCGGCCACTTGGATAATAGAAAGCTATGGGATGGTAAAACCTAGGATTCGGCCCTTGTAGGATGGAGCCCGACCTTCGAGGACACTGTATGTCAAAATTTGAGCCGAAGTGATGTGACTATCAAAAACTGTGGGAGGTTTTCTGTCAAGGTGGCGACGTGTGAACATCATTTCTTATCTCCGATTAGCCCTCGCGTTCGTCTTTTGCTCTTTTCTCGGTCAATTCTTCGACAATTCCCAAGTTTTTGGGCTCGTTTTGACCCCTGGTTTCTGGGTAACTGTTTCTCCGCATAATATGGATGAATAAACTTTCCCTTCGCCTCATGAACCCGTCAAGAACATCTCAACCAGATTTGAGGCAACGAAATCCGGTCACCCCTCTAGTGATCTACCCGTGTTTGCAACGGGCAGAGCATTTGGGGTATGTATTCGACACACCCATCCTAGAATTCTCCCACAATCATTTGCATTTTAGCTTTCCAACTTCCCCTTCACAGCCAGCTCCTACCTTGAACCATACAATTTCACTAGCATGGAAAGACAGATTTTTTTGTAAGGTTTATGGGTGTGCTGGAGATGTCCTATTATCATGGGTATATTTAAATACATCTTATTGAGTTTTTTGCACCTTCTCTCGGGCACTCAATAGGTTCTTTCCCCTGCCAGAGGCAACATTCCGTCCAGACCACTCTCTCACCCATTCAAGTCAGCTTGAAAGGGAAATTTTTGTTGTCTTCACATAGCTCATATGTACACTTTGAGTGCATAGGATTGTAAAGTTCCATCCATTGAGTCATTTGGGCGACAGTGGGGTGAAAGGAACCAGTGTAAATGTGCGAAAAAGCCGGGTGGCCGGCTAGGCCGTTTATTGCCCCTTTGGGACACCGCCGAAAAGAAAATTCCATGAGGTATGGAACCATCACGTAAATTCGTGGAAAATATCTGAACTCACTCTCAGGATGCATACCTTTCATTCAGTGCCCATCAACCCATACTTACCGGTCTCATTGGGCAGAATCAAGCTTAATTATGCTAAGGTGGCCGGATACCCAGTCTCAGATAATAATCGCCGTCCGCGTTGGGCTCGGAAAGAGCGTAGATATCGATAGTGTTGACAGCTTTATCGAGGCACAACCACGGCGTGCTCGGGTTCCCTTGAGGTTGAACGAATCCCCTCAATCGAACTCGGAGGGTATCGTTCGCCTTAGCCCCGACAGCCAGCATGGGAAGGCGGAGATTGTCTGATGGCAGGAAGGTATTTGATAAGAACGAAGGACTCTCTAGCTCCGCAGATTTGTTGTACAGTTGTTTTCTGGCAGGAGGACTGGGACGAGTGTTTTCCTATATTCGACTGACTATAAGGAAGTGCGGACGGCCGACCATACTCATGATCAGTGGGAATTATCCTCGTTGAGATTGCTGTAATCAACCTAACTATTTCATTCAAGAACCTAGGCCCAGCTTCTCGGATGAGACAGATGGGAACTTTTTCGAGGCTAAAATGACCAGGACTATGATATTGGTGCGAAGAAGAGCGGAGAAATATACTACCGGGGTACATTGGATCGAGACTCGTGTACACTTTGAAAGAACGAGAGGATCAAAATATGCGACATCTTCCGGAAACTAGAACCATATCGCGAGCGCTTTCAAATTCAGAGGAATCCAATCGAGGTGGTGGCCATATGGTATAAGAATGCGAGTATGCAGAAGCTGAGTAAGGCAAGAGTCACTGCCAACTTGCCAAGTCAGAATTCGGTAATAAAAGGTACTACAGAATACACGACAAGTATTACACGGTTTGGTATAATTCATATGAGCACAACAATTTTGGTTCAAGAGGTCGGTTCGAGGGCGAGAAGAAAGAGAAGAGAGAAGAAGATAGGCAATATAATGTTAAGTTTCTGACAGAGCGAAGAAATCGACGGCGTGAAACCAAAAAAAGAATAAGAGACACAGAAGAGAGAAGACGCGACGCGCCAGACTATCCGCCCCGAGAACGCTTATGCTTCTTCCAGCCGGCCCGGCTGCCGGACCGAGGTGCCAGTGTGGAAAATAAATTTAACTCCTCTGGCACACAATCGAGTGATACAGACGAAGTTGGCGCGAGAATAGCCTGCTCCGTCTCGATTCTGACGCTTCACGTTCCATTTCAGCGCCGTGAGCGGCCGACTGCGTGAGACACTGGGTGCCACGAGCCGTCCATTTAGTGGTGTGCGTGCGAAGTCCCGAGTCACTGAAATGCTTCTTGCAAAATAGATATTGAGCCATATAGAGGCTGAGAATAAATAATTGAGATATATCGTGGCAGAGCCTCATGAAAAGATGGCCTGAGTATGCAACTCACTGGTCGTGACTCGTCGAGGCTCTGCTGTTGGTGGGCAGAAAACAAAAGAAAAGGCCAGGGCAACCGAAAACTTGAGAGCCCCTTGTGATATCGGTCGAGCCTTGTATGAAGCTTGAAAGAGCCGTCGAGCCCTAGTGAAGATCTCTTTGAGGGTCCTTATCAGACAAAAGCTTTGTGTTTTCAGTTTCTAGGGAGTTTTCCTCCAGATCTTGAAAGAAAGTTCAATATCTTTGAAGATCTGAGCTGAACATCAAAAAATCCCCAGATCTTGAAAGATCTTGAAAGATCGACAGAGATTTGATGTCATCAAGTTCATCAAGAACTTCTTTTGCACCGCCACATTGATTCTTCTAATAGACATCTTTCAAGATCTCGGACATCCAAAATGTAAGACTTGACACGGAACAGTTTGACTTCTTTCAAGAAAGTTTAACCCAGTTCCAGAGGCTTTCATCGACCTTTCATCAGCATAATCCTGGATCACCTTACTGCTTTTGGATGAACTATACTTAGATGCCCTTTCGCCGTGGCCAGATAAAGCTTCTTGCTTAGCATGACGTCCACATGCTACCATGCTGCGTATTCCCACACACTATGGTTACCATGCTGCTCGTTCCGACAGGGCCCGGGTTGCGGCATTCTTTTGGGTAATTAATTCACATGATTCATTCAAGCCTGGGAGCATCCAACCAGATTATAACCGTTAGATTTGTACAGTGTTCAGGCATCCACATCTTCCTCATGTCTGAGCCTGTCGAGAACCTCCGTGTCGCATACCAAATTCTTGAGCGCAACACAATTCGGGCCCTCCATACCCAGCGAGGTGATGCTGCCCAGCTTACGATCCAGGCAACTGAGGCCCTTCATCTCCTCCAGGCTGCCGAACAGGTACACTTGTCGTCACGTCCACAATTGTCGATTTTGATTTTTTTATTCCGATACTAGCACCGGGGATCATTCCACGCTGCTAGTGTTGCCGCGACTCCAAAAGTCGAGTCGCGACTTGTTGAGTCGACTTCATTTGGAAGTCGACTCGGCCAAGTCGACTTGAGTCGCCAAGTCGAAATATTTTTGGAACTGATCCTAGGCCCTCCAGAGGTTGTAAAAACACAAAAGGCAAAAATACAAAAGTTTAGCTGTCACAGAATGTCACGTACATGTGATGGTGACACCTATGTCACAAATTTTGATCATGCTCCAATCGCGTTTCTGGGCTGAATTACGCGACGTACCCCGGAACCGACTCAAGTCGACTCGAGTGACTTCGAGTCGACCATCCCGACTCGACTTGACTCGACTCAAGTCAGCAACTTCGAGTCGACCTCATTGGCTCAAGTCTGAAGTCGCGGCAACACTAGACACTGCCGAATACGCCGTCCGTCAACAAAATGTTGCAGCAATAGTCAATGAGCTTGATGAGGTATATATATATATATATTCTTACAATCCGTCTCATCCTTCTCAGGCACGGCACATTTCATCAGACCCACCTGATGCTGCCCCTTTGATTGTTTCGCATCGCGTAGCCACCGGTGGCCGCCCACGCATCGAAATTGACCGGCAGGTGCTCCAGGAAGCTCTCGAGCTCCGGGGCGTCAACCATCTGGCTAGTGTTTTCAACTGTGCGCTGCGGACCATTCGCCGGCGAGCACTAGAGTACGGTCTTGTTGAACCTGGTGATCCAGTGTTTACCGATGTTGCCCGACCCGACGGACAAGCCGTGCGCATCTACGGCTCGACATCCCGACCTGTTTCGACTCTGATGGACGCTGAGCTGGATACCCTACTGACTTCCATCCTGGAAGTCTTCCCCGAGTTTGGCCGACGTATGCTCCTCGGTCGCCTCAAATCCGCTGGACACCACGTTCCTCGCGACCGCGTGATCGCCTCTTATCTCCGGGTCCATGGCTCACCTGGTCGATTCGGTGTGCGCTTCATTCATCGCAGACCGTATACCGTGGCAGGGGCCAATTCCCTGTGGCATCACGATGGCCAGCATGGTATTTCTTGCTTGTAAATCCTAATTGGACGTTCAAAACTGATTGCTAGTCATAGGTTTAATCCGCTTCAAGATTGTCATTCACGGTTTTGTGGATGGCAAATCACGCCTTGGGACCGGCATACGCGCTAGCAACAACAACCGCGCAGATACCGTACTGGATGTTTTCATAGAGGCGGTTGGAAAGCATGGTTTGCCTAGTCGAGTACGCGGGGACCATGGGACGGAGAACACTCTTGTTTCAGCACATATGGAGGACGTTCGGGGTGTGGGGCGTGGATCATACATCTGGGGACGGTACTACGAATTATTGTAAATCCTGACAATTTTGTGCTCATTAATTATGTTAGGAGTGTTCACAATACGCGCATTGAGCGCTTGTGGTACGATGCCACTCATGGCTTCAGGCAGAAGTGGAAGAGATTCTTCACCGACCTTGAAGTACATCACGGCCTCAAGCCGCAAGTGCCAGCTCACATCTGGCTTCTCCATCATTTGTTTCTCGCCGATATTAACACTGATGCGCAAGAGTGGGCGGAAGCTTGGAACTCCCATCACCTTAGCATTCGTGGTGAGCGCAACCGGTCCCCCCGCGACATATTTTTCTTCAGCATGTACCACGATGGGCCCAGGGGTTTGGAATATCGTAGGGAGCCTGAGAACGAGCATGTCGAAGACCCCTCCATTTATGGGATTGATTGGGATGTCGCTGATGACCCCACACTCATGAACCATTTGCTGACGGAGAATCCGCAAGATTGGGAGGAGCGCAACCCCTTTGCTCCAGGTGCCGACGAGCTTTCTCATGTGCCCTGCGATGCACCGAACTGTCCACTCAGTCCAGACGCAGTTGCTGAACTCGATCGGCGGCTAGCAACGGTGGTCGACTTACAGTCTCGTTCCATGGGTGTCCGGCGTCTTGTATGGGCTGCCGCATTTGAAATCGCCAACGAAATGTATCCATAGAATAATATTACATGTATTGAACACAATGCGAAGATATTGTAATAAAAAACGATTATGAGACGGACTATTGTGTAGATTCATCCTCACCGAGAGATGGGTGAGATATGATCGTAGCACGATGCATGAAGTCTGCGGCAGTATGGCCGGAAACCGGTCTCGGACTGGCATAAATGGAGTCGCGGTCGGGGTCAGAGTCGGAAGCTGAATCTGAGTCCGAGTCCGAGTCAGACTCGTCAGTGACTGATTGGAGGTCAGGCAACGAATCACAGTCAGAGTCCGTGTCTGAAGCTGGATCAACAGGGTGCGTGCTGTGGCTAGGATTAAGGATCATGATTCAAGAAAACATCATTCAGAGAATTTACATACCCATTCAGTTGCGCTCGTACCAAAATTGGTGCAGATTCAGTCGGTTGGGCAACCAGCGGACTGAGAAGAAATACAATCATGAGATGAATCACGTCTTGCAGTGGAAAAGTTAGTGTGAAATGGCACCCAAGATATTTCCGTACCATGGACCTGAAGTCTGGTTATCAAGGAAAATATAAGTGCGAAGAGAAACTCACAAAGAAATATCAAGGGGGTGTCCCTTTTACCGGCATGGGGTTCCGAACCTTCTTGTTGAGTCGCCGAAACTCAAATTGTTGATATTGATCCCCGGGTGGGTAGTGAAGGTGAATACCAGGTGACGACGTGTCGGGGTAAGAACACAAAAAGGCTGTCTGTGGAGCTGGACGGCCTGATTGGCATCCAACACACGAGGAGATGGTGGCAAGACCAGACCCTTAACCAACAATGCCGAGGTGAGTTGCGTGGTGAACGCCTCAGGACGGACAAGGCCTTGGCGGGGAACATTAACCTCAACGAGGAGACCATGAGTATTAAAGCGAGTCAGGTAGTCTAGCGCATCCTCATTGCGAAACGCGAGGTGGTCGCTAGGAAACTCCGGGTGTTCATGAGCACCGGGTTCCTGGGAGCGCATTCAGCAGTCTAATAAGATTGAGTGGGAGATTATAAGATAAATACCACGAGTGGATAAATAGCAACGAGTACCGTCACTAAGCCTGAGAATACACCTGCCGATGCTGACGCCGCTGGCGCCGATGCCGATCCCAAACTGGAAGGGAAGTTATTACGCGACCGATGAGGAGAGGTCGATGAGACTGAATGCTGAGGCAGGGTGTGCTCAGCACTTGAGATGCGCCGGGTACCCGTGTTTCCGGCCACAACAGGAGGGAGGCCGCGCCATGAAGGAATGCGGGGCCCTCCTATCTGAGGGAGGGTCGGCGGCGCTTGCACAGGGACAGGCACGGGAGCGAATCCTGCAGATGCACTGCCGTTCCCGCTGTGAAGTTATAGTGAGTGAATGGTAATAGCAACAATGTAGACAACTTACAGGGTCGGATCTGGTATCTCTTGAAGGGGAGCATGGGTGGTCCACCCCGCCATGCATACGCAAATTGTCAGATAACTCCAGTTTGTGACATCCTACAATATTAGGGTCAAAAAAGATAAGGGAAAACCACCGAGAATAACAGACCGAGTAAAACCCGCCACAATAGTTCGGCGTATAGCCACCTTTGCGGAAGTGATAGTTGATATGGGTGATATCGTGGCAGCCACGGTCCTCGTGGGAGATCCATCCATGGCCGCAGCAGCAGACCTCGGTCGGAGATCGGGGCAACTGAAAATAATTGTATCAGAGAAACAGGGAATGGTAACAATTGGACAAGGTCCCTACAAGGCGTGGAATAGCTTGTTGGGTTTGGGGGTCAACATCGGCCCCACAGAACACGGCGCAGCGAGAAGATGCCGGGCATTTCTGGCAGGAGAATCGTCCAGAGAGATTGCACATAGGTAATTGGGGGAAGTTTGAAAGTGAGCGAATAAAGGGAAACAGGAATGCGAAATGATGTGTTCACGTTGTAAATATGGGAACCTCCCAATGCTGTTTTGCTTATCGTCCAATATAAACCTTGCACATGGTTAAACCACCTATTTTGGGCACCCATGGCGCGATTCAAACGACTTCCGTCCTTGCCCGCTGGGCCAAGTACATTATTTTTAGCTTATATCAGTGGCAGAATGCAGATCCCGACGAGTTCCGACGGCAATTTTTGATGGTTGATACCGCTGAGTGCTTCGATTGTTGTGGATAGGGATGCTGATTCTTGATAGTCGATCCTCTTGGCTTTGATTCATGTGGATAGCTGCATATGGAAGGGCGTTCCCCACGTACAAGTTGGCCGGGGCGTACAGAGCGGTCCGGCCGATGATCAGACTACCGAAAATAAAATTTGGTCAAAGACTCTGGAGTTCTCCACAGAACCACAAACTTTGGGTTCACTGCTTTGCACCCAGTTCTTTCAAGATCTTTGAGCAAAACAGATATACAATATCTTGGGAGATCTTGGGAGATCTTGAAAGATCTGGGAATACTTGAATTTCATCAAGTTCTTTCAAGATCTGGGTGAAAAGTGTGCTGAAAAAGTTGACTTCTTTCAAGATCTTCCAAGATCTTCAAAGATCTGGAGAAAGTTTTGACTTCTTGATAGATCTTTCAAAATCTTTCAAGATCTGGACAGAAAAAACACGGAAAAAGGCTTTTGTCCGATAAGGACCTTCATAGATCTCGCAAGACGCGCTCAAGGCCATGAGACAGCCTTGAGAGCACGTTGATGGCCTGACTGTCACGATCCATCAGTTTTGGACACTTTTGGTGATGCCTGTCAAAGGCTGTGCTCCTCGTGTTTCCATGTATCTCCTGCTGCGGTATCCCACTCTGCGCTACCCCCGCAATACTCACCAATGTCTGAATCGCAGCTGTATGAAGACATGAACGCTGTGATGCTCGAGAACGAAGATGCGGGCTCAGAGACACACGACGACGACGTTCCGCCGACGCATGAGGCGCCCACGACACCCGCGCCTGCGCCCAGGGGCCCGCGCGACGCCGGGGCGCCCTTCGACGATGAGGACGCCGACATGATCCTGCGCTCCTCGGACCTGGTCGACTTTCGAGTGCACAAGCTGTTCCTGTCCAAGGCGTCGCTCGTGTTCCGGGACATGATCAGCCTGCACGCACGCGGGCCCTCCTCATCTTCGTCCCTGAACGCAGCCTACCCCGACGCCGTATCGCCTACCGGCCTCCCCATCGTTCCACTCCTCGACGAGCCCGCCCCCGCCGTCGACATGCTCCTCCGCTTCTGCTACATCCCGCTCATCCCCACGCCCTCCACCCTCTCCGACATTGAGCTCGCCCTCCACCTCGGCTCCAAGTTCCAAATGCCGCACGTCCTCTCCGCCGCCAAGTCCTCTATCCTCGCCCAGATGGAGTCCGGTGTCCTGCCCGCAGACCGCGTGTACGCCTTCGGCTGGCTGCACCGCCAGCGCGACATCGTCCTCGCCGCCGCCTCTCACCCCTCCCGCGAGCCCCTCCTCGCCGGCCCGCCCTACCCAGAGTACGAGCTCATCCCCGCGCTCGCCCTCCACAAGCTCCTCGCCTTCCGGCGCCAGGCCCGCGCGCTCGCCGCCACGTCCGCGCCCTGCGGCGACTTCTCCTGGATCACGCGCCCGCACATCGAGCTCTTCATCGAGCTTCTCCCCGACGAGCCCGCGCCGCGGTGCAAGTGCCCCGCGACGGGCTTCCACGAGCCCGAGGCGCACTTTCCGGGCTTCCCGACGCAGGCGGAGCTCGGCGCGGAGCGGGGGCTGGTGGACTGGTTTTGGGAGTTTTTGCGCGCGGGGATAGCGAGGATGGGCAAGGCGACGGCGAAGGAGGCGATGGACGTGGTGAAGGATCCGGAGCTGGCGGCGCCGGGGATCGAGGCGGCGCATGGGTGCCTGGTGTGTGAGACCAGAGCGGGGTCGGCGCTTGCGGATTTTGGGTCGGCGTGGGCGCGGGTGATCGATCAAAGGAGAGAGGTGAGCGTTCGTTTTTCGGTTCTGCTTTGGAGGGGTGCTGATGATAAAGACACGGCAGCTTACGATTCAGACGCCGTTTTGAGAAGGGGTGCCGTGCGTCGTACTCCGCCCGTCCGTCTCATCCATTGCATCGCCTTGTATTTACTCTTCCCATACTATGTCTGCGTCCGCATACTCATCCCTACCCATCCTTATCTGCATTCCCCTCTGTCCATGCAAAATCACATCGCATCGCATCACATCGCGTCGCATATCCTCTCCTCTACTCCACAATTCTCTCCGCCGACTCCTACTCGTGCAATTTCATATTGTTTCGTCTCACATCCTCTCGTGCATCTCGTGCATCCCATTTCTTCCTCTGTGCCGCGTGCTTTAGGCGGGTATCCCGAGCTGTCATCGCGTTCCGCGTGGATGGATGGATGGATTGTTCATCCGCTCGCCGCGTCGGGATCGTGTGCATGTGCATCTTGCGTGCGCAGGTCGTATCGGTATCGTCATCGTCGCAAGTCTTGAGCGTTGCGATGGCTGCTCAAGCAGTCAGTCGTATATCGGACAAGACTCGGAGGCTGTACAAGAAAAGTCATACGAAATCATACCCAGCCGCATGTTCGTCGATGCTTATTCTCATTGGTCTGGATTGTAGAGCCCGCTCCACCGCAAAGAGAGTCCGATCCGCAGCTCATTCCAACTGCTGCAAGACAGGGACGACGAGTTCTTGGTGTCGGATTATCATACGATGGTGTGAGTACCAGGTCTGCTCACAGTTGAAACCCGCAGTGTTGCCCACTGGAGTACCAGGAGGGCAGGAAGACCCGACCGCACTGCATGAGTGTTCTTTTGCTATTTAGCTCCACATTTTTACGCATGGCAGGGCAAAAGTCCCAAACGCATCCAGCACATGTACAGATGCTGTTGACACAGGTCGAAGCAAAGCCAGATGCGCGATTACAATTACTGAAGCTGCCTAGCTAGGTGTATCGAGCATGGCGCCCCGGGGAATCCGCAGCGGCCCACAGTGCCTGGAACCTGGCCGCCGCCTTGAGGTCCATAATACTTCCTTACTTCAATATATATATATTCAACTTTGAAGTACAATTATTGAATCGGAATTATAATGAGAAAATGCATCCGCTAGTCTCTCTTGACAGACGCTATAATAGAATCAGTTGGAGCTCGCTCGATTCATACATACTGTTCTGCCTGCCCGTCTACACAGCCCTGCCAAGAAAGTTTGGATTTTGGCAGTCCGGCTGTGTACGTCAGGTCCCGCAAAATTTTGGATACATGTACAGTTTTATGGAAGAGAAATCCTCGCTCTCGGTTCTTAGTAACTCCTTACTCGTACATTTCCTGAGAGAATAGAGATCGTTTGAAACAGGCTCGTAAGAAAGAACACGGACGTCTGAACTTGCTTAGAGATCAACTTGAACATGCCATCAAATTGCGATGCTCCTCCACATCAATGGTTTTTTCCTTCGTTGTTCCGAATAGTTTCTCGTCTGTGGTGCGCATAATGATTTACGCTTTGAACTGTAGACTCGTTGAAAAGTAAAGACTCACAAATCCCATCGCGTCCAGCTTTCATCTCCACTTCCGGTCGATGCGCGAAAGTAGATACGATACGTCGGCCTTCTCCGGTTGAGAGCACCTTTGACAACCATTGAATAATTTTCGGTCAGATGCTCTCAGATTTGCGTATGCGAGGCGATCGCTATATCATTGAGCGGTTTTCTACGTTTCAGCTCACATAATGACTCCTCGGACCTCGGACTACAATTGGGTTTGTTCAGATCAAGTATTGTGAAAAAGATTAGAAGTTGTGTTGCAAACAGGGGTTTCCGATGTGTCCGCAAAGCTGATGCCATATCAGGGTAGAATGATGCCATCAAATCCTGAAAATATTTATACTGGCTCCTGGGCATCTATGCTACATTCCTTACTGCGAAGGATATACCAAAGTCCCTCTAACGCCCAGAAACGCAGTTCTATTCTCGGAAATTCTCCTTTTGATGAGTTAGTGTAGTACAAACATGCTGGACATGGTGATCCGAAGAACCGCAATACTGTAGAATTTCATTTAATTCGGCAGTCACCTGTCACACCCATTTTTTTTTTACTGTGGCAATAATAGGGGAAGTCAAAGCGAATTCGGAGGTGGATTCTGGGATGGATTCTGAGTGGATTCTGATGTGATTCTCGATTGGATTCACGGACGCGAATCCATCAAGAAGCCACATCAACTCTGACCCCCCCGTTCTCGGACTGGATCCTGAGGTGATTCTTCAACGGTTCCGTGATGATCTAATTAAATTATAGAGGTACTTAGCAACTCTGTGCCGCCAATTAATTCACAGACTTTCTCCGTAGGAATCATGTTGCAAGCTGGAGGTTTGTATGGAGCAGGCTTAGGCTTGGAAGATTTTGGAGTGGCAGCCTTTGCAGCTTTCTTGCGAGGAGGCATTAATTATAGGAGGTCACCATTTGGACTTAGAGGAGGAAACGTGATTGGAAAATGTACAATGGATATATAAATTATTATAAAATAACAATAATCATCTAGTTAAATAAGTCGAACCTCGCCCGACCACCCGGCCTTCGGTCCTATGCCCCAGCCTACGCCTCCGTCTGGAACGTCGTCCTCCGTCCCTCCGGACTCCGTCCTCCTCCAACCCCCCGCGTCCGGTCGCTCTCACTGGCACGTGCTATGCGATCAAGCTCGAGACCACTGCCGATCGATCCGGACACGTGCTACTGGCTAGTACCTACAAAAACCTCGCCTAGCGTGGGAATCCTTATCCTTTCTTCTCTTCGGATTCTCCCGCTAGGTGCGTATTCTAGAAACCTGTATTTAGTACTGTCAATTGAGTTACTTCGGATTCTCCCGCTAGTCTCCCGCGCTCCCGCGCCGAGCTGAGGTTGCCCTTACAGACGAGCCTGAATTTTGTTCATCGAGTGGTTACCCATCATCATGGAAAATCCGGATTTGCACCGGAATCCAAGAATAAACAAGTGAATGTCGACAGCGTTGAATCAGGAGCACCCTGGACTGAGTTATCGAACAGCGGAAAATTTAGCGCACAGCATGTGTCGAACAGTGCCAAAATCAGAAAGAAGTCAGCCCCAAGTTATAGGTCACATGTCCTATGAAAACTTGCCTTATTCTTCAGGGAAGTAGAATTCAACAACAGCTGACACCGAGCCAATGGGTAGCAATTGCAGAGCAGACTGTCAACAGACAGGCCTTACTGGGTACAACAGGAGCACGGCTGGCGGTGGCTCAACCACACAGGGACAGTTATGCAGATGGCGGCGGCTCTGGCTAGGAGGAGGGGCACTTCTACTGCAGGTGGCGGTGCTACACCAAGGTGGGTCTCGACCGGATGGCCACAGCTACTACTCTTGGGGATAGTTACCTCTGACTATGGGAGCAATTACACGAATGGTGAGGACTCCTGGTTAGGGAGTGCGGGCACTTATATCGAAAGTGGCAGCAGTGCAGTGATGGAGGCAGTTACACCGGAGGTGGCAGCAAGCAGCAATGGGGGCTCCACCTATAAAGCCCAGATAACCTCAGTAATTAGTGTGGGGATGCAGCATGCATTCCCCGCAGTAGTTATTGCAAAATTGGGTGCTCTGGTGCTCACTGCAATAATTTTGCCAATAACTTTCAGATAACTTTCAGTATTTTCAACACTTAGATAGAGGTGTAGCTTGTGGGCTACACTAGATAACTTTCAATAAGTATGAGCCTTGGGCACGTATTGCACTGTCAGACCAGCCCAAAAAGGAAATATCACGTCATATATGCTCAAAAAGGAAATCTCATCTAGGAGGACAGAAAATACATGGAAAATCACAAAAATATATTGAAAATTCGTGTTCTGTTTGAGACACCTATCATTCCCACAGAACCCTGGTTTAACCCCTTTTAACCAGAAGAGGCTTTGGCTGTTTTACCTATGTTGCAGTAGAAGCTGTGGTGAAGGTGCAATAAAGTTGCAATATCTCTAAGGTCTGGAAGCACATGAGAGCTAAGACAAGCTAGCTGCAAGAAAGTCACAATAAAGCTTCACTATCTATCACCTTATACAGAGATGTGACATCAGATGTAAGCTGCAATAAAGTCACAAGCAATGTGACCATTCACATAGAGTTAATAGAGAGCAGTAGCTGCAATAAAGTCGCAATAAAGACACTACAAAGTCATCATTGTATGTAGGGTTCAGAACCTGCATATGCTGTAATAAAGGTGCAGTAAAGTGATTTCCCATCAGAAAGTCACAGTCAACCTCTGCAGTACTAAGCAGGTACTGTATGTAGCAAACCATGATGATCAGTCCTTTGTTGGAATGATTTTGTGTGTATGGGTGCATCATTTCTCTTTACTTATATATAAAACAACAATGACAGAATCGCAAACACAAACCTTACATAGATATTACTTGTACTGCTACCATAGCTTACTTACCCTGGCCCACACGTAGCAAAATATTTGAAATATCGTCATCATCATCTCAACTGGAGAACAATGCCCTACATACAATACAGTAAGTGCATTCATTACCTTGCCCGCAAAGACGTACATTATCTTTTATCTATAACTGTTATCTGTTATCTGGCCTATGCCAGGGCCTAAGTAAGCATACCAGCCCCTCAGATTCCTAGCATGATCCAGATCACTTTAATGAATATTTTATTGAAATATAATATTCATTTAACGCTGGGTTTGGACAAGTATTTTGTGTTTTGCGCAGCAATCAAGGCACTGATTACAAAATGGATTGGACAGCCAGATTGAGTGATTTTTTCTCTACAGCTTTGGTTTTGACTCTATTTTTGGATTTTTGGTGTGTCGGAGCCTCCCAGGCCGACATATTTCCTTTTTGGGCTACTACGCTTTTGGTCAAAAAAGGAAATTCCTCGTCTTTGCCCTGTTGGGCATAAATTGACCATTTTTCTTGATTTAACTTTGCAGCTGTCATGTTCTATAAGTGTAGATGGGACTTGCATCACATTTGGGCTAGAGTGTAACATGGAGAAAATGTCTTTATATATAGCTGTTATCTGTTATATGGCCTGTGCCATGAGCAAGCATACCAAGCCTCCCGGATTCCTATCATGATCCAAATCACTTTAAATGAATATTTTATTTGAATAAAATATTCATTTATCGCCGGGTTTGGCCGAGTATTTTGTGTTTTGCGCAGCAACCAAGGCACTGGTTGCAAAACGGATTGGACAGCCAGATTGAGTGATTTTTTCTCCCACAACTTTGGTTTTGACTCTATTTTTGGATTTTTTGGTGTGTCGGAGCATCTCAGGCCGACATATTTCCTTTTTGGGCCACTACGCTTTTGGCCAAAAAGGAGATTTCTCGTTTTTGCCCTCAGTTGGGCGGAAATTGATCATTTTTCTTGATTCAACTTTGTAGTTGTCATGTTCTATAGGTGTGAATGGGACTTGCATCACATTTTAGGCTGAGAAAACAGTGTAACATGGGGAAAATGTCTGAACTTGCAAAATGCGATTTCTGACCTTACTACCTCATACATGGCCATGGATCACTATCAGCAGTCCAAGGATATATCCATCTCATCAGTAGACAGTGTTTTTACATGGTTTTCCCTTATTCCAGGCATCATACAGATGAATTCTAAGCACATGGACAATTCGCTTATTTGTTGTTTTCCTTGCCTTTCCCTTATGTGGTGTGCCTTTCCAATGATCATGCATGACATGTGGGATGTATGAACCTGTTTTGAAACTTCTATTCTTCCTCAGTCCACTACATATTGGCTTTGGTGATGTTCAGGCTTCAACTGAATATTAATGTTATTTAGACTGCCTTGCAGCATTAGAACATGATGTAAACCCTCCTACAATGTACCCAAGGTATCAAAATTGTTTGAGTCAAAATTCAGGGCAAAACATCGACCTGAACCTGAGATATGGGAAGTGACAATTTCTGATCATTTGTCCAATAGGGCTTTAAGCACTGCATATAATGCAGAGAAAAGCATCTAAACAGTATTTTCCAATGTGAATAAGCAATGTTCAGCTTTATTTGAAGGAATTTTGTCAGGTTTCCACTAGATGGTGTTTTGGGGCATGAGAGCTGAACTGCAAATTACAGCCTCTAGACTACGCACTGTCCAAAACACAACTTGCTCAAATCTTGACCAAAATCAATGAAATAAAGCTTGGGATTGTTGTTTTACCTTGTGGCTTCTCACTTATACTATTTATCTGGCACCAGGAGGCTTCCTTGGGCTTCAATTAATGAATAGATGCAGAACTGACATCTCACAGTTCTCATGATTCTGCCCATATATTGGTGTAGAATTTGGCATCTGAAGGATGAGGCATGTCATTTTGATTGTTTCATGAAGTTGGATTGGTGATCAACATAATAGGATGAAGCAGATAGGGTAAACATCCATGTGCTACATACCTTCCTTGAACCTCAATGCTTTGATGCCAATATGACCCCAAAGTCGCTCAGAAGTGTCCATATACCTCCCAGATACATTAAGACGATGTATGGAGCCAGCTTGGTGTGTGGTACTTACAATATACTGTGAATATCGAAATTTGCCACCTGGCCATTAAATTGCGTATATCAACCAGAAGCACAAAGAAAATCCATTCAAATGACTGAGATAAGGTATGAATATGAGAGGAGAGTCATTAGGCCGAGGTCCACTGGGTCTGTGTGAAGTAGTAAGGTCAGAGGTGAAATTTTGCAAGTTCAGACATTTTCTCTATGTTACCCTGTTTCCTCAGCCCAGAATGTGGTGCAAGTCCCATTCACACCTATAGAACATGACAACTACAAAGTTGAATCAAGAAAAATGATCAATTTCCACCCAACTGAGGGCAAAAAACGAGAAATTTCCTTTTTGGGCCAAAAGCGTAGTGGCCCAAAAAGGAAATATGTCGGCCTGGGATGCTCCGACACACCAAAAAATCCAAAAATAGAGTCAAAACCAAAGTTGTGGAGAAAAAATCACTCAATCTGGCTGTTAATCCGTTTTGCAATCAGTGCCCCGGTTGCTGCGCAAAACACAAAATACTCGGCCAACCCGGCGATAAATGAATATTTTATTCAAATAAAATATTCATTTAAAGTGATCTGGATCATGATAGCAATCCAGGAGGCTGGTATGCTTACTCAGGCCATGGCACAGACAAGATAACAGATAACAGATATAGGTAAAAGATATTGTAGGCTTTTTGGGGCAAGGCAATGAATGCACTTAAGTATGTAGGGCACTGTTCTCCCAGCAGAGGAACTGTGCACAACATCATTCCAATAAGAAGGACTGATCATCGTGATTTGCTATATACAGTAGAGGCTTAATACAGACAGTGGGAAAGGTTGACTGTGGCTTTCTTATGGGGAAACAGCAGCTTTATTGCAGCATATGCAGCTCCTGAACTCTATGTACAAGGGTACATTCATTGTGACTTTGCAACAGCTTTATTGTGACTTTATTGCAACTACTACCCTCCACAAACTCTACACAAATGGTCACATTTATTGTGGCTTTAATGCAGCTCACATCTGATATCATGTCTCCATATAAGGTCATGGATATAAAGTTTTATTGTGATATTATTGCAGCTTCTATTGTTTGGTATTCTGTTGTGAGGTAACACCTTGATTGTAGCTTTATTGTGACTTTTATTGCAGCTTTAGTGTGGCAAGGTTGTCTTGCGTTAAATCTTGAGATATTGCAGCTTTGTTAAAACCTTATCACGACCTTCATTGCAGCATAGGGGAAAACAGCCAAAATCCTTTATAGTTAGAATGAGGTGGTAACTGTTTTTCCTGAGATTTCCTTTTGTAGCATATATGGCAAAATATTTTCTTTTTGGGCTGGTATGACAGCACCATACATGTCCAAGGCCTGTACTTATTAAATAGGTGGTAAACATGGTGCGACCCTTATTAGATTGGTTTGTGACTGCTCCAAAGGACTCTGGAGAGATCTGGACTTCAAATGATTTTTCATTTGATTAGGTATTCTCAAACTGGACAGGAATTTTTAATGTATTTTTGCGATTTTTCTTGTATTTGCTGTTGTCACTGAAGAGATTTCCTTTTTTGGCATATATAACATGATATTTCCTTTTTGGGCTTGTACAACAGCATAATACGTCCCCAAGGCCCATACTTATGCAAGTTATCCAGTTGTAGCCCACAAGCTACACCTCTATGTCCTAAGTGTTGAAAATACTAAGCTTTTACTACAACATAGGCAAAACAGCCAAAGTTTCTTCTAGTTAAAAGGGGTTAAACCAGGGTTCTGTGGGAGTGATAGGTGTCTTGAACAGAAGAGGAATTTTCAATATATTTTGGTGATTTTTCCATGTTTTCTGTCCTTCTAGATGAGATTTCCTTTTTGAGCATATATGACGTGATATTTCCTTTTTGGGCTGGTCTGACAGTGCAATACGTGCCCAAGGCTCATACTTATCGAAAGTTATCCAGTGTAGCCCACAAGCTACACCTCTATGTCCTAAGTGTTGAAAATACTGAAAGTTATCTGAAAGTTATTGGCAAAATTATTGCAGTGAGCGCCAGAGCACCCAATTTTGCAATAACTACTGCGGGGAATGCATGCTGCATCCCCACACTAATTACTGAGGTTATCTGGGCTTTATAGGTGGGGGGCTCTTACACGGGCCAATAGCACACTCAGCTATATCATCGAGAGCAACACGCAAACCACAGGCAGCAGCCCTACAGCAATGGGGGCACTTATATGAATAGTGGGGACCACTCCTGAACCACAAGAGATGATGCGGGCACTTATATCGATAGCAGCAGAAGCTGCAGAATGGGGCAGTTACATGGCAGCTACTCCGTTTGAGCGGGGCACTTATGTCTCATGCTTCTGAGGACTGTTCAAGACTTTGCTTCGCTCAGGCCTCTTCTGAATATCAAAAATATATCTTTTATTTCACAAGTCCACTATATATTCACCCTGATTTCTGGGCAGATAGTATATTGGCTGATACATGCTCAAGTGCGGTATTTTATACAAATGGGAGGTCACTAAAGGAGATGAAAAGAACTGTAGAGGATCAAACCGTGTCCTACCGCTGATGGGTGGATGGCCAATGGTACTGCAGGGATATCTAAACCCTGAGTTTTCTGTCCTCCCGCTGGAGATACCCCACATGAATCCAGAGCCTAGCCTCTATGGTGTGCTCATCTTCCGATGGTTGTGATGAATGTAGTCCGCTTCTTCTAATTCCTGCTGAGTCATGAGTTCAACTCGATCTGCCCGCCAGTCATCTTTCAGTCTTCTAGTGATGGGAGGACCTACGCATGCACTCTATCCACTGGGAGGTATAGTCTGGGTGGAGTAACAAGTTCCCAACCTCTTCGTGTTGTATTCCGACCACTGAGCTGCAGCTACCAGTCCATCATCAAAGTGCGATATTCAGATGCTAGCTTCATGATATCATAGGCGGGTTGCACCTCGGCTGTTGCTGGCTGCTGCACCCACTGGTTGCCCTTGTGCCTCCATAGTGTGTAAGTGTATGGCCGCCAGTTGAGGGATGTCCTCGACCAGCTTCTAAGGGGTGGGTTTTAGCAGCAGGAGGAATGTATATTCCTCCAGCTAGACTCTGTATCTTTCTATTATTGTGATATCATCTTCGTGCCAAACTGTTTGGTTCTCCCGCCAGTAAAGGCTGTCAAGTAACGATGATCGTTAGTTCCCTGTTGGTCACCTCCGACGCATATAGCCCAGCGTAGTGAGTTCCCGCTGGAATGCAGAACCCGTTGAAAGACAGTCACTCCTAGTGCAGATGGATCACGTTCGAGAAAGGTTCACAAAGAAAACTTCTATAAACCAAACCCTAACCATCATCTTCGTGCCAAACTGTTTGGTTCTCCCGCCAGTAAAGGCTGTCAAGTAACGATGATCGTTAGTTCCCTGTTGGTCACCTCCGACGCATATAGCCCAGCGTAGTGAGTTCCCGCTGAAATGCAGAACCCGTTGAAAGACAGTCACTCCTAGTGCAGATGGATCACGTTCGAGAAAGGTTCACAAAGAAAACTTCTATAAACCAAACCCTAACCAAAACCACTCAACAACACTTTCCTTAACAGGAATGATATTTTAAGTTCGGGGGTGTAGACCAAGTATTAGGTCAAATAGCCAAGTGCATGCAGGTTTCAACCATTTGAGGAAGTCTCATAGGTTGAGCGTGATGCAATTTGTTGGGTCGCAGAGCACTTTGCTTTGTTCACAGATGAATGTAGGTGGTTTTATATAAGAAACAGACTCAAAGGTCTGGTGTGGTTTTTTCTGAGGAACAGGTTTTGCTAACACGTTGGCTTAGCAAGCACACAACAGTGGTTTGTGAACAGAACACAGGACACGGGACACACAAGAACACGTTCACAGACACAATGACAAGACAAACACAAGACACAGGACATGGACACCTTCAAGGACACAATTCCACAGTTCAAGTTCACAAGTCCACACAGGTATTAATCCAAATCCACAAGTCACTTTATAAAGGATGAAAGAACAGTTGCGCAAGGCTACTGAGCTCTTGAGCCAAACCTGTCTACAACACAGCTGTGTCTAGAGGCAGGGTCTGCTACTGTACTGCTAAACTGACTGCTCTTTTATACTACTCTCTATTGCGATGACTAAATAAATATTATATACACTGGTCCATTTACCTGTGAATTCTGACTCGGAATCTCTGCTCAAGTAATGCCATTGGCTTCCTATACTGGTAGATTGAACGCCGGTTCATACTTGATTGATTGAAGTTGAAATATTATAGTATCTTGGTGATAATGCTGGGTCTGTGACTCATAGCTCGAGTGATGCTCCTGCCTGGACATTGAAACGGTACACTTAAGATACACGTGAAATGAATGCAAATCATGCTAGCGCTCAAAAACACTAAACACCACCATCACACACACACACTACTACTCTCAAAGATCAAGTGCTTCTCCTTGTGAGTTCAGGTCCGGTTCGTAGTATGCGAACAGCGGGTTTGGATCCCAAATAACACAGAACATAGAACGCTAGGGCTGAACTATCCAGAAACAGCACCTCAGAATGCAATTTTCAATTGCTTAGCTCTCAGCTAGCAACCTAGGTGAACGTAGGAAAAGGGTGGATGCAAGGCAACCTTGACTAGGCGTCGCAGAATACCAGGGCAGAAATAGTAAGATTTGCGAAAATGCTCTTGTTGGCAATACAAATGAATATGAGGCCAACACCAAATAGCTTCCAAGCTACACACACTAGGCAGCCCTGAGTGTGGACCTATTACTTCCGATAGCAGGAATGTTTGACTACTTTGTATCAGTCCTAGCTCACTATACACGTCCAGCAAGTCGATCCAACACACTATGGATAGCGCTAGGGCAGATCCGGGGCGAAGGCAAAGTCACTGACAAGGTATAATCCAACTAGGAGTAGGAACCTGGTATCCCATCTTCTGTTAAGGCTATGCAAATCACACCACAAGTGTCCAGTAAGTCAGTCCAACACACTCCAGATGGCGCTAGGGCAGATCCTTGGTGAAGGCAAGGTTACTGACAAGTTGTGATGACGCTTTACAAGGGAATACACCCAATGATTTTATACGAGAAGTCATCTAGGACAACAAAGCCTTTCCTCTTAATCTTATGTTTCCAAGTTCCAGACTCAACCAATCAAGATTCCAGTTATAGACTACTACAAGCAGAGTTTGTACACAAATCTCCATGAATAGCCTGAGACAACCTGCCACCACAAACTAGGGCACAATTAATCTGGGGTGTGTGGCTGGAGCACTGTCCTTTTATACAAGCGAGGAGATAGTGTTTAAGTAAAAGAAATGAGTAAAGATAAGTGCTTGGCTAGCCAATGAAACGGCAGCCCTTCTGAGTCATCATAATCAAATGTCCTTGGTAGTCATCGCGAATGACTTCTGGGTATGGTTTCTGCGGGTATTGGTAATCCCTAGGCCGTCGATCACAAGCCTAAACTACAAATCCTGCCGGCCTGGAGTTGAATCCAGTCCAATAATAGTTCCTAGCTGATTCATGGAGGTCTCATGACCGTCCTAGAATAGCTCTTCATGCCATTGTATGTGTCAGCATTTGTCTATAGAATGTGTTCATGATTGGGTGGTGCTAGCGCATCGCACCTGTCACGTGTACTGTCTCCTAGTCCTAGGATGTACCATATATGTTCTTCCTGTAATAACTAGTCGCCTCACTACTTAGTCTTCAGCATATTCTTATTGTAGGTATCAGATGTCCTCCGCTAGCTGTGTAACAGCCAATCCTAGCCTGTTCTTCTACAATATCTGAGTGTTCTTCCTCTGCTAGTACAGCCTCTTTGGGTTCTTCTGTCTTGGTTGTTCGTCCTAGGTCACTTAGAACTAATGTTGCCGCGACTTGGGACTTGAGCGACTTGAAGTCCAAGTTTCCATCGACTTGAGTCGAGTCAAGTCAAGTCAAATGTCAGACTTGACTCGACTCGCAAGTCTGTCCAAGTCGACTTCAAGTGACTTGAGTCGACTTGAGTCAAGGAACATTTGAGAAATACCTAGCAGCAAACAATAGTCAGTAATTAGGTATCTGAAGCTGATCTGGGTCGGTGTGAATACCATAGAACCTTTCTTTGTATGCGACGAAGATCCCGATCATTTATGGAATCCATCAATGATCCTTCCTTCAGTTACCCTTTACTTCTACCTCCAGTGCTCACGCTCTCTCTGCCAGTCACAGAACACAGCTGCTAGTAACACTCGTTAAATTTGTCCCTGATTCCCTACATCAACAAATTCCAACTTTTGAACAAAGGTTGTATTTGGATTATATAGTAAAGGAATTTGAAGGAATGGTCTTGGTACCTGCCTTAACTTGTTATAGATATGCCTTGGCCCTAGAATAAATTCACAAGGGTCCCCAAGACCGTCTGCTGTGACCAGGAGAGCTAATGCTTTCCCCAAAAAGCTGACCAAACACCTTTTGAACAAAGTTTATATAGTTTAAGAATACCTAGTGCATATGGTAGCACTGTCTGACTACTTAAATGAAACCCTTGCTGTTCTGATCCACGCTCTTGACGATAACACTAGTGTCCGGAGTCTGGGTCCATCACACTTTTATAAATTGGTTGACAAGCTTAAATGTCCAGCTTTCAATAGTACACGGACATTTTTGTTGCCTTCACAGTTATTAATTTTTCGGGCATCGTTGTGCCGATTAGTTCATGTGGATTTATTATCCAGCCCATACCTCATGCTTTCCAACAAGTTCTTGAAGACAGTGGCCCTGCAGAATTTGATCTATGCCTATTCTATCGGGATCTGATTTCTGCTATTTTAATGGTCTGGACAACCTACTTATTTGCTGCCTGTTGTTACCCGGAAATTCAACGACCCACATCCACCTCATGCCACCGCACAGGAAACCTTCCAACAACCCAATGCCGCCCGGGCCATCCACAGATGAGCCGAATCCATCAAGAAGGATGAGTCGGCGTTCCGCAACCACTGCAACTGATGTCGACAACACTGAGACAACTGCTGGGGACCTGCAACCAACAACCTCCGGTCACTCAGTTCGCCTACAGACCAACGCGGTTTTGGTGGACTGTCTTGTATGAATTAGTCTTCCTCACTAAAATTCACTCATCTTTGATATGTAGCTATGGTACCTCGAGGAACTCACCACCGGTGCGATGCGTTTCGTGACTCAACAAATTCAGATCCATGTTTTCCTAGATGTGCAATCTTCGAGGACTGCTGGACCAAGTTTGGCCCCAATCACCGAACTCGTGAGTCTCTTACTCCGCTAAATCAAGCACTCGTAATGGAATATTTCCATCAGGCTACTCCCAGATCATAGGCTCCGTCAGCACCATCCCGAGGCCACGTTGTTCAATCACTGCAAACTCCGGGTCGTGCCGTTGCAGATCAGATGGCACAGCAGTTTTGAGTTGATGGAGTTGATGCTCCAGGTATGAACATTTGCATTCCGGATCGTGATTTTGAACACTTCTGTAGCAACCCCACATTGTTCAAACTGCGATGTCCGCAGAGGACACACCCATTCTATCTGGAGCCATTCCTGGATTTGAACTGTTTATGTCTCCGTGGCAATCACCGGTCAACGATGTCGATTTGGAGGCAGAGAATGTCAAACAATTCATCCGGCCTGGCCTAGCTATTGCAACAAAATATTATAAGAAGTTTGACACTGATGCATACATCATTGCCATGTGTAAGTGCAGTCTTATGTGCTTTCTCATTTCTCACTCCTTGTTAGACATCAATCCGTCTATTCGTTTTGAATGGATCAAACAGAATTGGTCAGGGCAGGATCAGGCAAAGGCGAGAAAATCATTTTGCACAAGTTGTTCAACGGTCCCTGCACCAAATATATACTGACACAAATTTTGAAGCTGGAAGCTTATGAGGCAGATGCCAGTGAAGTGGAGCCTTCGGGCCAAAGCACTCCCGAGTCTCATGATTCTAGGGAGTCTCGCCCGGGATCACGTACTCGAAGGACGGCTCCAGTGGCCCTTACAGGACTAGTTCAAGTGGCCCAGCGTTATCAATGTGGTCAGCAATCTCTTGATTTTTCCATGGGAGGCAGAAGCGGTGCCGGAAACCAATCAATTGAAGAGGAGATGAGATGAAGCACTACGAGTGCAGTGTGATTCCTCCGAGAAGGTCGACGGACCTAGTCGGCTACTGAGTGGTATATCTTCAACCTGAGTTCGCCTACAGTTCACTGACAATATTTCATTGGTAGATCCATGGGAAAACCACGTCCAGGATATATCGCCTCTTCACCGATTATGCCGCCGTTCAGGCCACCTCTGTGCCTTCCGAACGAGTCTTTTCTTCATCTGCTGAGACAGACACCAGGCGCCATAACCGAATAAATCCGATACTCATGGAAGCCCTGCAGATGTTAAAATTCAACTACAAAAAGTCCTGTCTCAACTTCATGTCCGAATGGCAGTCGGCAGCTGTTGCAGACGACGATGAGGACTTTGGTCTCCACAGCAGACAACAACGAGAAACAAGATGTCAGGAGGGAGATTTCGGACAATTGCAATTTTTCGGACATTGTGTACTTTGAAATGCCGGAGGAGCAGAGCGATTGATCTGGGTGCCCATTGAGGGCTTTCTCTGAATGATTCCATTGTTTTTTTAAATATTTATATGTACATAGGTGACACTATGCATCCATGCGACTATTTGACAAAAAAAAAATCGACTTCAACGACTTGAGTTGACTCAAATCGACTTCAAGTGACTTGGTCTGGCCAAGTCGAGTCGAGCCGAGTCAAGTTTAAGTTCAAGTCGACTTAGCAAGTCGCGACTCGACTTATCGAGTCACGGCAACATTACTTAGAACTAATGTTCTATGAATGTATGGGTGTGGTATATCTCCTAGATGGTTTAAACTAGACCTGTTCATAAAGGTGTCCGCCATATGTGTATTCCTAGGTTACAGCCAGTAGCTGGAGCTCACTCTGACCCTCCTTTGTATCACCGAACAGAGGCCTAGCGCACTAGTGTTACCTAGCAACAACTAGATGCTGTATGCTAGCTTAGGTTGTTAAATTGATAGGCCTAAGTTCGCAAAAATAGTCAAATGGGTGTGCGTTCCGTCTCAACGCATCTCTTCTTCATCCTAGCCCTATTCAGACTCTCCTGCTGAGTTTAGGGTCTCTTCACAAGCGGCTTGTACGGTTTGCAGACACTGTCAAACTCTTGCTGTCCAACTTTAATGATTGTGTTTCAGCTGTTGCCATCTTAGATCGGACAGCTCCACCTGGAGCGTGCTTTGGCATTGGGTGCCTAATCCATCTTGCTCATGCACTGAATCTGCATGGACCTTGGAGCTATAGCCGTTCAGGGTATTCCCCACCTTTCCGTCTCAGAGCCCTCCGCTTGCATGTGACACACACGTTCACTAACTCCAGGAATGCCATGTCAAACAAAGTGTCTCTGGAGGTGGTCGCAACCACTGAGTTTCATCCATGATTGCCAAATAAGATTCCTGCTAACTCTGTAGTCCAAGTCAGTGTCACACAGGTGGCATGAGGCCTGCGCACCATAATTTCAGGTGCCTCAGAGACCCTTATTTTTTGACTAAGTCCAGGTTGCTTTGTTTTTCTTTACAAACTAAATTTTAGTATATGATCCCTTGATAATATACAGGATTGGTTAGTGGGTATAAGTCCACTCTTAAATATTTTCAAGGCCATGTTATGTGAAATACCCACCTGTACCAGCCCCCAGCACTGATCAAATTTCTTACAATTTACAACAATATTCTTACCAATCCAAATTCAAGGTTATCCTGCCTCCCATTGAAGTGAATTGAGTACTGTAAGTACTTGTATGTAGGCAACGGTCACGGTAACGGAGGGGTCCGTTGCTTTGCCCAAACCTGCCCTGGTCACGGTAACCGTTGCCTCCGTTGCCTTCGAAAGAACGTTACATTGAAAAATTCAAAAGGAAAATCAAATTATGTGAGTATATTTGGCTTCAAAATTCATCTTATCTGGCTCCCTCTGAATCTGATCCCTCTCTTTTGCTGGGGTCCTACTGCCAGCTTCATGCGCTTTGATTCAGCGTGGTTGCCCAACTAGGCAACCGTAACGGTAACAGATGGTCCCGTTGCGTTGCCCAAACCTGTTTGGGATGTCACGGTAGGGAGCTCCATTGCCTACATACAAGTACTTGCGGTTACTAAGTAACTTGTGTTTTCTGCTCTCTATTTCCTGGCTTTGCCTATCCTTCCACTTCATTGGAGCTCATACTTCAATCTCGAGACCCTGCTAGTTCCCATTTCGCTACCGATCCATAAGAGAAGACATCAAAACTGTGTTTGAAAATGCAATGATATCCTTGTTGGGTCATGATGGGTTGTTCTGGACCTGTCCACCTGAAAATACTGCCACTGCACGGGTTTGGTGGCAGCTGCAGCACCCAGCCATAGCATGGCAGCCATGCCACCCAGTATATTCCTGCTATTGTTTGGTCACTTTTTTTCGACCAAACAATGCCATATATGCCATGGAATGGCCATGCATGCCACAGAACCACAAATTGGGCTGGATATTGTGCCATGTGTGCCACAAGACCACTGACCCAGGATCAGTAAAAATTTGTTACCCAAATGGTGCCATCAGTGCCACCAGACTTTCTAACCTAGGATCGGTAAAAAAAATGTTACCAAAAGTGTGCCATTGGTGCCACTGGACTTGCTGACCCATCATCAGCAAAAAAATGTTACCAAAAGTGGGCCATTAGTGCCACCAGACTTTCCGATGTAAGGATGCCATCCTCACACATGCAGCTTACCAGTAACCTGGTTCTTCATATGACTACTTACACAGCCACATCCATCTTTCATATATATAGCCACCATTTACTTTACCTACTGCACCGCATGTACCCCGGCATCCCCCACCTGTGTATTCCTCCTGTTGCTCGTAGCCTGGTGATCTCACCTCTAGGAATATATTGTGGTCCTGTCAACGTGTGTGTCTCTGTCCTGGTTCGAATGTTAGTGTCTGTCGAGAGAACAATAGCCTTTCAATCCTGGATCAGTAATTTTTTATTTCATTTTTATTTTTGGGGGGGGGATATTACCCAAATAATGCCATCAGGGCCATGAACCATCTCTTCACAGGATCCAAAAAGTCAAATAATGCCATCAATGCCACGCCCCATCCAACCCAGGATCAGTCAGACAACCTTCAGCAAAGAGTGATGTGTGTGGCATTCTAGCTTTGCAGACCACAGAGGGTAATATCCATTTATTTTCTGGATGAAGTGGCTCCTAGTCCACATGCCATCAGTGCTAACCTATTATCAAGTCCAAAGATCTGTCAACTCCTGGTGATGCTACTCCCTATAACACTGCAGACAGCTCCTCTCCTTCAGCATCTTGTCCCTCATTCCCAACACTGGATCCATCACCCAGGAGCCATCTGTCCTGAGATCCTTCATCATGCTCCCCCCTGCAGCCTCATCAATGTTCATCTCTGTTGTTTCAGGCTCCTCCACCCATGGCATTGGTGGCATTAGTGGCACTGACCCTTGTTCTTCAGGATCTGGCACCAGTGGCACAGCCACCCCCAAGTAGGCTTCTGGACTCACATGCTCGTCGAAGGGGAAGGGTGTTGGGGTTACATACCCCCACGTCCAGCTATGCCGGGCCCAATTACTCACATTCCCTTACTTATAACGGACTCAATAGTTACCATCATTTGATCTATCATGTAGTGTATAGTCTCAGCAATGTGGACAAGCAGGGCAGCTTTGCTTGTCTCACTCTTACCACCACACTTTCTAGTCAACAGAACTTATATCGGTTCACTGGTGTCTTAAGCCTTAAATTAAAACCCCGCAAACCTCGTATTGTGCGAACGGTATAGACCCCGTGTAAATGCAATACTATTTTTTCTAGTCCCCCCCAATTAGCGAAGAAGCGCACATAGTTGGTATGGAAGGATGAGATGATGATTTAGATGAGGTTCGAACTTGTGACTCATCAAAAATTCTGCTTGCAATTAGACACAGCCTCAAAAAGCTAATGAATCTTCACAAATCTAATGAAAAATGATAACCAAAACAAACACTGCCACTATTGAGGCTTCAAAAAGCTAATGAAAAATTTGCACAGCCACTATTTTCACTACGGAGAATAGATGGCTTCTGGTCTCAACCAAAGTATGTCCACATTCAACAAGCAGACAAGCATTCGTACAGCGCGAAGAGAGTGAGGATCAAGAACAGTGCAAGCTGTACCCACATCATCAGTTTCCAGGTCCAGGATGGGTGAAACATTCCTGTGGTAGACTTTTCAACGTTCAACGCTGAAAATAGGGTCAGACAAGAATACAAGGATAGAGTTCATCTGAATACCCACCGGATCTTTCGCGAACTTCATCGAGACTTGGGAGGCCATTCTGCTCATAGAGATTGATTTCAGCTGATGAGGTGTGAGGTGGGGCATCCATATCCGCAGAATCAACTGGGACATTTTCCGCGTGAACGGAACCATCCGACTCTGCCCCATGGTATGAGCAAAAAAAAAAAATTCAATAATACAGGTTGGCCCACCAGATGCCGGATACTCTAATTCCGAAGGATATTCAACGGTGCTAGAAATTCCGTTTGAGTAAGGGTAATAATTGCTCCGTTCATTTTCTCTGACTCTCACCCTGTCTAACGCTCAGGACATTCGAGACAATAATGGTTCCGGACCTACCATGTGCGGATATAGCGTCCCGTTCCCGAGGTATCTGAAAAATAGGACACCCGAGCACTAAGGCTACCTCCTGGCCGTAAGGATCATATCCTTTGCCTTCGTGAAACTGGCGGATTCCGGTGTAGACACTCTCCTTCCAGGACAAGCCATGAACCCGCATTTGGAATTCGATGGACGGAAAACCAAGCTCTTGTGCCAGCTCATCGCTAAGCCTGTGAGCTCCAGATGGATCGAGGGACCAATATGCGAGGCAGCTGGGACTTTGGAAGCATGTCGTTGAGCCGTCACATTGCAGATTTCCCAGAGGACATAGAAATAGATAACCCAGCGGTAGAGTATCTCCCGCTCCCGAAAGCCATAGGTGATAACGAACACCGCCAACGACGACTGTTGGAGCAATCACTAACATCGAGACTCGAAATGGACGCGAAACTGACCATAGTCCTCAAAGTTAGAATTTATACCAAGACGATTGAATATTTGATTGGCCTGCGCTAACCAAGACGGAGAGAAATGATTGGTGGATACGCGGCCGGAATATTCATGCGCAGCTTTATCGGAATCGACACTGTCGTTGGGGTGTTAATCAGCGACATACCAAACGGAAAAGCCCACCGGATCCAATCATTCTCCATAATCGAGATCCCTTCTTGGTCACATTTTATACTTCCATTTGCGATAAATGAGCTGAGGAATCAATGGGAGGATTGAACCTACGGAATCCAGCAATCCTCGACGATAAGGTCTTCTGTCCGCCAACCTCGATCAATCACCGCACAATCAGGGGAAACTCCAATCTCAAACGAGCTCTCGTATTCGAAATCACGAAAATAACGGATGGACCCAAGTTTCACTGACACAGGGTGACTCGAAATTGAGAAGATATGGCCCCGGCTGAGATCGTAGCCACAAATGTCGTGATAATGTTGCAGAGACATTGAAGTGATCGTTACCCTGTCCTCTG
Organism: Mycena galopus ATCC 62051; assembly: GCA_014925785.1. NCBI lineage: Eukaryota > Fungi > Basidiomycota > Agaricomycetes > Agaricales > Mycenaceae > Mycena > Mycena galopus. Next base: position 123,369 of record WIQG01000166.1, read on the forward strand.
GTGGGTTTAGAAGGGATGTTACAGATGATCGGAAATCGTCCCCAATATCTGCTGCAAGCACGGGGGAATCAGATTCCCTTGATGAGAGGTCAATGCAGAGGCGGCCCGTTGACGGTCGAATCCACACGTTGTACTCAGACCAATGCTGCAGCTCATGAGTAAGTGACACGCATCTCGGGGATAGCTGAATTACCAGCTTCCTTCCGGAAAGAGTGAATATGTATAGGTCGATGTCCTGCCAAAAATGAGCTTGGAGACATACAAGAATACATGAATCGATTACGTGGAATTCTCTCCTCTGCCACAAGTTAATTTGAATAACCCCAATCAGAGGCACGGTTGAGGACGTACCATACACGCCCACAAGAACATTGTAGCAAAATGAGAGTTTCGATATTTTTCCGCAAGTTCGGCGTATGGCATCAAATCTAATCGAGTCCCAGGATTGTTAGCGATCTTGTGGTTTGATGGATAGAAAAATCCTGACTGTCGTGGAAAACCGTAGCACGTAAGCCCCCCGTGCTTACTATACCAAAAAGCTGCAAAAGATTCGGGTGTCTACGATGAGGTTTATGAAGTTTTTCAGCGAGGATGGCAGCACGGATACTCACCGAAGTCCTGAATATCGTGAAATCTCCTGTCGCCACTGCTGCAAAGGACAGTGAAATCATGTAGCTGAATGAAGAAATGCCAAACGCACCTCATCGGCGCCGTCTCCCTGGAACACTGTGGCAGTCATTGTTGAATTAGAGCCATGAATCCGGGCAATGTACATCCGTCTCTCAGAACCTCGCCCGCCTCGCCGACGCCCCATATCGGATCCTCGGTCCGGTCCTAGGCTATGCAGCAAGTTCAGGTCTCCGAGGGGAATCACCCGAAAGGCTATCAAGCAGCGTCAGGTGCTTGTGGAATGGGTATAGGTGATGTTTGCTTGCCAGGAGGAACGCTGGGGACCGCCTGATGAATATTCGTGACGCTCTTAAACTCCCCCCCGGCAATGACAAAGTTCCTTGCGTCGGGAAAAAAGGCACCGGTGTATCTACGTGACCCATGAGGTACCGTCAGTGAGCCATCAACAGAGGTACTCACCGATGTGCGGAAGGGCCTTGCTCCTTAAGGATCGTTTCTGTGTTGAATTCTGACTCAAACTGGGGATCGGTGTCCATGAATGGTGGGGTGTATGGAAGAGATGCTTAGGATAAAGACGTTAAAAGACGTATCTTGATGAACGGTTATATACGTGCCAGTCGAATCCAAAATAATTTCGTTGTACACACCTTGCATAGACGTCTAACGGATAAAATTAGGTCTGAGAGAGTTCCTGTACCATTTCGACCGAGCGTTCATCAGCTGTCACTCGCCACCTTCACTGTTTAATGCTCGCCTTTCGAAGTGTTCATTGCTCGGCGATCGTGGGAGATCACCGGAGCTGGCTGAGCCATATGTAGGCACGCCAATGCCACACCTCGTCACAGCCCAGCCCTAGCCCAAGCCTGCGCCGTCCTGGCCATGACAGCTCAAAGCTGTTTCTGATTGCTCTTTTGTCTTCAACCACTCAATTCATTTCAAGTTGAAGGTTCGTTTAACGTCAAAGCTGTTGTCTTTACCCTTTTCGCAGTATTAATTTGACCTCCTTCATTCCCGTCTCGTCGCATCAGGGAAACTCCCGCCCGATAATTTCGCATATGAAATTTCCAAAAATATTGCGGCTTTATGAAGTTTCAGAAATGGAAAAGGATTACCACCTTGGCTCCAAATGTGCACCACAATTACGAATCTTTTGCGCCCAATTTCTAGGCATTTGTCTTTGCTATCTGGCCAGTTGCTCAGAATATTTCACTTGGGATGCGGAGGAGGAAGCACAAAACACGTTGAATTGGATATACAGCTATTTAAAACATGCATAGACTAATAGTAACGACATCGAACCGGTGCGCGCATGTATGTGACGTTGCTTGACATGGCCGTAGTGGGCATGAATGCGGCGACTGTTTTCCAAGGAGTTAGATACGGGATGAAATAATAAAATGAGGACATAGACCCCGTGTTAACAAATGCCGAGATAGCTCAGGGGTTTCTGCAGTACTGAAACTCACACTGATTCTTCGAGTTTCTCTGTCAGAAATCAGTCATCACTCATTTTCCCCATCTCACATCGGGGGTAAATGACGACGCACTTTGAAGTCGAGTGCGTGTAACGCACTCGGCCCGTGGTGTGTCAGTCGACATGACAAAGGTTCAAAAAAGAGAGGTCGCATGGCTGAGTGGTTATCCATGCACCTTGGTCTCCGGGTAAACTAGAGATCACTGGGCCATGATTTTGCATGGGTTCGAACCCCAGTATAAGCAACAAAACTCTATTTTGGAGGTTTAGTGGGTATTACCGTGATTGGACACGGTTGAGTCCCACACTGTTCGGCATTTGCCGTTCGTGCATAAAAGCATTCCTGCCATTGGTCTGAGGTCATAATATTTGTCCCTCAAACATTTACGGATCAAAGGGGCTCATCTTATGAGTTGCCGGAGATCACGACACCTAACGGTGTAACGTACAACCAAAAAAAAAAAAAAAAAAAAAAAAAAACAAAGGTTCAAAAGACCTTTGCCACATCTTTGTTTTTGGGGGTGAGTCAAAGAAAAAACAAAGACGCCACAAAGGTCTTTCAAACCTTTGTCGCATCAACTGACACACTAGGGGCTGAGTGCGTCGTTTTTTGCCCCCAGTGTCAATGGGACTGATTTGGATAGAGATTCATCATATAACAGATCCCGTTTCAGTCCAGGCTGAAAATTTTCTTTATTCTAGCATTTCAATCAAGTGTTTGGCCCATGTCACGCCGTTTCATCAGGTGTCCAAATGGCAGTTCCGTCTGTCACCTTCCTTCAAGTGTGCATTTTCACAAATTTTGTTGACGCTCATAGTACCCGGACAGCTTCGTGAACAGATTTAGGGCTGTACTGACCTCATAGAACAGTGATTATTTAATTACCCTCTTTAAGGGTGGATGGCCTGGACTGCAATTTAGAACAAGCTTCCGCAGAGAGTTCGATTAAAGAAGCGAGGTCGGCGCGAGTGCGCGCTAAAGAGAGCGTCAGCTGACGTATATAGGTGTAATTTCGGGGTTACTGTGAAATTTCGAAGCTGATAGGCTCCAATGACTCGGGCCCAATGAGCCAAAAGCGGGCATGGGAAAGGCTTCAGACAGACACCCGCAATTTTATAAAGAGGGTAATGCCAGAGAGTCTATATAACATTGGTTTATTAGGACTCATTGCGCCCAGATAGCTTCTGGAACATGTATTACGTTGTATTTAACTCATATAACAGTCATAATTTGATATGCCATAGACACTACATCAGGAAAAAGCCAAATTGCTATGGGCTGCCACATAGACCTGCATAGACGCCGTAGCAACGCTGCTATGGCGTTTATCAGTGTCTATGTAACTGCCCATAGAGCCCATAGCAATTTGGTTTTTCCTGATGTATATAACCAGTTCTTGGATGTTATCTCTGCTTCCCTCTTCTCCTCTATCCCCCTATGCCTCCAGGACACGGTCCAATATCTCATCCTGTTCCGCTTGAGCTTGAAGGTGTCAATCTTACGACTACCAACAACTCAGACTCAGCAAACATTGGCCACGAGTATTGAGTCTCCGGCATTAATTATGCATCAAATTATCACTGTTCTATAAGTTCAGCACAGCCCAATACCTGTTCACGAAGCTATCTGGGTGCTGTGAGTGTTAATATTGCAAAAATATCGAGACGCACGTTTGTGATATGAACATTAATGAACATTAAATGGGCGTCAAAACGTTGTGCCCCATACACGTGATGGTATTGATAGATCAAACTTCGATGCCAAAAACCTGTACTATTGTGACCGAAGGTTCAGGTGACGCGTAACGGCGGCCTCTGAACTGAACATTAGGTACCCGCCACTGCGACAAAAAACTCCTCCGGTGTCCGTATGGCAATTTTCCCATGATTATCCGACAAATGAACATTTGGAAAATGAACACTTGAGGTAACACGTAACACCCGGTGAACATTCGGTCGCAATAGTACAGCATACTACAGGAGCCGCATTGCGGCGACGCATGCCAGATCTTGTATGTACTTCTGAGCTATCCTCATGCCGTCGGCCCCGCCATACCGGTACCTACTTTGCGGAATCGCGGATAAAAGGGCCCTTCTAACCCTTATCGCAGCGGAAAGCCCCACTTCCTTGCCTTCAATCGGTGTTGCTATGCCTCAAGAGCTGGACGCAGGGACCGCCCTCACCGACGTTGCTATCCTCGCCTCCACGGCACATGCCAACGACAAGAAGCCGGACGAGAGCGGTACTTTCGTGCATGAGAAAGCTTCCTTCTCCGATGCAGAGAAAGGTGCTGATGCCATCGTTACCGGAGACGATATTGTGGACGTGAAAGGTAGGCTAGAGCAGCTTAATGGCTTTAGTGACATCTAACCTTTCTCGCGCAGGGGACGACGGCGACCCCGCGTACGCTACCCTGCCTCGCATCGTTCGTGAGCTTTGCACTTTTGAAGACGACCCGACCACCCCCGTGCTGACCTGGCGGTTCGTAACACCCGCTGTGTGTATCTTCGACGCTTTTTAATTACTTGCAGATTTTTCGTGTTGTCCGTCGTCTTCACTGCGCTTGGCGCTTGGTTGACTCAGATGGGCTTCTTCCGGGTAAGAATTAACTTCTAATTTACTTCGTCCCCCTTATCATTTGATTTTCTCCTAGACGACCTACGTTCCGTATTCTAGCAAGTTTCTTCTACATTCTCACACGTTCTCGCAATATTGATGCCCTCTCTAGTTTATTTTGTCCAGGTTTGTCTTCCATTCTCACGGAGTCCCACCATACTGACGCACAATCCATCCAGATCGCAAGTCTCTACGTTGGGAAAATTCTCGCTGCCGGCCTTCCTTTCAAGAAAATTGGCTTCGGGAAGTATACGTTTGATCTGGTGAGCAAAATTATGCCAGTCTCGTGCATGCATCTTCATCTCATCACGCGGCGATGTAGAACCCAGGCCCGTTCCCTATCAAAGCAAGTCATTCTTCAACTGATTTTCGATAATTGACTGACCGCGGAACAGGAACACGTCGCGATTGTTCTCGCGTAGGTCGGCACACGAATCACTCATGTTCCGTGTTCACCCCCATCCACAGTGCAAATACCGGTGCCACCAACAATCTCGGGGATTTTGTCTTGGCCCCGTTGGCGGTCTTTTACAACCAGGTGCGTAACGCGCTTTCAGCAAGCTTCGGGGGGGCGCTGAGCCGATTATAGCCGATGAATGGCTGGTTCGCCGTTTTGTTCATGTGGAGTGCGGTGTTTGTCGGCTTTTCGCTGGCGACCTTAGCCAGCACTTTCTTCATCGACAATCCCGATACGGTATGGCTGGATGTCACGATTGGCTCCTCCACTAAGCTTCTCCGTAAATTACAGGTGTTCCCACTGGTCCTCCAACAGGTATCCGTGTTTAATGCCATGCGCGCCAGCTTCGAGCTGGATAGTCGAACTGTGCGCAATTTCCCAGCGACTCATACCATCGGTTGATTCTTTCCCCGTCGTTTTCTAGGTCAAAAAACAGATGCGGGTATTCTGGTTGGGAATTCTGATTTTCTTCCTGTGGGAGGTGAGGCCATTTTTCAACCTCAACCCGAGTGCAAGGAAATGTGACGGTCTTCCTCTAGTTCCTGCGTAAGCACAGTTCAGATATGCAGCGCTCGAACTGACGTTTCCTCGCAGCGGAGTACATTTTCCCCTTCACCTCATCGCTGGCGTTCCTCTGCTGGGTGACTGATAACCCCACGGTTTGCCGCTCACTTCGCTGTGTTTGATTCGAACTTACAATCGAAAAGGCGAATTTCCTTGGCTCTGGGTAAGATTTCTTTCCAATATTTCTAGACGCCCGATTGACGAAATCTCGTACACCAGTCTGGGCGGCGCCGGCTTACTCAACATCACCCTTGATTGGTCGAACATTACCTCCACCTTCGTGTACTACCCCTATTGGTCGCAAGTGAACATCTTCGCTGCTTTCGTCCTCGGCGCGTGGATCTTGGTCCCCATCGGTGCTATCGGTGGCGCATGGCAGAACGATCTCTATCCCATGCAGTCGCAGTCACTATACATCGCCAACGGGTCCCTGTACCCGACAGCCAAGTTGATGAACCCGGACTACACCCTGAACCAGGAGCTGTTCGACATCGTTGGGCCGCCGAAGATGTCCGCACAGTTGCGCTGGGGGTATTTCTTCTCGTACGCCTTCTGTCCTGCATTCGCTGGCGTGCTGATTGTGATTTTCTGGTTGCAATAGGTACACCGCGTACCTCAGCGCGTTCGTGAGCCTTTGCCTATTCCAGGGCCCGATGCTCTGGAAAACACTCAAGTCCTACCGTGCAAAGGAGCACGCCTACAACGACAAGCTTTGCCAGCTCATGGAGCCCTACCCCAAGGTACCGATCTGGTGGAACATCGCGCTCTTCGTTATCCCTTCTGTGGTCATCATTGCTCTCGGGGCAACAGGGAAATTGTACCTCCCTGTCTACACCATCTTTATTGCATTAGGCTTTGGCGCTTTGATTGTATGTTGCACTATCTCACTTTTGAGTGCTGACGCTTGACCGGACTTTTAGGTTGTGCCTATGGCGTACGTCTACGCCGTCTCTGGATACCAGGTACCTGTCGGGTGCGGAGTTGTTCATTCTGAATTTCTTTGGGGTCTTACTCGGCCTCAGGTATTTCAATGAACTCTTGTACGGATATATCATCAACGCCGGTGGATCGAGGCATCCGGTTGGCTCTTTGTCGTACCGCACTATCTCGGGCCAGTGCTGGTATGAGGCGTGCAGTATGCTGGCGGATATGAAACTGTGAGTAGCATTGAATACAGATACTCTCCTCCGCTCGATTCCCATTCGTTCGTTACAGTGGGCATTATGTGCGCTTCACATGCCGTCCTCGCTGAGTTCCTGATTTGACTTGAATTCTTCCTCAAGTTCCACATTCCCCCACGTGCAACCCTCATTGCACAGGTCTGGGGCATCCTTGTTGGCGTTCCTGTCAAGTGCGTTTGAAGTTCGCTTTGTTGTTTCTCAGGCTTACTTTGGGTTGGCAGTTATGCGACCATTATTTGGGTTGGTATTCATTCGATACGAATGTCATGTCCTTCATGCTCATATTTCCCCAGGTCGTAAACACCAAGGGGAACTTCCTTAACGGTTCGGAGATTGACCCCAACAACCAATGGACTGTGCGTTTATTTGGATGTAGACTATTTCCCTGTCTGATATCTGTGTTCTCAGGGACAGACTGTTATTTCTCTGAATAATCAGGGCATTGCATTCGCTCTCGTGGGGCCAAAGGTACCAGTTGTCAAACCTTCGCCAAATAGTGTGCTCATAAATGTCCAGAAACTCTTCGCTGACCCAATGTACAATATTCTTGTAAGTGCCTCCACACACGTAAACATTCAACAGTATTTTTGAATTGCCGCTTCAGCCATATGGCTTTGTGCTCGGCGCCGGCCTCCCCATCATCCTCTTCCTTCTCCATCGCCGCTGGCCTCGTGGCGGGTTTGACTTGGTGAACATCCCGGTCCGTGTCGCCTCAACCGCCCTTCTCTCTTAGTTCGACACTTCTAATTAAATGCGTGTAGATCTTCGCGACTACGATGGGGAACTTCTACGGCCACATTTCGACCAATGTCTTTACATGGTTCATCTTGGGCACGGTCAACCACCTTTACGTCAAAAAGTACAAGTACAAATTCTGGAAGACATACGCTTACATCGCCGGTGCTGCGGCTGACATTGGTTCGCGGCATTTGTTAATTCGTTGAAGGATTAATTGATTGATGGTTTGCAGGTTTCAACCTGAACATGCTGTTGCTCTTCATTGCCTTCTCGGCGATCAGAGTGACCGTCGCTCCACATTGGGTGCGATGCTATCCCTCCCCACAAGGAAATTATTCTAACCACACCCTCTCTTCAGTGGGGGAACAACCCGGTCTCGGAGGAAAGATGCTTCCCAAGACAGTCATGACGTCGTTGAATCGCGTTCAGTGTAGTTTACAGCAATTTGCGGTACATAAGGCACTCGGGAAAAATGATCGAATCCGCAGCTTGAAATGTACCTGGCACTTGTGGTATCAGCTACTGAAAAATATCAACTGAAATCCTCTCTGATACACCAGGAATAAGGCACTCTGATTGCCTGCCTGATCCAGTACATGCTGGGATCAGTTTCAGCTGTGCTGACACTAGCTGTGCGAGACGCAATTTATTTGTGGCGGATATGCTTCCAGACACTTTGAGAATCAGGTGCAGTTTCTGTTCTGCTGGAACACTAGATATTTGGTGCACTGTCAGGGGAATCCCAGACACAATAAGAAAAAGGCCCACTGATGCCGAGTGATGGTCAAAGTCTGGCTGTCTGATTCCTATTGTGTTAGGGAACCTCCGGATACTTTGCCTGATCCTTATTGTTCAAGTGCAGCTGATACTGCTCCTGGCACTCAAGATTCCAGGAGCAATATCAGGTGCAGATAATTTGCACATGACACCAACTGTATCGGAACAGCAGACACCAGCCCCGGCATGTGTCGAATTAGGTAAGAGATCAGTGCACCTTCTTTCTCACATATCAGGTAGCATTCCTGGTTTCATTATGTGGTCTATGATTTTATGGGTGTCAGGTACATTTCTGGAGGCACTGATTCTATTCATTTTGCAGAGTGAGGCGTGGACCATTTTTTTTCCCAGGAGTTTTGACTAAAACATCCACCACGAGGTCATTTTTATCAGATTTCCTTGAGAGTAGCCGCGTTCGAATTGCATTGAAAATCCGCAGAGGATCAACTGCTGACTTTTTTGATGTAATTACATGATGGAATTTCTCTAGTAACATCCAATATACATAACATATTCCAGAATTGGGTCAATCGGACGATTATTCATTGTGCTACCGCTGTCCTAGTGGAAACCATGATTTTTCTGAAGGAATTCTATTACATAATTACATCAAAAAAGCCGGCACGTGGTCCTCTGCGAATTTTCAATGCGATTCGAAGGCGCCTACTCTCAAGGAAATCTGATAAAAAATGAGCCCGTGGTGGCTGTTCTAGTCAAAACTGTTGGAAAAAAAAAACAGTCCACGCCTTATGTGCCGCAAATTGCAGTAATGTCTAATTGCATGCTTGGAATGATATTCTGGGATAATTGGGTACTCGGTCGCTAAATTTTCCAAAGTACAATTTCACGGAGATAGGAGTGCATCTTATGAAGAGATTGCGCATATTTGGGATAATTTTGGTGGCATTTGAAATGTCCAACAACGTTATTTTTGATGGATTTCCCGAAAGGGTAATTGTTGGGGTACCTGGCCACTGTAAAAAACACGTTGCTGGTGGCCAATGGGGGCGCGCACCATTGACTATAATGTACATGGGTTCCAAGTGATGTATTCTGGACACTTATATTACATTGGACCTCACAAAACTGCAGTACCGGAGTCATCCCATGAGAACTGTGAGTGGTGGGATACACACTGTGAGCTAAGTGAGGGAGTTGCGCCAGCAGTATGACGCAGTTGGCCAAAATAAGCTATCTGAGGGTTCATTGGAAGCCGATGGACCCATCTGGACCCAGATCCTTACTTCCGAGGCATGCTGTCGAGAACCCGACATTTAATATTTTCTAGTGTCGAAAGGGTGATTTTATACCTGCACTGACATCAAGAGAGACGGGGTGGTAATAGCATGGTGAGATATGACGAGTATGAAATTTTTACCTATTGTGATGGCTGTTGCAAGGCACTGGAATCATAGTCTTGAAGACCATGTCGGTATCTCGAATTGAAGACTGTAGGAGTTAAGTTAGAGTTCCAATTGTGTTGGTGAATTCTGAAATAGATAACAAGGTTCGTACAGTAGGCTATGTGCCTAGATAGAGGCCCACAGTTGTGGCAGATGAAGGAGCCTCTAAAGTCCTGGATTGCTCAAGGATTGGTTGAGAAACAGGCAAGGCGGTCGCTCGGAGTTAGCGGACCGCAATGAACCCGGGCACAGCTTTGGACCAACTCATCATTTGGGGTTGAAAATTGGTCTGAGGGTGCACAATGGGTCATATTGCACCATGTAAGTACAAAGGTAAGATATTATTCACTCCAGAGTGTTATATTTGCCCTATGGCCAGCTTCCTAGTGTGGCCAGCTTCCTAGTGACTGATAGTATGGATCCTCATCCTGGGAATAGGTCTGGAATGTGTATCTTTGCTTCGGCCCGGAATGTCGGCATCAATTTGGTGCAGCGTGCCTTTACTCCACCCAAAAACCCGAGTCCGTGCCATCGTCGTCACTTTGTTACTTTGCTTAGCGTTGCGGAAGTTCATGAGTTTGATTGCGTTCCGTGAAACTTCGGGAGTTTGATCGCATTTCTTGGAAGTTTGCGAGTTCAGCTGGATGAGCAGAACTTCGTCACCTCTTCTGCAGACCAGAAAAGCTCGTAACTTTGATGATAAGCACATGACCGTGACCATACATGTGGATAATCCACGGTGTTGTAATGCGCGTTCAGCAGTTCCCGTCCGGGCTGAACCTCACCAAATCCGTCTACTTATATAGATTTTCTAGCTACTGTATGTATTAGTCTGCGCCATCCTCGTCACTTCATTAGTTTGCTTGGCGTTGCAGAAGTTCATGACATTGATGATAAGGTGCAAGACTTGGTGAGTCACCCTGTATTTTACCCAACTCCCTTACTTCTTGTGGGCACCCTGAAAGGTTATGACAATGGACATATTGTGAACATGATTGCATGAGGGTGACTGAGCATGTGTATTAAGTCGTTCAATATGAAATAACAAGCCACCCAGGGTAACTTCACGGTGAAGACAAGGTTATGTCCTCATTGTGAGTGTGCAAAATATGATCCCCATTCCAACCTGTCACGATTCAAGTGTTTTGATCTGATGAACGATGTGCTCCGAACTAAACCCAAACAATCCAATTATCACCCAAATATAACCCAAGTCTTTCCGATATAAGCAGTAATGCCCACAGAAATAAGACGAGGATCAGAAATAGGCCGATCAGAGGAAGCAAGAGCTGAGATACAGACGAGTGTTAGTCCCTTGTACAGGGCCTAACAATAGGTTGAAGGGAAGGTATAAGATTCCCACAGAAAGATGAACCTTCACTACAAGATATCACCAGGAATTGGCCTGAGAGATAATCGAGCAATGGAAATAAGATAGTTTAAGAGCTTCGCAGCTATGAGACGAGCAAGTGTTGTGTATGTGGTGGTGGTTGTGTCCGGAGACGCGCGATAGACCTCCTAGAGGCGAACGATAGACTATTTCCACGAGGATATATGCCCGAAAGCTTATTTCCCAGAGAACCCGATTGACGATTTACGATGAACGATGAGCGATACGATTTGACGATGTGACGATTGACGATGAACGATGACGATGACGATAAAACGATTTCGATTCCAGAACTATGTAGCTTCAATCACGCCCTAAGACGTTTCCAGTAACCAACTCCTTATTCGAACGGAAAGGTTTCCCAATGTTAAAGTCCAACGACGATACACACTGCGCCAACCCCAGAAATTGCCCAAATCGCAAGTGTTACGTCTACTAGTACAAGTGGATTCTGTGTCCTACTCGTAATAATGTCCAACTACTTATACAAATCCCAGTATCATATGAAAGTCCTCAAACCAAGCAGAAATTAGTAAAATGGCCCGAGATCATCCCTCCTCTCCGTTTATCCGTCGGAGGAATAGCTGCGATCGTATTGCCATTGGCCAGTGCCCAGGTAGTCCCTGATTTCCCGACCATGCGGCTTTTGTCATCCAGGATATTTGAAAACACCAGTCCCCTGGCTGATTGATATCATATCGTCTGTCTGTCCCTTTTGTCTCCTGTCCCTTTCCCTTAGCTCCTGACCATCGGACCTTATTCCCTTGGCCTCCAGCTCTCTGTAGATACCCCTAGTGTAACCTTTTCCCAGAAAGGTTTCTTATTCCAAACTTCGCTTCCTCGGAATAAGATCAATCCCATCAGATTGTCCTAACCGACCTTCGCTTATCCTGGAATCCCTCCGGTATGAGCTTCCCCGACCTCACATGCCTGTCACATGGAAGGCCCTTCCTTTAACCGAGCGGAAATAAGCTTATTCCCGCATGTCCCGTCGTAAGTATCTCTGGCTTATTTCTCGTTGTGGAAATAAGCTCCAGAAATAGTCTCTTTAGAGGTTTGTGGGCTACACTTTCCTCTACGGTTTTCGAGGCAAGCACTGGTCACCTACCCTTTGTACCCGTTACTCTGTGATCCTGACCCTGCCAGCTATACCGAGACCGTATACTAGCTCTCAGAAATAAGCCTATACTGTAATCAGACTATTCCGAAACGCGCAAAAAGTGCGGTGTTTAGGTATAGTCCAATTCCAGACAGTTCACCGAACGATGCACGTGACAACGCCACACGTGATACCGCCCTCCCGACGTTACTGATGATCGAGGAAGTTCGCGAGGACGACGACGTTTGACATGCGTGTACCTCTGGATCTTATTTAAGACACGGGAACTTGGTGCCAAACATGAAGCACATGTTCTTAGTAATGAACACATGGTTACGGAACGGACAATGGATGTTTATTGTCGACTTAATGTTGACGTGGGAATAGTGGAGCTACGCCTCGTGTGAAGGCAACAGTTGACACATGACAGACGGAACAATAACACGTGGTAACCACCAGGACAATAGTAGTTGTAATTATAGTAGTTAGTATCACACAGTTTCGTTTACAGTGTTTAAGCAGTAGCTAGGACGTAGTTTATTCTGTACCTCTCCTAGTGTTTTATTCAATCTCATTGACAATCCCAAAAGCCACTCCCCAATCCCGCTCATCCTACTGAGTCGGGACAGCTGAGTAAGGGTTGTTCTTGTAACATAATAAAACACTACCTTCATACCATTTATACCCTCCTACTGCTACCAACCTCCTTTCCTCACCTTACCCTCCCCTATCCACTACTTGGTTACACCCCCCTCTTCCTCATACCTGTGAAGATCCATTTCCCTTTAAACTCAACTGCACGTCATCCGCACCGAAGTTAAAGAACTGCAGCGCCCATAGAGCGTGGTCCACCCTATATCAAACCAAACAGTCGCTGCCTCAAGGGAAACATTAATGCTGGAGTAATCTTCGGAGAGCTCTACCCCGCCGCCACGGGGGGTGTCTTAGAAGACCCCGGACGGTTAATGCTGGCTGCACTAGCAGACCACGTGGGACAACAGGCCATCTTGTTGATACCGAGGAGTAGCAGCTCCTCCAAAATATCTCTTGCCAATGCGCCACCGATGTTCGAGGGCGAGGACAAGTCCAAGTGGGTGACTTGGCACGACGCCCTGACCGATTATATCGGGGCGTACGAGTCAGACTTCGAGGCCGAGTCCCAGGGCAATAGCAGACGAAGGAGTGCTGGAGTAATCTTCGGAGAGCTCTACCCCGCCGCCACGGGGGGTGTCTTAGAAGACCCCGGACGGTTAATGCTGGCTGCACTAGCAGACCACGTGGGACAACAGGCCATCTTGTTGATACCGAGGAGTAGCAGCTCCTCCAAAATATCTCTTGCCAATGCGCCACCGATGTTCGAGGGCGAGGACAAGTCCAAGTGGGTGACTTGGCACGACGCCCTGACCGATTATATCGGGGCGTACGAGTCAGACTTCGAGGCCGACAAGAGAAAAGTTTATTTCACAATTTCCCTTCTTGGGAAGTCGGATATTTCCCCTTGCCCAGCAACAATTTGGAAGAGGAACTGGAAGAAGAGGACATTGAGCAGAGGATACCTATCCGGCCTCTCCACCCTCGACAAGCTCATTTAAGAGCTCGAGAAGTCATTCAAAGATCAGAACGACATACAGTCAGTGCACTTGCGCCTTATGACCACTCGGCAGGGAAAGGCTGGGATGGCTGAATTTATCCAGGTGTTCGAGTTGAACGCTGAAGAGCCTGGGTACACCCCCGGCGATGGAACCAGCAACGTCTTCTTGATGGAGACATTGGAGGGCCTGATCAACAAGGAGATCAGGACCCAACTGTTCGCCAGCGGGATGGAGGCCCCCCAGATGTACAGGGAATTGAGGCGGCGCCTCATAACAATTAACACCAACCTGGAGTGCGAGAAGCTCCGAGAGACCCAGGTGGCCTGGAAGAACCCGTGGTGGAATCAGGCTCCACCCAACCAGAAAGCCGGCCCTGCAGCAAAGAATATGGGAGGAGCGCCAAATCTGGAGAGGACCCCGGTGTCAATGGACATAGATGCATCCAAGATGAGGGCTGGTGCCTTCAAATGTTACAATGGTGGACTGTGGCAAGGAGGGCCACATGTGACGCAGGAGTGCCCAGAGCCTCCCAAGAGAAAGTTTAATATCCAGTCCATTCGGACTGATGACTATACACAGGAAGACCTGCAGGCTCTTGCAGCCATACTGCGGTAGAAGGATTTTTAAAGAGGGTCCTGGTCAAGGCCACACCGGCATCCCCCCCACAAAAAATTATTAAGCACGCACGTTTTGGTCCGCTTGAGGCGGACAAGAATACAGTTTTGGTTACGGAGATACTTATTAAAATGATAAAATTACAAAAAATACATGTATCTCTTTTTCCAATGCCATTGATGTCGATAAATTATTTAAATTACATGTGAACAAAAAGGCCCCCGGAACCCGGACCAGTGAAAAAAATACGGACAAAGAAAAGGGTGCTGCAGGCACGAGGGCTCAATCCCCAGCAGAGGAAGGGCCTAAGAAGAAGCCCAGTAAGAAAGAACTGGAAGTGTTGTATCAGGCCCCTGAGGGGACGTATGGCGAGGTGGAACATAAACTGGGAATGTGGAAAGTCACACGTATTCCGTTCGGGCTCAAGAAGCTCGAGGCAGCAAAATAGCTTGCTAGGTGCACCATGGGAATTTCGGAGAACCGCCTTCAGGTCGAACTCCGTGCATTCCAAGCGGAACGTGCTAGGCACAAGATGATTGTCTCAGTAGAACTGGAGACGCTGGAAACCGGGAACACACATCGGGTTAATGCGTTGATGGACACTGGGTGCACGACCACATGCATGGACCGAAATTGTGCCAAGGCTCAAGGGTTCGAAATGAAAGAACTCGATAAAGCCATTGTGGCGAGGAATGCAGACGGGACCGAGAACACCAAAGGAAAGATCACCCATTACGTGGAGCAGATCATGTCCATCGGTCCGCACCATGAGAGACAAAAGTTCCCAGTCACGGGTCTCAGTAAACCCCGGATATTTATCAGGTACGACTGGTTCTTCAAACACAACCCAGAAGTTGTCTAGCAGGACCAGAAGATTATATTCAGTAGATGTCCGCCCGAGTGCAATATGCCTGGACCAGAAGTCTCGACTGGTGTCGAGAAGGAGAAAGGGGAGGAGGAAGAGTCAATCCTATTGATTGATTTCATGGATGCGATCAAACTGCGTACGCAAGGGTCGTAGTCGATGTCTGTGCGCATGGCTCGCAGGCACAGCAGATGGCTGAACGGGAGACAGCAGGTAAAGAGAAAATGACCGAAGACAAGATGCCAGAACAATATAGGGATTTTGTCAAAGTCTTTGCAAAGGAGTCATTTCATTCTTTACCAGAAAAAAGGCCGTGGGATCACGCAATTGAGCTAAAGCCGGGATCAAAGACAGTAGATTGCAAGATCTATCCGTTATCGCTGGACGAACAGGGAAAGCTTAACGAGTTTCTTGAGGAAAACTTGAAGAGCGGTGAAGCAGTGCACTTATCGTGCGTGCGAAATGCATGATATATTGCCTAGTGCCAAAACACTAAAACAACCACCACACACAATACACATTAATACTCCCAAAGATCAAGTGCTTCTCCTTGTGAGTTCGGGTCCGGCCCATAGTATGCGACCAGCAGGTTTGAGCGGCGCGGGATATGTCTCTTTATCTAGGTCCAAATACTGTCCATTCAACAATTCCTCAACAATAAACAAACACTCTCAACAAAGCTCCTAGCCAACCACAGTGAACAATAAGAAAAGGGTGGATACAAAGCACTCGACTCATTAGGTCAAGAAACCAGGGCAGAGTTTTGTAAGGTTTGCGCAAATCCTCTCAATGAGGCTACTCCAAATGACTTTCAATGCTCACACACGCTAGGCAGCCCTAAAATGTGGACCTGTCATCTCCATGAACAGGGAAGTTTGACACTACTTTGGGTAAGGCTCTAGCCCACTAACAGCATCCAGTAGGTCGATCCAACATACTACGGATGGCACTAGGGCAAATCCAGGAATTAATTCAACTGTAGATGACGCTAGGGCAGATCCGGGGTGAAGGCAAAGCTACTGACAAGTGGCAATCTGACTAGGACAGATTAACCTTGCTCATCTTCTTCTGTTAAGGCTTTACAAGAAACACCACAAGCATCCAGTAGGTCGATCCAACACACTACGGGTGGCGCTAGGGCCGATCCGGGGTGAAGGCAAAGCTACTGACAAGTCATGATCACTCCTAGCAAGGTGAACACCCTTGTTTTGTATGTGGAGATCCCGAGGGACCAACAACATGAATCCAGGTCTTATTCAACTCAAGACCACTGGAGTCAACTCCCTGTGAGCGTTCTCAAGCTAATCACACTTGTTACTTCCTCAGTCAATCAAACACAAGGTTCCAAAGTCAAATAGTTCTTGGTTTCAATACAGACTACAAACAGAGATAGAACAAATCTCCATAAGCAATCTGGGGACTACCAGCACCACCATTGTCCTATGGACTAGAAAGCGAGCGAATCAGAACAGCTCCATGATTGCTACAGCTCACAGTTCCACCTAGACTGAGGTGCGATGATATCCTGTTTTGCTATGGAGTTTACAGTGTGCTTATATACTACTACCGGGCAAATGGTGAATACACATAAATGACAAGTGTTCTAGGGAGGCTGGGGTGATTCCTCATGATCCCTGTCGTGCTCAGTCATCATCCAATGGCTGCTGACATCCTGCCGCTGTCAAATCGCAGGAATTTGCAATTGTTTGTCTTCCGAGAGTGCGTAGCCTCTCGGCTTCTGTCAAACTCTGGGCCAGTGCATAATTCCACTAGTCAAACTGCACTGCCATGGCCGCACATATCCACTAGCTACTCCAAGCCAATGAGATGCTCTTCTTTACAGAGTGGCCTGCATAATCACACAGGCAACGGCACCGGATCAAATGCGTGGGAATATGTCCGGTAACTTCCGTACATTGAGCGCGAGCCATAATTCAAGCTCTTGGCATTGAACCCTTCCTGTACAAATGCCCTAGGAACAACTCCTTGTGTCCTAGCATGCACTGCTTGTTCATTTAAGGTCATTCTGAGTGAGCAGGGCTCGGAGCAAGTGCTTTAGTTCCCTGTCTACTGTAATTAAGGTTCCTCTTAGCCTAGTAGCGATGCTAGCACATCTCCTAGACAGCTAGTGCCACCTCAATCAATGGTAATCAATCTAGAACTCATGCTAGGGTGATTCACAATGTCTGGTCTCATTGGGTTCCTTGTCTGAATATTCCTCAATGAATGTATGGGCAATTGTTTATATCTCCAGTTGATAATGTACTGGGCCTAGCGCTAGCGCGTCCCACTAGCATTGCCACAGCACTACAGCCAGCAGCTGGAGCTCGCTCTGACTCTCCTCTATGTCACCGAACACAGGTCTTGAGTACTAGCTTATAGTAACTCCAAGATACTGTGTTGCAATCCATTGGTCGTTCATATAATGGGCCTAGGAATCGCAAAAACAGCAAAAAGGACATGCCTTGGTTCTTGCACCGTCTCATCTCCCCTTCACTAAATCACAACCGTCCCCGGCCGCTACGCAGTGCGTCACACATATTGCAATGTTCAGTGGTTCTCAGGATGACATCTCCTCATAAATTGATTTGTGCCCGAAAGAATGGACGCCATTCATGAGTTCCAATTCTTATCCCAATTCTGTGTCCACAGACCCTGCGTTCAGCTTTCCTAGAACAATTTCTAATCAGATTCTATCCCATCATGGACTATTGCTTCGTTGCAGAATGCCTCATGTTCAAAGTCAGGTCTGCAGTTAAAAATCCGCAACAGAGGAGTCCGTCATGCGCATAATCGCACCGTCTCGACTGTAGCTTCAATATGTCCACCAGATCCATAGCTTCAAGGTTCCTAGCGTCCGCTAGGTTCCTTATTTATTCCTGGTATGATTTCAACAGATGATCACTTTGTGGCTTCAAAGTCTTGCAGGTTCACATGTTCAAACCGACTCAAAATGAATCGCTGACTAGGTTGCAAAGTGTTCGCTCCGTCTGATGAATAACCTACACGAATTTTGTCTCCAAAATCCAGGTTATGACCCTCAATTCATCGAAAAAACCCGTTCATTTCCATTGGGTCAAACTTGAATAAAAATCGTTCATTTCAATGATACTCGGCCCTCTCCCCCCCACTAAATTATCAACCGTCCCCGGTTGAGTACACAATGGGACCGAACTCCGAATCCTGTTAGAACAACCAAGGATCTCAAGTTCAACAATAGTTCAATTTCATTCAACATCCTGTAGCAAGGGTATCGAATCCTGCGGATTTCAAAGGCAAAGTCGTAAGCTCATGCCTCGTCTGACGGATACAAACATCAAAGGTATCCTTCTGACTATTCAAAATCCAGCAGCAAGTCTTCTTTTTCATTATGCAGGTTAGAAACCGTGAGAATTCTCCGCACAATTCTTCGCACGTCTGCAGCAATTTCGGACAACGAGAACACACCAAAATCCGAACTCTAGGGTTCCGAATCAAGTACAATCCTCTCGAACGAGCTCAAACTGGAATCCCTTCGTGCATGACTACAGTCTAGGTCCAGCTTCAATAGAGGTGCTCAATTCTTAATTCGAATCCATTCAGTTCGCTTTTTAATTAAATAATTGTCAATCAGTTGATCTCGGTTTGATCTCGGCACAATTATCCCAATGAAGTCACTATCTTTGATGCCGCGATCCACCAAGGCACAAACGAAATCGGACCTCATCTACACTGCAGAGGGGCTTCTTGCTGTCTCAATTGCCTTGGAGGATGACCCAGATGTCGAAGAAATGGCTATATTCCAGGACGAAGAAGCTTATGAAGCCGATCTCGCAGATGCCACCGCAGATCTCCTGGAGATTTCTGCACTTATGTGGGTCGAGATTCTTGAGTGAATGGAGGGAGATGGATACAGTGGACCTCATGACGAGATTCCCAAGTCCGTTGACTTTTTCTCAGTCTGTTTGCGAGCACCCGACCGAGAATTTCGACACATGTTCCGGTAATTGGCAATCCTTTTTCTAGGCGTCTTCTGAGCATATGCAGGATTGGCAGGGATATGTTTGGTTGGCTCGTTGCCCTCCTCAGCATCAATCGAATCTTCCAGTCTCGTGGCTGGCACCTCCAATGTCACACTAAATATCAGCTAGGATGCTTCTTGATGCGGTACGGAGCGATCGGTTCAGATACGCTCAGTACTGCACAGAAACTCTCAATTGGTTTTGGAACTATATTCCTTTACTGTAAGCGCGTCCGTCGCGCACTTCGGGAATTGCGACCACAATACCTTGGCTGGCCAAGTTCCGAGCGCAAACTTGCCATTAAAACCCACATCGCCAACATCTCTGGCTTCTCCAGGTGCCTTGGCGCTGGTGACGGCTCCCTGATAAATTTCGATGAGATCCCTATACTGGATGGACCCCACTTGATGTCTCGCAAGAAGCGCTTCGGAGTATGCATGTGTTCCTTGTCCTATGAATAATTTGCCAACTGTTTCCCAGACAAACATTCAGGCCACTTGTGACCCGGAGAAACGGTTCACTTCCTTCGAACGGGGTTGGCCTGGTTCAGTGCCAGATGTCAAGATATTCAAGAATTCGGACTTGTGGATGCGATGACACTTGTATTTCGAGAACGGCGAGTACATCCTCGTCGATAAAGGTACCTTACTGTCCTGTATCTGACCCCTTCTGATACTGAACATTATGAGTCAGGATGTCCCTCGAGTCCTTTCAATGTACGCCCTTTTGACGAGCCTGAAATTTCGGCTGCCTCCATTGAGGACAAAGAGCGCATGCAGGTCTTCAATCTGCGCCTTTCCGGAATGCGAATTGTAGTGGAACATGCCTTTGGGCTTTTCAAAGGTCGATTTCCTTCCCTTCGTGGGATGAGACCCCACCACAAATCGAGGATATTTACAGGACAATTGAAGCTCTCATGGTTTTACACAATATGGCCATCGACTTTAGGCATCAACCAAATGAAGAATGGCGAATTGACGAGAGCCCCGATGACCAGGACGACGAAAGCAATGCAGATGATGGACCAATTGTCCAGGACGTTGCGGGAGCAACCCAGGTTCCTGCATATGAGACTGATAACTACTTGAAGGAACAGGGGAGAATGAAGAGGCTCGCATTGCTGAACACACTATTCTGAAAATCGAATATGTAAACAATTATGTGACTATAAAGTTAACGAAGATAGGATCGGATGATTTGTACATTAGAGCGAATGGTTATAGCATAGAGATCTAGTGTAGGGAATTAAACAAATCAAAGTTTCAAGAAGCAAAGAGAGTGGGAAGGTATGCATTCGCAGCGTCCTTGACCTGATCACTAGCACCTGGGGTTGAGAGAATTTTGTGAGCCATATCAACCTTCCCCTTCGTCTTGTCCATCTCAAAGTTCTCGCGCTAGAGTAAGTTTTGCGTCATAGGCACTCGCCTTCTTCTCCTCCGCCACCAACCTAATCTTCATCAACTCGCCTAGATTGCCGAAGAAATTGTTGACTTGCTTGCGGAACGTCGAGGATGGTGTATGCTTGTGCTCCGATACAGTCGCGGCAGGTGTCTTGGGGACGCAAGGAGCGGGTTTTTGGAGGTCAGGATGAATATTCATGTCCAAATCGTCACCTGAACCCCCGTCCTCGTGGTCGGAGATAGGCTTTGCAGAGTTACGGACAACCTCTTGCGAGACCTTCGCGCTGGTTCCGAACCTTGCAAGGGGTTGAGAACGAGCAGATCTCTCAGTTGGTATGTATATGCATACGCACCGAAGATCAAATAACTCCCGCCATCCTTCTTTCTCCCACTTCTCAATTGTCCAAGTTTTGAGAGCCCCAAGGGGTATACCGGCGCTACGTGCCGCAGTGAGCTTGTGCTTGAGAATAGCAGTGGGATCATCCGAGTCCGCGTCCCCACCGCCGTTCCCCGTGAAGCCATTGAAGGCGCGCATGTATGTGTACGTCTTGAGCGCACGCTCGAACACGGACTTGACTGATTGCGGGGAGCGATCACCCTCAAATTTGTTCTCGGAGGCCTTTTAATCAGGTCAGTCACAGCATGCATGCAATGAAAAGGACTCACTCGCTTGTACACAACGTCTTAGGGCGTGATTGAGGCTACATAGTTCTGCAATCGAAATCGTTTTATCGTCATCGTCATTGTCATCACTCATCGTAAATGTCATCGGGTTCTCTGGGAAATAAGTTTTCAGGCATATATCCTGGTGGAAATAGTCTATTGTTCGCCTCTAAGAGGTTTCTGGACACAACCACCACCACACACAACACTTGCTCGTCTCATAGCTGCGAAGCTCTTAAACTATCTTATTTCCATTGCTCGATTATCTCTCAGGCCAATTCCTGGTGATATCTTGTAGTGAAGGTTCATCTTTCTGTGGGAATCTTATACCTTCCCTTCAACCTATTGTTAGGCCCTGTACAAGGGACTACCACTCGTCTGTATCTCAGCTCTTGTTTCCTCTGATTGGCCTATTTCTGATCCTCGTCTTATTTCTGTGGGAATCACTGCTTATATCGGAAAGACCTGGGTTATATTTGGGTGATAATTGGATTGTTTGGGTTTAGTTCGGAGCACATCATTCAGCGCACGCCCACAGAAGCACTGAAGGTGAACATCGCAACTTTGAAGGATGTAGCCGAGAAGGACATAGAACGGGTGACACACAAGGGCGGTATCGCAGCTGGCACCGCGTCCTTCAGGGAGCTTGTCCCCAAGGCGCCCCTCCTCGGTGACACGACCCCCAGCATTACCATCCAGAGGATGTACAACGAGTAGAGCTGCCCCACAACTCAGCGTCCTCACTCACCTCTGCACAGGCCACATCGGCCTAAATGCGTACCAAGTCCACCTTGACCTCTCCCCCACCTGCTTGCCCTCGGGAGCACCCAAACCTGTCACCCATTTCCTCCTTTTGTGCCTGATGTACCACCACCAACGCCTCAGGACCATAGCGAGGCTCAGTGTGTGTGCCTCATGCTCAAGCTTCTCCTCAATACTGTTTGTCCTCTTCCTCTCCGTCTCAAACCTAATCTGTAGACAAAACAGCACCCACACCTCGCAGCTACCTTTATTGTTCACCCCATGCACGCCTTCCCCCCCGTCCCATGCTCTCTGCCAGCCGGTGTAACACCACGTCATACTTATAGTGCCGTATCTCAAATGGAAGTTGAATTGAATTGATATGTATTAAATTGTGTGCCTGTGCCTCTTGCAAAAGATACCTTCCAGGTGAGAGGCAGTCTCCAAAGCAATGCTTGCGAAGGTCCCTAACAGCACGCAGCAATCGCTCGGGGTCAGGGGAGGCAGCAACGTCAACACATCTCGCCAATCATTGAATTGCCAATGCGCTCTTTTTCCATCAACTGAGGACAATACGAGGTAAGTGGCTGGCCTAGATTTGGACGAATCATAATGCATTCCCTCACTTCAAGTTCTGGTATGCCAGATGGTGTTCACCATGTGAACTGGCTCCCAGAGCTAGAAGGTAGAAAGATGCAGTGACATATCATGTCACAATGTGATATTGTCATAATCTTCTCTTTGCACTTTGCCCCGGACCTCGCTGCATGGCACTTAGAGGCAAATAGGCCAGCCTGCTAACTGAAGGACCTGATGCTCTCGTGTCTCACGCAATCAAATACAATGACGCGACAACAGACACCTTTTTCGGTCCGAAAACCCCCCATTCAAAATATGTCCACAAAGTCGCTCGTCTCAGTGCCAGAATGGAAGACCAAATTACAAAGGAGCAAGCTGCTGAAATGTACAGAGCCTTCAATGAAAACCGGCATGCTGCACGACACACAGACAGTGCTGGGGCTAAAACTTGCCTTGCAACGGATATTAGACCTACCTCAATGGAGGAAATCGGTTGACAGCGGACTGCAGTCCGTTCTTGAATGGTATTTATGGCCGTAACTACCGACGTCTTCAGCTGCCGCACAATTTGCAGGTGTCTTCAGGCACACATCATATTAATCGCACCTTGGGCATTTGGGAAACTCAGTATAATCTGTACTATATCTGACTGGGCAACCGGCCACCTTAGCATTTCGGCCCTCCAGCGCAGGCATACAATTAAGTGGGTGTTGGTATATGTGCTGGGAAATGAGGATATGCATGCTACAAGTGAGTTATGACATCATCCGAATTTTTGTACGCTAATTCTGTGTCGAATTTATTTCGGCAGTAACTCCGAAACGGCGATAAACGGCCTAACCGGCCACCCCGTCAAATCCTTTGTTCGCGGTCGTAATATTCACCCTGGTGCATTCCCAGCCGTTTATAAGATATTACATACACTAAAAATCTATATCTGAGGTGGTTTTGCCCAACAAATATTGCACTTGCTAGTCAGACACGATGGGTGAAATTGGGGAGTTGACGGAATGTCTTGTCCTGCAATGCACAGAGCATATCAACATCCTAAATTGAGGTGTGGATAACTCTGAATGTCACATTTGAACAAACCCAAGTGCGAAGTAGGCTCCCCATATGCACATAACCCCGCAGAAAAAATCCATTTTTCTGCATGAGTGAAATTTGGTGATTCTGGGTGATAGTTCGCTGTGGGCAAGAAGGTGGACACCTAACAACCTATAAACCTGACTTAATACAGGATTGGTTGTTCCAATTACGCCAGCAAAATACTACGTCTATCGCAAATGAGGGTAGCTCGCTATAGAGGTAGTTGAATTGAGCCGCTCCAGATCTGGTTTGTTGCGCAAGCTCCCTATTGTTCAACACTAACACAGGTCAACCTTCTATAGAAGGTTGATTAACAGGTGCTGCAAATATTCCCCCACAGTGAGCCATGAGGCCAGAGACCTCACACTGTGGGCTGTTAAATTGAACACTCATTGAATGTCTTCATGTGTCGAGACGCCCATTGTTTAAACAAACTTCATATGGTTACTGATGACTATCTCTCATAATTCTAGGTTGTTAACGCCTCCCTCAATGTGCCTAATACCCCATTTCACCCAGTATTCTGTGGAATCGAAATCCGAACCCTGGGTTCTCGAGAGGATAAGGTAAGAGTCTCACAGGTGGTCCAGATACTCGCTGTGTCAAAAAGTAACCAGCAGTTTCCCTGGGAAGTTTTGCGCCCCAAAACTTTCCGAAAGTATCACTGAGTCCCACATACCAGCGAAAACCCGGTACGCCTCCTGGTTTCCAGTGAATTTTTCAGATTAGCAATTTCTTTTCAAAAGGGGTGTAATTGTCTGGGGATTAATTGCTGTCTGCAGCACCGTCGGATAGCTCTTATTTCTTAAGCCCTTATGCGTGCATTCAAGCATATTTAGAATAATTTTAGAGGCCCACAGGTTTGTGCCGAGGTGAAATGACCAGCTGTCAGTGGGGAAATAATGCAATTTTTGGACTATTTTTTAAATTTATTACTGTGCAAAGTGCATCGGCCTCTATGGTGAGTTGTATATCAAAATTTGGACCAGATTAACACTAGATCCATAATATGTACATGAGTTCTTGATATGCAGTTTATGTGGCTGTGCAACCCAATTTCCGATTACTTTTTGGCACAGCGAGTATGCTCATTGGCTTCTTATGAACATACCTACAACTTTCCTTGATCAAACTCATTCTCTACTCGGTGCACAGGACTTGTTTTTCCGCCAACATTGATTCTGCCACTCGTATCTCTCATCAGAAGCATCTGGTTACACCATGGTATAAGGTCAATTGTACCATTTCAATGTATATAATCCACCCTCTGTGACTTTTAACCAATATTATACAGAGAAAGACTGCCAATATACCGTACTATTTCGATCAATCAGCGGTCATGCGTCACGCACCCCCTGTGCCGCGACGAATTTTGGTCTTGGTCACTGGTCACAGTGCCCAGTGCCGAAAGTAAAATCTGTGACATCTGGGCCAAATCTTCCTTAGAGGTGCAAAAAACGCGGAATTTGCTATTTTTTTTTGGTCTCGAGTGCCAAAATTTTGAGGATGTCACGCCAAAACTGGCTGGTTGCTGTAGTGCCGAATCGGTGTTTTCGGTCACGGGTCACAGCCCATGCCGAATTCATCGAAATAGTACAGTAGCCTCCAATGGCAGATTTACACCGGTGTAGGGACTAGCGTGGATCGGCCGATCCACGGATTTATCCGGACAACATCCACCGATCACTCTTCCACGGATTGTTTTGTCCGTGGATAGCGGTTCCCACGGTTAGTGATGGGTATGACTTTCAATCACTTTACCTCTGCTGCTCTGGTCGTGCGGTGTATGAATATTTAAAAGCGGGTAAATGATATTTCTTCATCATCCAAACATATGGGAGCATCTATTTCACCACAAGCATCGACGAGAATTTTGTTGAAGCCCTATTCAGAGAATTTTGCAACAATTGGCAGGAGGAGCAAACCAATTCCTATCCAGACTTTATCACAAAATTGGAGAAGGCCTTTTTAACTAATTAAAAGGTTCTGAAACTCACAACCATGGTCTATGGGCGCAGAAACGACAAGAATGAAGAAATTTTGACTGAAAACAATAGGAACAAACAATATCCACGCATTATCCGTGATCCGCGGTTTTTACCCGGATGTCTATCCCGATCATCCACGCTAGTCCCTACACCGGTGGCCCACTACCCCTGTCAATTGTCTGTTTGGGAAGTGCAGCAAAAATAAATTCACTGAGCAATCAAGGCGTCACCAAAATGGCCCCGAGTATGCTCAAACCCTTCACAGGATATGTGCCTGTCGTTCGCGATTCCTAGACCCAGGGAAAGGTGCAGCATGGTTGCTAGGGGGCCATAACTTCTAAGGTCGCCCAGTAGGCAGTCTCAAATAATAGGAATAATAAGTAATAGCGCCAAAATCGCCCACAATTTGGCAGCAACATTTTCCCTCCGCTGAGGCCGTTTCGTTCGCGGACCGGATTCCTGGAAATAAGACGCTTCGTCCATGTGGGACGTGCTTCTCGCGTGCCGTTACCTCGGTTCCTCAAGTCGGACCCTGTTTTATGCTAAAAATATACTGTACTGCGAAAACAATGTTCACGGCTTGCATTCCTACTATGGACTAGCGGAGGTCCATTTTGGTACCAAAAACACGTTTTCACGGACTTGAGCGAAAATTCTTACAGCAAGTTTTCACAGGACATGTGACCTATAACTTGGGCCTGAGTTGACTTCTTTCTGCTTTTGGCACTGTTCGACACATACTGTGCGCTAAATTTTCCTCTTTTAGATAACTCGGTCCAGGGTGCTCCTGATTTCGACGCTGTCGACATTCACTTGTTTATTCTTGGATTCTGGCGCAAATCCGGATTTTCCATGATGACGGCTAACCACGCGATGAACAAATTCAGGCTCGCCAGGCATCGTTGGCGCCTGGGCTACTAGCTCGGTGCATTTATTAAAGCAGGCTGGACGGACCTTACTCCGTTAGATCGCAAACTCAAGAATGTGGGCTTTATCCGAATAAGCGCCGAAACTTGGCTTCAGCTCCTCGTGGCGTACGTCGACAATTTTATCTTCATGACCAGATGACTCTTACCGATAGTGCAAACGAACGTGGGCGAATGAAAGTTTGAGACTTGGATGTCATAGGATCCCCTTGGGTTGTTCTTTCTCTTGCACGCGTCTTTCCTCGGAGTACATATAAACGCGAGGAAGCCTCCACCTCTCGATAACCGTCGACAGACACCTCCAGTCGGCATCACCGCTGCAGCGCCCATCGCGGCCTGTAATATGACTACTATGTGAGTCCATCTTGTGGTATTCACCTCCTTTGTCAGGTCTTGTTCCTGACCCACAACTCGCACTAGTACCGCGACAAAAGTGGTCAGCAAGGCGCAGTTCGACGCCAAGGTGGCCGCTGCATTTAAGAACACAACCCGCGTCGAGACCCCAGCCGAAGATGTCCAGCTCTTGGCGAACCTGCTCGGTTTGCCGCCAGGAATACTGGGCGGAGCCTGTGGATTTCCTGAAGGGGGAGGGGCCTGCGGTTCCTGCGGCCGTACTTTCACCTTCCTCGACATAGCGGAATCGGGACTCCAATTTCACGGCAAGGAGTTCCTGGTTGACGTTATCACCGGCAAACATGGGTATATCGTGAACTCAGAGACCCAGCCATTCAATTGCCGCAAATGTGGCACAAAGTGCAGCGGATGCTCGGGGTACGTCACAGGGGAATATTGTTTTTGCCCGAAAGCGTAGTGTAACTACAAAGACATAAATTTGGATTTGTTTGTACATTGTCTGTCTAAAGCCTTACTGTTTGGTATTCAAAAATGGATTTTTCATAATTTTCCACATACTTTCGCGTTCTCCAATTTTCCACTACATATATTGTTGAAAATCTGCATTTTTTCGAGCGATTCGGTGGTCACGTCACTCACCACTTCCGTCGATGTCAAAATTTGAGCGACGTCACGCGGCACCCACGCGAACGTCGAAATAGTTAACGTTAAAATTGCTACGAATTCAAATTTGTAGGTCTTTCAGTAGCCTGGAATTCAACAAACTCTTTGATTTTTGAACCTACCTAGTGTCTTTCCACTAATATCAAGGCCAGGACAAGCGAAAGCCAAAAAGAATCATAAGTAGAGGTAGCGTGAAATGTATCAAACATTTGAGCATTTCCGTCTCCACATGAATTCCAACCAAGACATGCCTTCGCTTCGCTCCGGCTTGAGTGCCAACTAGGTTTCAGGGTATGTGGTCAACAACTCTAATTGTTCGCCCGCAAGGCGAAAGCTGATTCATGCAAGGTATCTAGTGCATACAAAGATCTGTGCTGCTGTGCGACCCCCCCATTTGGTCAGTTTCCGAAGCAATAGTGACGAAACATTGTATTAGATGGCAACTTAATAGAAGTGAAAACCTACAATGTTATTACCGCTCTAGGTGCAGGCAGGTAATAAGATACTTACTTTGATAACGGGGGTCTCAAAAACCAAATAACAAAACGGAATGGGTTGGATATAACTGACGGAACACGGTGAGACAGCAAAGAATAGGTCAGAAGCTGTGTAGAGAGTAAAACAGAAGAGATAACGCAATTGAGACACATTTCATTGCTCACAAATCCATCGAGATGTTGGTGGTTCTTCGACGCGTCGGGGACAAACACCTTGTGAGCTTACAGTGGGATATGCCATACCGTCCATGCATGGCTGCCGCTTTCCAAGCCCTGAAGGATGCGGTGACCGCGGAGCCTGTCTTGGTCCTGCCCAACGAGTCGCATCTGTACCGGGTCGAGGCGGACAGCTCTGACATCCTGTCTCAGCCGGACGCAAACAGAAAGTGGCATCCGGTCGCGTTCTACTCCAAGAGTCTGAGTCTTCCAGCGCAACTACGAGATCCACGACAAGGAAATGCTTGCGATCATCCGAGCCCTCGAGGAGTGGCGACACTTCCTCGAAGGTATGCAGCATCCGGTCGAGATCTGGACAGATCACAAAAACCTGGAGTACTTCTGGAAGTGAACGCTGACCCTTGTGGATGGGCTAGGATCAACTTGGTGGGTGAGGCCATCGCAGAGCATGTGGCAGGTCCTTGCACTTAGTCTTTATCAATTTAAACCTTATCTGAATGCCTCGAGGGTACCGCTTGATCACAATCCAGACCCGAAGGCAATGAGACCCCAAGTTTCACATATGCGTCCCACAATTAAATAAACAATGGGATATATTCACGCAGGCCATGATGGAGAGAAAGACAAGAGTATTAGGTTATCATTATATCCTCACTGAACTCCGATGCTCATCCTGTGACGTGACGGAGGTGATTCGGCCGCCATCAATTTCAACTTCGAACCCGCAGTGCTGCCACCACTGAGTCTGAGACTATGGAAAAATTCTAGTATGTCCATAGGACCTTATCCAACCAAAGGAAATAACCAACTCACCTGCGAATATATTATTTCCACACGCAGCGACGTCTCCAAGCTACCATCAACTCTGCCATCAACTGAACTTCGAACCCACAGTGCTGCCCCCACTGAGTCTGAGACTGCGGAAAAATTCTAGTATGTCCATAGGACCTTATTCAACCGAAGGAAAAAACCAACTCATCTGTGAATATATTATTTCCACATGCAGTAACAGCTCCAAGCCACCATCAACTCCGCCATCAACTGAACTTCGAACCCGCAGTGCTGCCACCACTGGACAGAAAATTCTGAACAAAATCAGACACTCTGCCCATGTCCCTGGATGCCATTAAATATTTGAATCTCGACCACTGCTTCTGACCTTCCACTATTTCGAAGAGGACATTTGGGGCGGGCGGTCAAAAAAAGGTGTTGAGTAAATCCCTACAACAACACCACAAAGTGACCACTCCTGCGTAGAAAGTATTAAAGCAATGCTGTGCTGACTCTGCTATCACACATTGCACACATCCATGTTTCCGGTGGGAAACCTTTGGCATAGATACCCATCTGCCATCGAGTGACCTAACAATACATCACAACACTTGTTACACTTCATAAGAGTTGAAAACCAGCAAATAAATCATCTTGATCAAAAGCTCAGGGTATTCTAGGATTTTGAATCTGGAAACCCGACTCGAGTCTACTTGAGTCACTTGAAGTCGACTTGGGTTGACTTTGAAGTTGAGTCAAGTCTTGTGTGTGACTTGACTATCCAATATCAGTGTTCCCCTGCACGACTGTTGCTTAGTGGGCCGAAGACCACCGGAAACTGCCGAGATCACAGCCATAACATTGGCCAATTCGTAGAACGGGATGTTTCCCATCCAAACCTATCAACAAGGTTAAAATAAAGATCATCCACAATGGCCGGCGTCCACCTCAAACCCGAAATGGGTGCGACGGGGATTTTCCCCCATAAGGAATTCGGGGGGTAGGTATGGTGCAATGTCTCGTAGATTTGAGCCTAACGCCTGTCCACTGATTCTGGCATCACCCATGGAGGAGAGGCCGAAATCAGAAATACAAGCTCTATGCGATGACATTACCAGAACATTCAACTGCGGAGGTGATTTCTGGCGGGATATAATAAAGATACAAATAAAGATACTGGGTGCAAATCCCCATGTACCACTCTATTTCGGTGAAGATACTCAAGCCCGAGCGCAATGTCCAAAATCTCCAGGGCATGGATGAGATTTTATTCCAAGAGGAGTTGATCGCTTACTAGTGAAATCCGAGCGTCGGTCCCCGGGGATTCCGTCCTCAGATGTTCCCCAAAGGTTCCATTTTCCATCCATGGCAAAACCAGGCCGAGCCTGCTGTGCAGATAAGATAGACCAAAGAAGGGAAGAATGTTGGGATGACAAAGCTGGCGCCAAATGAGAAGTTCGTCATTCTCGGATAGCTAGAACCTGTAAATCGCGGGCCATGAAAGTCAAAATGCTCTCACAAACTTCATATTCAGTTGAGAAGTCCGCACTTCGGAATGTCCTCGACATTTTCACCTCTACACTTTGCCCGCAAACCCATCCTTTCCTGATGCCGCCGAAACCTCCGTTGGCTATTAATATATTAGATACCTATCTACCTGCAAACCTGTCAGAGCAAAGCATGTAGGATACAGTCGATAGGCACGGCAGTGCTGCAGAAGAGCATTGAAGAGCCACGGACTAACCACCAGGAAGGCATCGTGATCCAGCAGCTGATTAATCTAGTTCATGCCACCATTTTTTTAACT
This sequence comes from Mycena galopus ATCC 62051, assembly GCA_014925785.1. Classification (NCBI taxonomy): domain Eukaryota; kingdom Fungi; phylum Basidiomycota; class Agaricomycetes; order Agaricales; family Mycenaceae; genus Mycena; species Mycena galopus. The sequence goes on from WIQG01000166.1 coordinate 154,427, forward strand.
AGACAGGGCACTCACAGTTTGTAAGAGATCAACGAGCACCTGCGCATCGGTCTCAGAGAGTGCGAGAAGTTCCATGGAGCGACGTTTGGGATATTGGAAAACAATGCGCAGATGCTGAAGAATAACCGACAGACCATCGTTCATGCGGACAGATAGATCGCGTGAAAAAACGTCCAGGAGGTGGTCACTGCATTCCGAGACTCCCTAGCCACGGCATCTGCCCACCGGAACTGGCCGAAGGGCATTGATGGCCCTAGCTAGCCGGCTCGCCGCATGTGGCTGGCAGCCTAGCCGAACGGCTACCCAGACCTCCCCAGATCTCCCCACACAATCCAGGACCCCCAACAACCCCGCTAGAGGCCTGAGTACAGGACCCCCGGGTTTTACCCGCAAAATTTTGGTCTCAAAGCTACCCTTTCTTCCCCGTTTTTCTAAGAGCCCGATTTTTACCTGCTTCCCGCCTCAGGGCTAAAAAATCGGCTAAAATTCCGCGAAAACTACGAAAAAAAATCGAAAAAATATTCTACTGTATCCCGAATGCTATTTTTTTCTTCTTTATATCAGAAATGTTAGACTGAAGCTTGTTAAAAGTCATCCAGTCCTGAGCAGACAACCGTAAAGTCCCATTGAAAAAATAGCCAAATGGTTGGACAGGACATTGTATAAGACATAGACTACCGGGCAACATCAAGCTCGTTTGGTGCAGTTGGTTACGCTGCGTCTCTTCTTAATAGAGGGGTCTTTGGTTCGATTACGTTCGGTGCCGGTCCTTTTTACCCGGTCTCCTCATCAAGCCATTCAAAACCCCTCACTTTTACCCGGTTTTGGCCCCGTACATTGGCACAAAAATCGGTGATTTTTACCCGTTTTCGCCTCATGGAAAACGCAAAATTCCCTCGATTTTTACCACTTTCTTCTCAGGCCTCTGGCTGGGTTGTCGGGGGTCCTCACAATCCCCACAGCTCGCCGTCGGGGACCTAACCTTAACTGACAAGAGCTCCCAGCACGTGTGGCTAGTCGGCCCTGGCTAGGCGGCTAGCCACGCCTAGCCTAAGCATAGCCACAGCAAGCCAGAACTGGCAAGAGCTCGCCGTAAGTGCGGCTATGGAGCGCCGGACTGCAGTGGGTGATATATTTCATTCAGGTTGAAGGCCGCGGCAACCCACAACAGACCTGTCGGCAAGCCCCGCAACCACCAAGGTATATGTGGTTGTAGCCATTCCCAGTCCCTTTTGAGAAATGAGAGAATCACGGGCTTGAGTCGTGATTCCAGGGTGCCACGGGCATGTTCCATCCAATATTCCCTACATTTGGTCTCCCTGATTTCCACCTCATAAATATTTCGTTTCGAAGGAACCATTCCCCCCGTCCCCGGTTGATGAGCGCTGAATATATCCTCTTGGCACAGGAAAAAATTCAACGGCGAATACCATTGGATCACCGTATCACGGTCCACCGCTGTTAGGGAATCAGTATAGACCAGATGTCACCGATAAATCATTTTTGGTTCACCTTCAGATGTCGAACTATCCCTCATACCCCTGAATGACACGCAGTATGGATCATGGAACTGGGAGGAGGACGGCGAATACAACATACATGTTAATGTTCATATTTAGCTGTTCAGAATTTAAAGTTCAATGATCCAGCCTGGGGCCTTCGCCCGGCCCTCCGCTGCCGCCAGTCCCCTGCCCATGGCCTGGTCCGCCGGAGCCTCCTTCGCCGCCTGGACGAAATAAGGATTTGCCGCAGTAATGATTTCCCTCGCACCACGGAGGTGAAAATTAGCGGTGTGGGAATCAATGTGAGGTGGGCTAGGCTGATTGCTGCAGAGACGGCAGATCTGGCAAATCTTGATGCTTTCACAGGTGTAGTGAACAAGGAACAGATATTGATGCAGTAGGAAGCGACGAGGAACCTGGCTCGAGGCGGTGTAGAAGTTGTGGTGAAAGCCGGCACGGAATCAGATGATGTGCCAAGAATACCATGGCTCGATTTAAGGCTCATGGCGTAACCCTGTGGTGGTTTAAGTCAAGTTTAAGCTCAACGGGGACAAAAAGGTCGGCAATCGTGTCATGCCGTTGACACAGTCCCCATTTGATTAGATTGAGTCACATGCACTGCCTGGATGTCAAATCAGATCTTGTTGTCTTCTGCCGCGCTCTCCGCAAAACTACTGAAGCAACAACACACACAAAATCCCTTCCATGGATGAGGAAGCCCCGAAATCACGCGGCTGGGGTGGTCGCGGTGCAAATTCGGGTCGGAAGAAGCGAAAACTTGTTCCAGATGATGATATTAATACAGATTCAACTGGCAGTGGAGCTGGTGGGCAGCCCTCTACTTCTAATCCTAGCAGCATGAGCGAAGCTGGGCAATCAGTATCTCGTCAGCGGCCCAACATCATGCGGTGTGCTGTAACTGTCAGGGGAATCGCCCGTTCGTCCGTCCGTCCGTCCGTCCGCCTGGCTCCAGCTCACCGCACGGCCCCACTGCCTCGCCTGATCCTTCGTCCAACGCTCGTCCATCCGGCCTCGTCCGGCCTTCTGCCCGGAACCTCAGGCTGCGCCTCCGCCCGGAACTTCGTCCCCCGTCCCTCCGGACTCCGTTCCGCTCCTTCCCCCTTCGTCCGGCCGCTCACACTGGAATGTGCTATGCGATCAAGCTCGGGACCACTGCTGGTCACTTCGGACACGTGCTACTGGCTAGTACCTATAAAAACCTCGCCTAGCGTAGGAATCCCCATCCTTTCTTCTCTTCGGATTATCCCGCTAGGTGCGTATTCTAGAAACCTGTATTTAGTACTGTGAATTAAGTTCTCTTCGGATTCTCCCGCTTGTTCCTGCGCTCACGCGCCGAGCTGAGGTTGCCCTTACAGCAGAAGAAAGGATCTAAGGGATCAACTGGTCAAGATTGCGAATTTCGGTGTAGACTCGGACTTGGACCGCTACGCTAGCGCTCCGGCCTCCCCCACGACAATCTCGACCCCTCCTCCTTGATGGACGCCCCGACGCCCGGAGACGGGTCCGCGCAGGCCGAGCTCCCGGATGTTTACATCCCGGACCCGGCTCCCGACCCCGAGACCCGGCTGACCGCGGTTGAAGACTCTCGCAAATATCGAAACCTTACTCCTTCGCATTTTACACAACAGCCAAAATCCACCCGCAACTGCCCCCGTCCCTGCCGCTCCAGCTCCGGTGGCAGGTCCAGACTTCACCAACCTCACCCCCGCAGTGAAATTGGTTCTCCGACCGAACCCCCCAGCCGTTTTCGATAGCGACCGGACACAAGGACGGATGTTCCTCCACTCCGTCCTCACATACCTCCGACTGGTTCCAGAAGCCTTCATGGTCCACGGACAGGTTGTTGAGGAAAAAGTTGTGTGGTACACCATGTCCTTTATGGCACGAGATGCGGCCGGACGATGGGCTGAACGACAGTCCGCAATCGTTCCGTTCCCATTCCCGTCCTGGGCGGAATTTGAGTCCAAGTTCCGGCTCCGGTTCGTAGAGGAAAACGAGCAAAACCAAGCTCTCCTCCGACTGGAGACCCACGGCTATTACCAAGGCTCCCACGATGTCTACCGGTACACGGACGACTTCGAGGAACTCGCCACCACAGCCGGATACACAGACCCACTTGTCCGCGTCACCAAGTACTGCGCAGGGCTCGACCCGCAGATTAACACGGCGATCACCATGTCCAGGACCGCTCCGACACTGTTGGACTATGCCGGATGGTGTCTCCGTGCCTTCCGCCAGTACAGCGCCCTTGCCTGTGTCCGAGCAGGGGTACCCCCGACTCGCGCCCCAGCTCCAGCCGCACGCCCCCACACTGGGACGTTCCTCCCAGTCCCCACCTTCACGCCCGTTCCCAAAGCCGCGCCGGTGCCCACCCTTCCGCCTGGCATTCCAATGGATGTCGACCGGACCCGCACGTGCTTCACGCCCCACGCTTGGTTCCATTGCGGTGCAGCCGGACACCTCGCTCGAGACTGCCCGACTCTCTCGGACGTCCGACATGTGGACGTCCTAGACGAGGTCGTCTGTCAACTTGGTGACGACCTCCTCGGAGAGCTCTTCGCACACCTCTCCACTGCTAGACTCCCAACCAAGCCGGGAACCGGAGACGCGGAGCCGGAGGGTTTTCCGAACACGGCCGAGTGAGCGGTGCGCCCTCGGTCGCGTCCCCCAATCGTGACTCCTGCTTGTACAAAAAGATATACCCAATAAATCAGCAGTTGAAACAAAAGACGCACCCCTGTCCCGGCTCCCGCCCCCGAGCCGGAGCCCCCTATTCCCGCCCTGGAGGCAAAAACTCCATCCATTCCCCGCGTCCGCCGCCCGAGGTGGGAGCGCAAACTACCCCGGCGGTACATTATTGATTCCGTTGAAGGCCGGAACTCCCTGCACATTCCGTTGGAGATGCAATCGGTAGAGACCGCGGCTACGATGTCCGTGAAGGGTCTGGTCTACTGCGGAGCGACCGGAGACTTCATCAACTCGGAGTATGTGATCTCCCGTAACCTTCCCGTCCGGAAGCTCTCTCAGCCCATTCCGGTCCTCAACGTCGACGGTACGCCCAATGCGTCTAGAGGCATTTCCGGTGTAGTCGATATGGTCGTCAACTACAAGGGGCACTCCGAGCGCATCCAACTCGCGGTAACGCGGCTCGGAAAGGAGCATGTCATCCTCGGCTACTCCTGACTCCAGAAGCACAACGCGGAGATCGACTGGAAGACCAAGGAAGTCCGGATGACCAGCTGCAGCACCTGCCGGGAGAGCTCCGCGCTGTCCGCCGCAATCCTCCGGCAGCTCCGCGAAGGTCCTGTCCCGTCTCTCTGCGCCATCAACTCGGAGGAGTGGTGCAGAGACGACGGGTACAATCTGGACGACGACGGAGATGACTTTCCGGATCTCACCCCGGACCCGGACCCGGACGAAGATGACGATGACGAGGATGACGAGCTCGAGGAAGGCGACCGGATCCTCTACACCGTGTTCGCTCCAGCCGAAGAAATCCGCGCGGGTAGCACCGTCTCTCAACGGCTCGCGGACGCCTTCGCCCGGAACTCGGCCGCGCCTGGGACTTCGGTTCCGACCTGGGTCGAGGATTTCTTCGACGTTTTCGACAAGGAATCGTTTGACGTGCTGCCGGAACGTCGGACATGGGACCACACCATCGAACTCGTCCCGGATGCAAAACTGGCCAACTGCAAGGTCTGCGCGATCTCCCCCTCGAGCAGAAGGGACTCGACGCGTTCATCGAGGACGGGTTGAGCACCGGACGAATCCGCCCGTCCAAGTCCCCGATGGCATCTCCGGTCTTCTTCATCAAAAAGAAGGACGGAAGCCTCCGGTTCGTCCAGGACTATTGGGCGCTCAACACGATGTCCGTAAAGAACCGATACCTGCTCCCGTTGATTAACGACCTCATTAACCGCCTGAAGGGAGCTCGGTTCTTCACGAAACTCAATGTCTGCCGGGGCTTCAACAACATCCGGATCCGGGGTGGCGATGAGTGGAAGGCCGCGTTCCGTACCAACCGAGGGCTCTTCGAGCCGCTGGTGATGTACTTCGGCCTTACCAACTCTCCGGCCACGTTCCAGACGATGATGAACGACATCTTCCAAGACCTCATCCTGTCTGGAGACGTCATGGTATATCTTGACGACATCCTCATCGCTCACTCCGACCTCGCGCGCCACCGGGAGATCGTCCGAGAGGTTCTCTGACGGCTCCGGGCGCACAAGCTTTACCTCCAGCTGGAGAAGTGCGAGTTTGAGAAGTCGTCAATCGAGTACCTCGGCGTCATCATCTCGCACAACCACGTCGAGATGGACCCAGTCAAAGTCGCCGGAGTTGCCACCTGGCCCGCTCCGGAGAACAAGAAGGACATGCAGCAGTTCCTTGGCTTCACGAACTTCTACCGGAGGTTCATCCGGGCATTCTCGGACATTGCGTGGCCCCTCTTCGACCTCACAAAGAAGAGCGTCGCGTGGACCTGGACTGCTGCAGCGGCCGCCGCTTTCCAAGCCCTCAAGGATGCGGTGACTGCAGAGCCCGTCTTAGTCCTGCCCGACGAGTCGCGCCCGTACCGGGTTGAGGTGGACAGCTCCGACTACGCCACCGGAGCCATCCTGTCTCAGCCAGACGCGAACGGAAAGTGGCATCCGGTCGCGTTCTACGCCAAGAGTCTGAGTGACGTCCAGCTCAACTACGAGATCCACGACAAGGAAATGCTTGCGATCATCCGAGCCCTCGAGGGGTGGTGACACTCCCTCGAAGGCACGCAGCATCCGGTCGAGATCTGGACGGATCACAAAAACCTGGAATACTTCCAGAAGGCGCAGAACTTGAACCGGAGGCAGGCGCGGTGGTCCCTGTACCTGTCCCGGTTTGACTGCGCACTCCGCCACCAGCCCGGCTGCCTCATGGGTCGTCCGGATGCGCTGTCCCGTCGCCCGGACCACGGAGTAGGCTCGGACAACACGGATTTTACCCTCCTCCGTCCGGACTTGTTCCACCTCCGTGCACTGGAAGGCATCATGGTCACCGGGCCCGAGGTTCCCCTCCTTCGCGACGTCCGAGAGGCCTTTGCGGGCGAACCGGACCTTGAGGACCCCGTCGCACTTGTCGCTCGGGAACTCCTCAAGAACCGGAATGTTCGCTCCCCCTGGTCGTCCGAGTAGCGCATTGCGGAAGGGCTCCTTCACTACCGCGGTAAGATCATCTTACCGCGGAATAAGGACCTCCGACGCCGGATCATCGCCCTGCACCACGACACTCGGGTCGCCGGACACGCCGGACGCTTCAAAATCCTCGAGCTTATCGCCCGGAATTACTGGTGGCCCCAGCTGTCCCGTCACGTTGGCCAGTACGTCCGGACCTGCGACCCGTGCAACCGGACAAAGGCACTTCGGAAGCTACCCCACAGAGAACTCCACCCGACCGAGATCCTGGAAGAACGCTGGGACACCGTCTCGGTGGATTTCATCATCGAACTCCCGGACGCGCACGGGTTCGATGCGGTCATGGTTGTGGTCGACGTCCTGGGTAAGCGGGCCCACTTCAACGAGTGCCACACCGGCCTGGGCGCAGTCGGAGCCGCTCGGCTCTTCTACCCGAACGTCTGGAGGCACCACGGAACCCCTCGGAAATATATCTCCGACTGCGGACCGCAGTTCGTCGCGGAATTCACTATGGAACTGTGGCGCCTCATCAGGATAGAGCCAGCGACCTCCACCGCCTACCACCCGCAAACCGACGGCCAGACCGAGCGTGTCAACCAGGAGCTTGAGCAGTTCATCCGGACCTTCACGAACTACAAACAGGACGACTGGGACGAGCTCCTTCTGGCCGCGGAGTTCGCGTACAACAACCACGTCCACTCCTCGACGCAGCAAGTCCCATTCATGACGGACACCGGAAGGCTCCCCCGGATGGGGTTCGAGCCCTACGGGTTGCACTCGAACGTGGAATCCGCAAACGAGTTCCGGGACCGGATCGGGTCCGGAGTTTCGGAAGCCAAAGCTGCGCTCGTCAAAGCCAAGGACGAGTTCAAGCTGTACTACGATCGCCGACACACGCCCACCCCGGAGATCAAAGTAGGGGACCGAGTCTGGCTAGACGCCTCCGACATCCAGACGGCCCGTCCGTCCATCAAATTTGCGGACAAACGCCTCGGCCCCTTCAAAGTTGTGAAGGTCGTTGGAAAGGATGCGTACAAACTCGAGCTTCCCCCGCAGTACTCCCAGCTCCACCCGGTCTTCCCGGTGGTGAAACTCCAGCTTGCGGAACCGGATCCGCTTCCCGGACACCCCCGGAACAAGGAACCCCCGCCCGTCTTCCAGACGGAATGCGACGTTCAATGGGAGGTCGAGGAGAACCTAGAAGCGAAGGTCCGTTACGGCAGCCTCTGGTACATGGTGCGGCGGAAAGGCTACGGCCCGGAACACAATAAATGGGTAAAGCACTCTGACGTCTTCGCAAAAGAAGCCATCAATGCCTATTATCGCCGCTACCCCAACGCCCCGCGCCAGATTGCCTCGGCCGCATTCGACTCGCTCTCGTTCCGGAAGCGTGACGCCCACGTACGGTTCATGCGTCGGGACGCCGCATTCCAAGGAGGGGGTGATGTCAGGGGAACCGCCCGTTCGTCCGTCCGTCCTTCCGTCCGGCTCCGGCCCACCGCAGGGCCTCACTGCTTCGCCCGATCCTTCGTCCAACGCTCATCCATCCGGCCTCGTCTGACCGTCCGGCCTCGCCTAACCATCCGGCCTCGCCCGCTCGTCCGGCCTTCTGCCCGGAACCTCAGGCTGCGCCTCCGCCCGAAACCTCGTCCCCCGTCCCTCCGGACTCCGTTCCGCTCCTTCCCCCTTCGTCCGGCCGCTCACACTGGAACGTGCTATGCGATCAAGCTTGGGACCACTGCCGGTCACTTTGGACACGTGCTACTGGCTAGTACCTATAAAAACCTCGCCTATCTTGGGATCCTCATCCTTTCTTCTCTTCGGATTCTCCCGCTAGGTGCGTATTCTAGAAACCTGTATTTAGTACTGTGACTTAAGTTCTCTTCGGATTCTCCCGCTTGTTCCCGTGCTCACGCGCCGAGCTGAGACCTCGAGAACGATGGTCCGGAAATATCCAGTGAGGAAGTCATTATTGAGGCACTTAGACATGCACAAGAGATCATTAGTCAACCCGAAAATTATTCAACCTTGGCCTCCCGAGTTCTTGATGATGCATACCACTTCATGGATCGACTCCTCTGTCTTCTTTCAAAGAAGCATTCTGCATTCAAAGAATTTGCTCACCAATTTAGTGAGACAATCTTCATACGCGACAAGGATGACGAGGCCAAAGTCGGTGCAGTTCTAGAGCAATTATGGCATCAAGTGGGAGTATGCAATTCTGGCGAAAAAATCTGCTCTCAATCGCCGTATTCATCGTTATATCCCGCCGCTGGAAAAACTTGCAGCTGACTTACAAACTCTATTTCACAGCTTCAAGGACATTCAGGACTCTGTTGACTGTGGTGAAAAGAGCCACAGCCCATTTTTCTCGAAGGAGGCTCGCCAGACTGCCGATACACTTCTGGATACTGTCAAGTCTGGTTTGCTATCAGACCCACCCGGTATTGCTCTTTATTATGTGAGGGGCAAAGACCGTGATGGTTTGAAAATTTATCGCACTGTCCGTGGGACAAATCCAGTTGAGGGCGGTGTCCACATGCTAATTGGGCGGGTATTTGGATCCCTCCGGGCATCACCAGAACTCACGGAGGCCATCATTGGTAATAGGTTTCTTCAGCATAATAACAAGGTAAAGTCCCTGCTTATTGCATTTGTGCCATCTCTTGATTTTGTGTGGTAGGTTGGTCATTACAACTGCACAGGAAAGAAATGGCTAGGGCATTTTGATATATGGACCCTGGATGACCTTGTTGAGAAATCTCTTCTGCTCGGTGTAGAGCCCTCCATTCCAACTCCCCTATTACTTGCTACACGAATTGCTACTTCAGAATCATTTGGCATCATACCTATTGCATCCTCAATTGCTGAAGAGGTGTCGATCCCGCAGCTTCCTGCCCTTAATCTCCATGCTGTCCCACATCACAATCATGCCTTGTCCCATTCACCCACTCATCTCTCGACAAGGCCCTGCAACATTTATCGTTATATTCAACTTCGCCAACGCACCCTAGTTCCTGTGGTACCTGTGCACACAATTGCAGAATATAAATTCTTCAATTCAAATGTAGTTGCTTTCCATAATACCTCTGCTCGGGACACATCTCCTGAATAGGTTTGGAAAGTGACAGACTACATTGGATTTCTGTCTTTTGGAATCGTCAAGTAATGCAGCAGTCACCCCAGATCCTTGCCGCTGACCAGCGCCTTTACTTCAAGCCTCCGGAGCAGCTGCTTTGTCACCACAAAAAGACACACTTCAGGCTATCTCAAACCAGACCTCTATAGGCTATATCAAGTAGGGGTCAGATTTATGGTTCAAACCATGTGTCTGGATGCAACCACGTATTTGGTTGCATCCACAGCCCATATATGGATGCATCCATGGGTTTCACATCACAGACACTTTGGATGCAACCAATGCTGCGCTCGCGCAGCCCGATTTTTTGCTTTTGCGAGCTTGGTCAGGCCAGTTTTGCAGCCTCTTAGAGGCCCATATGCCAGGCCTTTTGTCTTAGCACTGTTTGCTGCGCTTGCGCAGCCTGATTTCATTATTTCAGAGCCACTATTGAGCTGAACTCATTGCCCTGTCCACTGCTGCAATCCGCACACCGAATGCGCACGGGATGCGCCGCCCTGTCCACTACTGCAATCCGCTCACCGAATGCGCACGGGATGCGCTGCCCTGTCCGCTGCTGCATTCCGCTCACCAAATGCGCACGGGATGCGCCACCCTGTCTGCTGCTGCAATCCGCTCACCAAATGCGCACGGGATGTGCCGCCCTGTCCGCTGCTGCAGTTCGCTCACCGAATGCGCATGGGATGCGCCGCCCTGTCCGCTGCTGCAATCCGCTCACCGAATGCGCACGGGATGCTCCGCCCTGTCCACCCCTGCAGTCCGCTCACCGAATGCGCACGGGATGCACCGCCCTGTCCGCTGCTGCAATCCGCTCACCAAATGCGCACGGGAGGTTCACCGTGGCTAACAACTGTAATGCATCAGCAAGCACGGGAATTCCTATGTAGTGCTAGGGAGGCTACATTGTACTAGTAGCATGGTAGATTGGTTGCCAAATAGGTTGTACGGTATAGCGGCTGTCAGGGGAACCACCCGTCCGTCCGTCTGTCTATCTGTCCGTCCGGCTCCGGCCCATCGCACCGCCCCACTTCCTCGTCCGATTCTTCGGCCAGCCTTGTCCGTCCATCCGACCTCGCCCGACCACCCGGCCTTCAGTCCTATGCCCCAGCCTACGCCTCCGTCTGGAACGTCGTCCTCCGTCCCTCTGGACTCTGTCCTCCTCCGACCCCCCGCGTCCGGTCGCTCTCACTGGCACGTGCTATGCGATCAAGCTCGAGACCACTGCCGATCGATCCGGACACGTGCTACTGGCTAGTACCTATAAAAACCTCGCCTAGCGTGGGAATCCTTATCCTTTCTTCTCTTCGGATTCTCCCGCTAGGTGCGTATTCTAGAAACCTGTATTTAGTACTGTCAATTGAGTTACTTCGGATTCTCCCGCTAGTCTCCCATGCTCCCGTGCCGAGCTGAGGTTGCCCTTACAGCAGAAGAAAGGATCTAAGGGATCAACCGGTCAAGATTGCAAAGTTCGGTGTAGACTCGGACTCGGACCGCTACGCTAGCGCTCCGGCCTCCCCCACTTCCAATCGCGACCCCTCCTCCTTGATGGATGCCCCAACGCCCGGAAACGGGTCCGCGCCACCCGAGCTCCCGGATGTTTACATCCCGGACCCGGCTGCCGACCCCGAATCCCGGCTGACAGCGGTAGAAAGCTCTCTCGCGAACATCGAAACCCTACTCCTCCGCGTTTTACACAACAACCAAAATCCACCCGCGACTGCCCCCGTCCCTGCTGCTCCGGCTCCGGCGGCGGGTCCAGACTTCACCACCCTCACCCTGCAGCAAAATTGGTTCTCCGACCGAACCCCCCAGCCATTTTCGACGGCGACCGGACTCAAGGACGGATGTTCCTCCACTCCGTCCTCACATACCTCCGACTAGTTCCGGAAGCCTTCATGGTCCACGGACAGGTCATCGAGGAAAAACTCGTGCGGTACGCCATGTCCTTTATGGCGCGAGACGCGGCCGGACGATGGGCCGAACGACAGTCCGCAATTGTTCCGTTCCCATTCCCGTCCTGGGCGGAATTCGAGTCCGAGTTCCGGCTCCGGTTTGTAGAGGAAAACGAGCAAGACCAAGCTCTCCTCCGGTTGGAGACCCATAGCTACTACCAGGGCTCCCGCAACGTTTACCGGTACACGGACGACTTCGAGGAACTCGCCGCCACGGCCGGGTACACGGACCCGCTCGTCCGCGTCACCAAGTATCGCGCAGGGCTCGACCCGCGGATTAACGCGGCGATCACCACGTCCGGGACCGCTCCGGCGCTGCTAGACTACGCCGGATGGCGCCTCTGCGCCTTCCGCCAGTACGACGCCCTCGCCCGTGTCCGAGCAGGAGCACCTCCGACTCGCGCCCTGGCTCCGGCCGCACGCCCTCGCACTGGGACGTTCCTCCCAGTCCCCTCCTTCACGCCTGCTCCCAAAGCCGCGCCGACGCCCGCCCTTCCACCTGGCATTCCAATGGATGTCGACCGGACCTACGCACGCTTCACGCCGCGCACTTGCTTCCGTTGCGGCGCGGCCGGACACCTCGCCCGAGACTGCCCGACTCCCTCGGATGTCCGGCACGCGGACATCCTGGACGAGGTCGTCCGTCAACTCGGTGACGACCTCCTCGGAGAGCTCTTCGCGCGCCTCTCTACCACCGCTGGGCTTCCGGCCGAGCCGGACGCCGGAGACGCGGAGCCAGAGGGTTTTCCGGACCTGGCCGAGTGAGCAGTGCGCCCTCGGTCGCGTCCCCCAATCGTTACTCCTGCTTGTACAAAGATATACCCAATAAATCAGCAGTTGATACGAAAGGCGCACCCCCTATTCCCGCCCCGGAGCCAAAGACAGAACTTCCCCCTTCCCTTCCCCGCATCCGCCGTCCGAGGTGGGAACGCAAACTACCCCGGCGGTACGTTATTGATTCCGTAGAGGGCCGGAACTCCCTGCACATTCCGTTGGAGATGCAATCGGTAGAGACCGCGGCTACGATGTCCGTGAAGGGTCTGGTTGACTGCGGAGCGACCGGAGACTTCATCGACTCGGAGTACGTGATCTCCCGCAACCTTCCCGTCCGGAAGCTCTCCCAGCAAATTCCGGTCCTCAACGTCGACGGTACGCCCAATGCGTCTGGAGGCATTTCCGGCGTAGTTGATATGGTCGTCAACTACAAGGGACACTCCGAACGCATCCAACTCGCGGTAACGCGGCTCGGAAAGCAGCACATCATCCTCGGTTACTCCTGGCTTCAGAAGCACAACCCGGAGATCGACTGGGAAACCAAGGAAGTCCGGATGACCCGCTGTCCGACCAGCTGCAGCACTTGCCGGGAGGAGCTCCGCGCCGTCCGTCGCAACGCGAAGATCTCCGCCGCGATCCTCCGGCAGCTCCGCGAAGGTCCCGTCCTGTCTATCTGTGCCATTGACTCGGAGGAGTGGTGCGGAGATGATGGGTACGATCCGGGCGACGACGGAGACGACTTCCCGGACCTCACTCCGGACCCGGACGACGACGATGGTGACAAAGACGACGAGCTCGAGGACGGCAACCGGATTCTCTACACCGCGTTCGCTCCAGCTGAAGAAATCCGCGCGGGCAGCACCGTCTCTCAGAGGCTCACGGAGGCCTACGCCCGGAACTCGGCCCCGCCCGGGACCTCGGTTCCGGCCTGGGTAGAGGATTTCTCCGAGGTTTTCGATAAGGAGTCGTTCGACGCGTTGCCGGAACATCGGACGTGGGACCACGCCATCGAACTCGTCCCGGATGCTAAACCGGCCAACTGCAAGGTCTACCCGATCTCCCCCCTCGAGCAGAAGGAACTCGACGCGTTCATCGAGGATGGGTTGAGCACCGGCCGGATCCATCCGTCCAAATCCCCGATGGCGTCTCCGGTCTTCTTCATCAAAAAGAAGGACGGAAGCCTCCGGTTCGTCCAGGACTATCGGGCGCTCAACGCGATGACCGTAAAGAACCGGTATCCGCTCCCGCTGATTAACGATCTCATCAACCGCCTTAAGGGAGCCCGGTTCTTCACAAAACTCGATGTCCCGTGGGGCTTCAACAACGTCCGGATCCGGGGAGGCGACGAGTGGAAGGCCGCGTTCCGTACCAACCGAGGGCTCTTTGAGCCCCTGGTGATGTACTTCGGCCTCACCAACTCTCCGGCCACGTTCCAGACGATGATGAACGACATCTTCCAAGACCTCATCCTGTCCGGAGATGTCATGGTATACCTTGACGATATCCTAATCGCTCACTCCGATCTCGCGCGCCACCGAGAGATCGTCCGAGAACTCCTCCGGCGGCTCCGGGCGCACAAGCTTTACCTCCGCCCGAAGAAGTGCGAATTCGAGAAGTCGTCGATCGAGTACCTCGGCGTCATCATCTCGCACAACCACGTCGAGATGGACCCGGTCAAGGTCGCCGGAGTCGCCGCCTGGCCTGCTCCGGAGAACAAGAAGGACGTGCAGCAGTTCCTTGGCTTCACGAACTTCTACCGGAGGTTCATCCGGGCGTTCTCGGACATTGCGTGGCCCCTCTTCGACCTCACAAAGAAGAGCGTCGCATGGACCTGGACCGCTGCCGCGGCCGCCGCTTTCCAAGCCCTCAAGGACGCGGTGACCGCGGAGCCCGTCTTAGCCCTACCCGATGAGTCGCGCCCATACCAAGTCGAGGCGGACAGCTCCGACTACGCTACCGGGGCCGTCCTGTCCCAGCTGGACGCGAACGGAAAGTGGCACCCGGTCGCATTCTACTCCAAAAGTCTGAGTGACGTCCAGCGCAACTACGAGATCCACGACAAAGAGATGCTCGCGATCATCCGAGCCCTAGAGGAGTGGCGGCACTTCCTCGAAGGTACGCAGCATCCGGTCGAGATCTGGACGGATCACAAAAACCTGGAGTACTTCCGGAAGGCACAGAACTTGAACCGGAGGCAGGCGCGGTGGTCCTTGTACCTGTCCCGGTTTGACTTCGCGCTCCACCACCAGCCCGGACGCCTCATGGGCCGTCCGGACGCGCTGTCCCGTCGCCCGGACCACGGGGTAGGCTCGGACAACACGGACGTTACCCTTCTTCGCCCGGACTTGTTCCACGTCCGCGCGCTAGAAGGTGTCGTGGTAGCCGGACCCGAAGTCCCCCTCCTTCATGACGTCCGGGAGGCCTTCGCGGGTGAACCGGACCTTGAGGACCCCGTCGCGCTTGTCGCGCGAGAGCTCCTCAAGAACAGGAACGTCCGCCCCCCCCGGTCGTCCGAGTGGCGTGTCGCAGAAGGGCTCCTTTACTACCGCGGTAAGATCGTTGTACCGCGGAATAAGGACCTCCGACGCCGGATCATCGCCCTGCACCATGACACCCGGGTCGCCGGACACACCGGACGCTTCAAAACCCTCGAGCTCATCTCCCGGAATTACTGGTGGCCCCAGCTGTCCCGTCACGTCGGCCAATACGTCCGAACCTGCGACCCGTGCAACCGGACGAAGGCACTCCGGAAGCTACCCCACGGAGAGCTCCACCCGACCGAGATTCCGGAAGAACGCTGGGACACTGTCTCGGTGGACTTCATCGTCGAGCTCCCGGACGCGCACGGCTTTGACGCCGTTATGGTCGTGGTCGACGTCCTGGGTAAGCGGGCCCATTTCAACGAGTGCCACACCGGCCTTGGCGCGGTCGGAGCCGCTCGGCTCTATTATCGGAACGTCTGGAGGCACCACGGAACCCCCCGGAAATATATCTCCAACCGCGGGCCGCAGTTCGTCGCGGAGTTCACCACAGAACTGTGGCGCCTCATCGGGGTAGAACCAGCGACCTCCACCGCCTACCACCCGCAGACCGATGGCCAGACCGAGCGCGTCAATCAGGAACTCGAGCAGTTCGTCCGGATCTTCACGAACTACAAACAAGACGACTGGGACGAGCTTCTCCCGGCCGCGGAGTTCGCGTACAACAACCACGTCCACTCCTCGACGCAGCAAGTCCCGTTTATGACGGAAACTGGAAGGCTCCCCCGGATGGGGTTCGAGCCCAACGGACTACGCTCGAACGTGGAGTCCGCGAACGAGTTCCGGGACCGGATCGCATCCGGAGTTTCGGAAGCCAAAGCCGCGCTCATTAAAGCCAAGGACGAGTTCAAGCTGTACTATGATCGAAGGCGCACGCCCGCCCCAGAAATCAAGGTAGGCGACCGAGTCTGGCTGGACGCCTCCGATATCCGTACGACCTGTCCGTCCGTCAAATTTGCGGACAAACGCCTCGGCCCCTTCAAAGTCGCGAAGGTCGTCGGAAAGGGGGCGTACAAACTCGAGCTTCCCCCCCAGTACTCCCAGCTCCACCCGGTCTTCCCGGTGGTGAAACTCCAGCTCGCGGAACCGGATCCGTTCCCCGGACGCCCCCGGAACGACGAACCCCCGCCCGTCCTTCAGACGGACCACGACGTTCAATGGGAAGTCGAAGAGATCCTAGAAGCGAAGGTCCGTTATGGCAGCCTCTGGTACATGGTGCGGTGGAAAGGCTATGGCCCGGAACACAATAAATGGGTAAAGCACTCCGACGTCTTCGCCCAAGACACCATTGATGCCTATTATCGCCGCTACCCTAACGCCCCGTGCCGGATCGCCTCGGCCGCTTTCGACTCGCTCTCGTTCCGGAGGCGCGAAGCCCATGTCCGATTCATACGTCGGGACGCCGCATTCCAAGGGGGGGGTGATGTCAGGGGAACCACCCATCCGTCCGTCCGGCTCCGGCCCATCGCACTGCCCCACTTCCTCGTCCGATTCTTCGTCCAGCCTCGTCCGTCCGTCCGACCTCGCCCGACCACCCGGCCTTCGGTCCTATGCCCCAGCCTACGCCTCCATCTGGAACGTCGTCCTCCGTCCCTCCGGACTCCGTCCTCCTCCGACCCCCTGCGTCCGGTCGCTCTCACTGGCACGTGCTATGCGATCAAGCTCGAGACCACTGCCGATCGATCCGGACACGTGCTACTGGCTAGTACCTACAAAAACCTCGCCTAGCGTGGGAATCCTTATCCTTTCTTCTCTTCGGATTCTCCCGCTAGGTGCGTATTCTAGAAACCTGTATTTAGTACTGTCAATTGAGTTACTTCGGATTCTCCCGCTAGTCTCCCGCGCTCCCGCGCCGAGCTGAGGTTGCCCTTACAGTACAGGTTCGACCCATCGCAGTTACGTCCTGTTTAAAACTATTCCACAAGGATTAGATATTGACTATAGCATCTCGAGGGTGGTCATGGAGTTGTTCTTTTTTATGTTGTAATTCTATGCCCAATCGGCCCACATCACGTTCAAATCGAGGGGTTTTTAATAGAAATAGCGGCAGGCTGAAGCGCCCGTGTCCTGTATTCATCTCGGGTCTGCTAGCTACCTGGACGCATACCAGGTGGTGGTCCGTCTTCATGGGTGTTCGTTCTATACACCAGTTTCTACAAGCATCAAATAAGGAGTGAGTGACGTATATTCTATCAATTCTTGACCGAGTTTCACTTATGATCTCATTCTTAGGGTCTGTCTTATGTTGCATACATGTATATTTCAAGGTGTCGGGGAAGGTTTCTCTCCACCCATCTTGAAGTTTGAAAAGTGATTTTAGTCTTCTGAAGCTTTCAGGTACACGTGTGGCTGGTAGAGGTGATCCTGCCGTTGTTCGATTCTGTTTCAGTGACCGGCGATCCTTTGGGTCCTCAATGAAGTTCCAATCTCCGAGAACTATCATTGGCAGAGGTAGGCTCACGTCTTCTTTCCAAAGCTCCCATAGTGTCTTCCATAATTTAGTGCGATCCTTGGGTTTATTAGGGGCATATATGTTGAGAATCGTGAGTGTCTCGCCTTTGTGCCATGGTATTGAGAGCATTAGAGCTCGGCCAGGGATAAGGTCATATGTGCGTATATGTTCAGTATCCAGATATTTCTTGTTAATCAGGAAAGCTACTCCAGCTGTTGAACATGGATTTTCTGGATATGCAGAGTACACTAGTTTAAACCAACTGTTGTACACTTGTTCAAATTGATCGGCAGCTTCCTTATCAAGATGGGTCTCTTGCAGGGCTATCACGCCCATGTGTTTTGTTTCTGTGGTGTGTTTGAGGAATTTCAGCTTATGATTGTTGTGTCATTGGAATACCCGTGTCTCTCCCTGCGATATTTAGGGAGGCAATATTTAAGGAAGACCGTGTTGACTTTGTAGTCGGTGGTAGCGTGGGTGATTGGTTTTTCTTCCTTATTTCTTTGTTGATAGTTTCCCATCCTTCTGGTATGGGGTCATCGGCGCTGTCGTCCGTATGTTGTTGGGGATTTCCTGGCACAGAGTTTGGATTTTCTTTTTGTTCTTGTGTGAGACTTCCGTTACGGGTCTCGTCTGTCAGTTCTCTGTCGGTCGCCAACTCATCTGTAATCCAAATTAATTTACGTTTTGTACCACTCACAACATGAGAGTGAAGAGGACCCTCTGGTTGCTCGTTTCCCTCAGATGAAGGGCTCATCCATGGTGGGTGAACTCCCGGGGTAGTCACATTGGGAGTGGTTATTTGTTGCTCCTCATTCAACTGTGTAATAGCCAGAGCAACAGAGCTATCACAAGAGGGGTCAAGCTTTTGGTAGCCAGGGATAGACCCCTGAATACCCTGACTCCTGCTGAATTCACGCTCTGAACTCGCAGCCGGCAGGCACTGTCGAGAGGGATGTACCACGTCCCCGAAACCCTCTCGTGATCCAAGAGGGCCCTCGGTACAAAACAAAAAGTTATTCGGTGTATTTTGCATAGTTGGGATACGTTTAAAGACCGTCGTCGTGGAGTTTTGGTGGGTTGTAGCAGCGGGATATTTCAAAAAGGCTGCATATTGTATGGGCAGTAGCAACTTGGTCAAATGACTCCGTTTCAAGTTCAACTAGACTTGACACAATTTGGCCCCCCCGAGTCACTCGAAGTTGCCCACGTCGGCTCAAGTCGACGAACTCAGTTGTCTGGACGAGGGAGGGGAAAGATCTACCTCAGATGAGCTGAGTGGTTGATTATCCACGGTATTATCGGATTTGACCGCGCAAGTGTTGAAGTTCGTAATACTGCCGGTTGGGCTGGTAGATGGGGAAATTTCGAAGGCAGCAGTTGCGTCCCAAGTATACAATGTTATTTTGTATAGCTTAGTCTGCTATGCGACCCATAAAGAGATTACATATAGGTCAAGTCCACATCGACCAATAAAAGGTCGAGGGTAAAATAGCATTCTATTTGAGAGAGTACAGGATTCCTGGACTTAGAAGAACATTAATTACTGTTGATTCTCACATTTTTATCCTTTGAAATAACACTCCGTCTGAGAAACCAGTAAAAGATCACGCAAATCACATTTATTATTGTAACAATGGATCAAGACATATAAGTACGATTTTGACCATATCAATTTATTATAGAAATATACTCAAAGGGTTCCACACCAAAGTTTAGCCCTCGTTTACAGTTTAGAAGCAGGGGGGGGATTTTTGGTTTAAATGTTGGTATAGTTCCTGACGGCTATATTTTCCCGATGTTTTTTAAATTTCATTCAGTGCACGTCAGATTCTCACATCGAATTCCTAATGCGGAAGTACTTGATGTACGACTACCCATCAACTGGTAAGCATCTCCCAGCATAGCATTCTTGTCCCTAAGTCACCCTTTGCCAGCAAATCTCTTCCTGCTTGTCCTCCGCCACAATGAAGAGGCTGATCTCCGGACCCGATCCTCATCTCCCCCTTGAACTCGAACGCGCGATCTTTGAAATGGCTGCTCTCGCACGTCGGAGGACAATCCCAAATCTTATACTGGTAGCGGCTCGGGTTAAACATTGGTATACGAAAAGCAGCCAACGATATAGCTTCTCTAATGCCGATTTTCTTGTCCCAGGGTTGAGCCTCTGCTTTATAACGTTGTGATGGTTTCATCCTTCAACACCGCTGAACAGCCATTGCACGGCTTCCCTCTGTGCTCTGTCCGAATTCTGCTCAGAGTCATAGCGACAAAACCACCAGAATTTCTGCGAAAGTCCGTGCAACATCTCTTCCTTGATGTAAAAACCACACTACAGGAACTCGAGACCATATGTATGGCGTGCAATGGTGTGGTGGACCTGTTCCACTTCCATACAGGCTATGATACAGGCCTCAAAAAATTGCATGCTCTATGCGGACTACAGCGCTTGCGCCGTCTCGCACTGTCAGTGAAGGAGCTTGAGACCTTGCGCGCCATTGACGGCCGCTCTGCGCTGGACTATATCACACATCTTGAAGTGATCTTCGATTCCGGTCATCACCCCCAATGGCATGCACGCCTCTGCGCCATGTCCAGTCTGACACATATCGCTCTCCCCACTGCCATGCGCAACGATCCACAATTACGCGCGACGCTTCGCGAGTGCACGAATATCAGCTGCATTGTGTTCTTAGAGACTGGGTTGCCAGTGGCGCCTGACGATCCGTTTACACACGATCCTCGAGTCTTCTGCCTGAATACAAGGTTATCGTATCATGATCGCTGGTTGCGCGGTGTCAGTGTCAATACGGGAAAGGATTTTTGGGCGGTGGCGGATGCGTTTCTCGCGGCGAGACGCGACGGAAGAGTTGATCGTAGGCTAGAAGACTTTCACCAAGCAGCATGAGCTCACTAGCATTTCTTTACAGGCTCTCACTACTGGATGTCGGATGCAGACACGCAGGTGTCGCAGCAGGATGGATCACAATCACCTCTTTGACCCCATCCTGCGGTGGCACGCGCTCCTTCCAGGCTCTGACTTCGGACTGCGACTTGGTTCGATAATTATTTGTCCCGTGCAGGTTGCGTTATCCTCCTACTTCTCGCACTAGTATCGGCTCATTTGGGAGATGCGTGATGTTCTATTTGCTCCCTGTTACCCTGACGCCTTGCCTTGTTCTCCTTGGCCACTCTGTATGTTCCATCTAATTCAAATGTGCCCATATTTGTCCCTCGTTCTCAACGGTAGGGAGGGATGTTTCCCAGTTGTATGATGAGGCCACCGCCACCGCGTAATAAGTCTGGAAATCCGTCTTATGTTTTCAAGATTAGAAGATACAAGGTAGAAGAGATTCACGGAAGACATAGGACTTCATTTACATTTGCACAGCCAATTGAAAAAAAATCTCGTCCGGGTTGCGCTCCGCACCAGATTATGGCTGAAAGCCAAATGCGAACGATTCCAAAATTTTCCGGTCCCTAGTGGATGTCTTCTTCATTTACACCTTCTCCGTCCGATTGTTCTCCCGTCTGCAAATACCATGGTACGCGAGCCCGGGCGGCAGCAGACCTATGCCTACGCGACATGGTGCTTAGGTGAATGCTGGTGCTGACGGAATCGACGTTGCTTCCGGTTCCAAGGTTCTTGATGTTGAGCAAGATCCTCGCTCCAAGGACAGCGTGCAACCTGGAGAAATGGGAATCAACAGAGTGGAGGCTGGAATAGTTGACGAAAGTACTGACGCCGTCGCTGGGCTGAAGTCGAAGACATGAGTATTTTGGAAGTAAGACTTGAAGGATGATGTCATACATGATGGGGGCCTCAACAAGCGTCGGGCGTCCTCTGAACCAAATCCCCAGCTCCACCGCTGTGTATACTATGTGGAGACGTATTTTTCAATGGATGGGGCCCGGGAATGAAAGGAGTTCTCACCGAGAATTGTCAAGAACAAGAAGACGCCGTCGCGGAGAAATTGGGTGACGATGGGCATGCGAGCTGCAAACCTCGTTCGAAGCAGGTGCTCGCTACACTTGTAGAGTGTCAGCAAGAACACTATGGTTGCAATCGCCAATAAAGGGACCGCGTAGAAGGCGAACAAGCGAGGGACGGCTTCAAATTTATAGATGGTGAGATAAGAAATGCTCCGAGACGAACCGAACCACATACTTGCCGGATAACAGCCTTTCAGAATGGGCCTGGGACAAAATTAGGAAAGCGGAATTCAATAATTGAGAGTGAGAGCCTGCCCAATGTGTACATATTCTGCTCAACTCATCAATAGATCAAGAAACGGGACCCAAGTCGAAAAACCCACCTTTGGCGGGGAGAATGCTCAATGTACCAATATTGAGGCTGCGAGTGAAATGAACTTGGCTTTGGGAGGTGGCTGCAAAGACTCATACAGTGCTATAATCTCGGCTACATGCCGGTGTCAGAATGCTCGAACAAGACGTCGAGATACGCACCGGTCATGAGAGGAACCAGGAAATATATCAACCATCGCGATTTGTTGTATAATATCCAAACCCTACGATAAATTATAATCGAATGGTCAAAAATGGGAGATCCGATAATCGCCGTACCTCAGAACAAGGATGGAATCGACGCTGACAGACTCGACAGTGCTGGTTATCATTTCGGACTGAATGAGAAGTCAATCGTCAATGCCAGGTGCGACTCGGTGGGCCCTGGAAGATACCAAGATAAAGTAGCGGCAACTGTTTATGATTCAGCCGGGACATTCGGGAGGAAGATATGTTTTCAATACGAACACCTGTGCTCAATGTCAGATATGGGTTAAGGCGTAACAAGTCAAACATACGTTCGATGAAGGGATTTCCCTGAACATAACTTAACACAGTTCGTCAATAAAACAGTAGGTCGTGCGAAGTATGCAGACTTACAACTGACGTCGATACTTGAGCCAGAAGCCAGAACAGGAAAAAATCGTCAATAGAAGAGCAGTGTAGACCGATCCGCTTACGCTATGGCGACCAAAGTGTAATAGCGCGTCTGCCCTCCGGCTGAGTTTCGTCCAACGAAAGAGGAATGATTGCGTACCCAGACCTAGCGGGCCCGATCAACGTCGCAAAAACCGGATAATTGGAATGATTCTCACATATAGCACACTCCAGAGACTAAGCCGGCTTTTCCAAACAAATTCGATCTACCGAAAATTAAATCCAAGCATCGGCCCACCAAGAAATCGGGGAACCTCTTCGGGAAGTGTGGAAATGTGCTCAATTCTGAAATGTGTCGTCCGAATGCGCAATTCGAGGTGGTGTAAGACATACACCAGGACGGTGAGCCCAGCCGCTGCGCGCGCGTTTACGATTAGACTGGTTCTGGGGTTTAGGGATGTGCGTTCTCACCAGCTAAATAATTCGTTGTCTGGGCATCGGCGATTAACTGAAGCAGTTCGAGCTCCTCTGTAGGGGGAATGGAGGCCATAACCAAGGGTTTTCTGCCAGCGGGGTCTTTGATGTCATCCCAGATGCCCTTTAACATGTCCCATTTGCCTAAAAACAAGTTTCTCCCTCGTTAAAAGAGGACGAACTGATATCCGCGCACCGCGCTAAAGCAAGGTTTGGTCAGTAATTCAAGTTTGAGTCCCACATATTTGAACAACGCACGCCGAATGACAGTCAATAATCCGAGGCCAACCTCTGAGATAAGTTTAACAGCAGAAGGACCATAAACGCTGGGCCCAAGTAATATAATCGTAGTGCATTAGCCGAGACCAAGCGCTCAGAAAGTTTATTGTGGAACCTTTCGGAGCGCAGCCATGTTGAACTCATGACTAAAGTGAGGGCATCCCGAAGGAAGTCGACAATTATGGATTTCGTCTTCGACGCCGCCGCCACCCCTACCGCACCCGAGCTCGGAGCGGTAATGAAATCCTACCCGTTCTCACGGAAGTTAGAGCGAAGGAAGAATTCGGTGGCATCCAACGCTCGTGGATTTGTGTGCAAGAGCTTTGCCAAAATACTGAGCCACTGAGCCGACGGACAGGCTGCAATGAGGCTTCGTGGTAATAGCCGGACTGGTGTTCGTGGCCAGGAAGACAACGGCGTGGATGACTAACGTATGACCATTCTCCCAGCGCTGTCCTTCGTGCAGCAACAACAGATCGCTGCCAGCTTCAATTTAGCAAGCAGCACCTACCAACAGAGATAGGGATATCAATCGCCGATTCACCACTAGCCCGGTTTCCAGCCTAGAAATTGCTGGCCTGCCAAAAGACTTCGCAGATAAAGTATGCCGATGTTAGACAGCGGGATGCCGAGTTGCCAGTGAGAACCACGCTCAACTTACTTCGAAAAGCCTGGATCCAAGTCAAAGGGAAGCGTCGACCTTTCACTTCAAGATGATGGTGAATGCCGTGCCACGACAGCGTCGGAACCTGAACCCGGGTACAGTCGTGTTGCCCGCATTGAGAAAGCGTTGGCCCACGACACAGGAATCTGAGCTTCCAATCAGCGGATCATGCGAACTTCGGTAGAATTTTCATGGGAGAACGGGAGTTGCTCGACGACTCTGAATTAGCCATACAGGGCGCTTCCACCCCACATTCAATATTCCCAGCAGGTGGGCTCTAGAGGAGCGGTGTTTTTATTTGGGGGGGCTATGCGTATTCCGTTATGCTGCGCTTCTGTAGAAGACTGACATATCCCTGCAGTTGCACCGAAGCCGAGAACATCGTAATTTCCAAAATTTAGCATCAAAAGTACACAAGCCACCCGTATAATCGAACTGGGCGCACGCACCGCTCATTCCGTTGAAGGACCTTCCCTGCACGCCATAATCCAGTGAAACTGCGCCTCAAATCTCCCCTCGCGCTCCGCATGAACCGTATCCACGACCAGTTTGAAGCCAGGGACGTGCTTGCGAAATATGTCTCTCGTTCCCTCGACTCCAAGCCCGCTCGAAAACATTTTCACCTCCGGGTAAAACCAGCCCTCTGATGTCACATCGCCCTCGTCGAATTGGAAATTACAGAGGAGCCACCCGCCAGGTTTGAGCCATCCAAAAATCTGTGCGATCATCTGCGCCTGCTCCTCTTTGGGGAGGTGGAAGAGGGAATAGAAAGCCAGAACGGCATCGAAACTGGCTGGCGGGAAGTCGAGGTTGAGCATATCCCCTTGGATGAGGGTGGCGCGAGGGATGTGAATTCCGGCTAGCGCAATCTGCGCCGCGGATATATCGTTTCCGGTGACTTTCAGACCGTGCTCGATAAGAATCTGCGTCGCAGGGACGCCCGCACCACAGCCAAGTTCCAGAACATCTGCGCCCGCGGGAAGTCGCTTGACAAGGTCCGCAATATAATCCATCCTCGTCGTTGTCGGGCGAGGGCTGGACCTAAACCGATGATGTTAGACAGAGATTCGGAGAACGCAGTGGGACGAGCCTACCAAGCAAAGTATTTTTGGGCTACCCTGTCGTATCCTTGTTCGACATGAGATTTTGGGCTTTCGAGCTTGGTGGTCATAGTTTTCGGTGATGATTCTGGGGTATAGCTAGAGAATCGAATGGAAGAGAAAAGAGCATGACGGTACCAAGTCATCTTTATACGCCACGTCAATGCCCCACAAAAAAACACCGATTGGAGAGAGAAATTCCCGATCTTCCGGATCGTGAGCTGGGAGACGATTCTGCACGCGTCAAGTACAGATGTCGCGTAGAACTTTCCGAAGCGAGGTGGAGGGAGGTTGGAGGGAGAGAGAAGGGACTCGCACCGCCACTGATTCCAACAATGTTTGCAACAATTTCGGATCGGGATGCCGCCCCGGGAATTCCGAATTCGGAACCTACTTATGCCATTGTGGTCTGACCTTGTCCGACGATTATAGCGGAACGCCCTCAAAGTATCTCTAACTGACCATGAAGTTCCATCCTAAGTTGAATTGTGCATGTTACCGCACATATGAGGGCGCATCCGTAGCGGTTGGTAAAGGCACCCGTTCACAATTGGAGGCGACACGAGGGTGTCACAACCAGACTCACCGTCTGCCGAAAGCACGAAACCCATTCACCAATCATTCACCAGCCACTGATTGAGATTACTTACTCAGGCAGTATAACCATCCTCGTCCTCCAAAAAACATTCCTCCTTTTCCGCAGAAGGTGGAGGGGTGACAACTTGGAATCACGTCTCATACCAAAAACATGAGCGTTCTGGGTTGATTAAGGATGCGGGATATCCATCAGCACTCGTCCAAGCCTCAAGGTATCGGGATTTCACTGTTGAACCCGGTTTTCAGACTCGGAGAAATTGGCTAGAACATTGAATATATTTTAACATATCGTCAGTTTGAAGACACTGTGTTCCACTCTGAGGAATTTTGCTTGCTTGTACATTCCCCACCAAACGCCAGTTTAAAAATCGATGCCTATTCTGTGTCGTTCCAAATTGTTCTATAGCTAAGCTAAAAGGTTTCAGGGATCTAGGTTTCAGGGATCTCCCACAATCTATCTATCCACTCTGGCCTTTGCGGAACGCTCGCCCGTATTTCACGAAATATAAAGAGTGAAGATTTGGCTGCCATAATCAAGACCTGTGCACGATGCTACGCTCGTCGTCTGTCCCACTGCGGTCCCGATCTGAGCGCATTGTCCTGTGCCAGCGGACTGGACTTCACATCCATAGGCAATTCCGGAGTCGCAGACGTCGCAGGTGAAGAACCATGTTTGGGTGCTTTTAATTTGGTCAGCCCGCTGAATTTGGTTTCGCCAGGTCCACTTACGTGTTCCCAGGAAAGGTGGTAATGCGTGGCTCGAGCAGAACTTGAGTCAAGTTTGAGTTGATAGTAGGGTACAAAACTGAGCCGGCCGGAGCGTTAGCGAAACTATTCAAAAATTCAGTGTGCGAGTCGTCCCACAGAATATAAGATTCTGACGTCAAGAGCCCGTTACCGCTGGGATCAACGTTGAACACAGGAGCCAGCGGGATGGTGAGGGCCTCCGCCTCGACGGGAACGTTGGGCAAGTAAGCGCCGGCGGGGTACCCGAGCTGGTACTGCCCGTTGACGATGTTGATTTGCTTGCCGGCGACTGCAGGGTGGCACAGTGTGTCCGCGCGAGCTTTCACTGAGGCAGCGGCGGTGCCGGCGCTGGCAAGGAGAAGCGAGGTGAAGACAGAGGAGACAGAGAGCATTATCAAGTTGGTTTCAGGTGCAGGTGAATCAACGAATTGGTTCGGGTATTCGGGTGAGGAATTGAGCTAAATCGCTGGGCTTTTATACCGCAGGCGCATTCAAGTAGACTACTGGAGAACGGGAGAGAAGGGTGGTTTCATTCCGACGGCGCCGCTGAACACGCACCGTTTGTTTCTGCAGTATCCCCTTCGTCCAGCTATTGCACTACTCTAGTGCCAAGTACACGAAGATCGCTTGAAGAGACCTCGCCGCCATGATCGGCGGCTCGAAAACCATACCCGAAGTGTTCCTGGTGGTATTTGGGTAGTATTTTTGGTTTCTGCCGAATTGTAAAGATACCGTAGATTGGAATCTCTGGAAGGAAAGCTAGCGTTAGTTCTGTTGGCACAAACACAGTCGGCACATCGCCGGCTCGGGTATGACTCGGAATCAGTAAGTACGACTCATTAACCATGGCTCGTATTGGCGCACGGACCATGTAGATTAGTATGAATACTCGGTCACGCCAAAAGTTTCCGCCGATCTGACAAACATCCATCACAGCAGGTCAAATTCTCACGGAATGAAGTCTTGATATACTACACATATGAGCTACACATATGAACTTTCCATGTGTGTACTTATCATCTGGTATGTCCACCCTCTGCATCAATCATAGCCTGCACAACTCTTAACATCTAATCAACATATTTGTCGACTTCCTCCACCAAATCAACTCCTAAACCTTGGCTATGGCGTGGATGAGCCCATTGCATTTCATAGGGTGGTGCAGTAGTCGGATGAGATGACTTTGAGATCATGCCAAAGTGGTTCAATGGGAGAAATATCAGGAGAGTTTGGCAGGTGTTTGAAGGTGAATCTGCATGCCAACCATGACAGCAGCTTTAGCAGTGTATTCCCTGACGTGTACAGCATCAATGACACGGTTTTTTTGTATGCGAAGGCCAATTAGATTACTGACAATGCTGGTATGCCATTTGGAAGGTAGTAGTTGAAGAAGGTGACATAAGGCTGTGAGAATCATGACCGGCGGAAACTTTTGGTGAGACCGAGTACAGTAACCACACAGTAGAATCCTCACGCTTGTACCATCCAGCCTCACGGCCATTGTGTAAATCTTACTCCTGATTGAATTGAATATTGCGTGAATATAAGCAGAAAACCAACAAGTTTGGCTGGTGTATATGGTATTACATGGATCAAAATCTAACCCAATTTTGGTTTAGTGAAACCCGTCCCCAACCCGTCGATACTGATCAACGCCGGTCATGCCCGTGGAAAGTACATCAAAAGCTGCAGACCTACATAATAACCCGGCTCGTCTCGAAGGAGGTCCAGACTAAGGCTCAAATGCATCGAGAATTTTTACCTGGGGCTGCACCACGGGCATCCACGGGAACGGCAGTCCAAGCTGTGGTCGGCCCGGTATGAGTGAGCCCGTGCTTTCCGTATTGGTTATAGAGGATGGTAAATGATATGGGGGTTATTCACTACCGCGGGTTCAAGCTGTTGCATAGAGGTGAGAGGAAAATCTGTGGTCCAAGTGGTGCCACCCTCAGAACAGCCAAGCACACAATTTCATTCGGGAAACGAGAAAGGTAAAGATGGCGAGTTGAGAAGATAGTTGGAAGGGGGAAGAGGCGGATCTGATATGCGAGAGTAGAGCATACGCGCTTAGAGTCGAATCAATCGTCAAGCGGTGAAATAACAGTCAAATAATACGGCACAAAAATCGGAGTTAAATTCTTAAAAAAGGAATATCAAGTAGAGACAAAATTGGTTACCGTCCGAGATTGCGCAAGAAATTGCGAAAAACGCGCATTGCAGGGTAGATTATGTATGCTTTATTCCAACACGCCATCCCTTTATTAACATGATCATGTCAACGGCACACATGTTATTCTAGGGACCAAGCATTGGCCTATTAGGGGTGCTCAATTCTTAGTTCAGTTCGTCCGGTTTGTAAATTTACAGTTGTTCCGGAAAATAATGAGACTCACGAGTTTTTTTGTCCCGATCGTTTCCCGAAATGGAATTGTCCCAATTTGGACACACCTCATACTTGGGCCTTTCTCGTCTATTTGAAAGACATATAATGGCGAGATATTGGATTCAGGTGTCGTTGTGCAAGTTTAGACATGTTGTCGGCGGCACCCCGAAGTTGTAGGGATGTGGCCAGAGAAGAGAGTCCGGGACCGTGGGTCCGGCGGACCGATCAACTTGTGATCGAATGATCGCTTGCGGCCGACGCGGCACCTTGAAGTCACAACCTGCAATTCTTCAAGGTGGAAAGTGTTGAGCAGAAGACCATTATGCTTGGAGACAAGATTAGAGATCCTACCAGCGATCTAGACGAGGTCCAGAGGTGTACACGAGCGAGGTAGCGAGCTATTTCCAAATTGGGATGGTTCCGTTTTGGGAAGTGATCGGGGAATAAAAACTCGCGAGTCTCAGTATTTTCCGGAACAACTGTAATAAATTTAAATTCGTTGTTTGTGCCTCTAAACCAAGGGGCACTCGGGATTCGAATGCCGGACAGGGGGTAAGGGGGGGGGGGGGTCCCGACCAAGGCCTTGAAAAAAATCTTTTTGTAGTAGATTTCAAACTAAGCTAAAACAATTTGTTAAGCTCATCTGAACCTATGGGAAGGCCTGAGAGACATGTATAGGGTCGCCTTGAGTGTCTACAAGGTCCCACTACCCTTGATAGACTACGCAAAAATATTTTTGGAATTTAACGGCAGTTGAATAGGCACCAAAAGTTGTCCAAAAGATATATTTGAGTCACTTTCCAGTTCCAATAAAATGTCTTATGGTCATTATACACCCAAAGACCTGTGGGCAGAATGTACTTCGCATGGCCTATTCGGGCAGGCAGCGGCTTGAGAGTGGCCATCAGGTGGCGATGCACTGGCCCATGACCCGGGGAGGCGGTCCAGCGCTACCCGTGGGAAACTCCTTCCCTATATAAGGGGGGGGTCTGGCCGAGGTCCTTAAAAATCTTTTCGACCCCCTATCCGTTATTGGAATTCCGAGTGCCCCTTGCTCTAAACAAAGTCAAATAAAATCACGAATGCCTGCCTCCACCACCTTCCACTAGAGAGTAACACGAATAGCAAATATCGCAAATATTCGTGCCAAGCCATTTGCGAATAGCGAATATTTATATTCGCGAATGGCTGTGGCTGTGCTATTCGTGCGAATGCGAATATCAGTTTTCAGGAAAATTGATATTCACGAATATTCGCAGCTGTAATACACAGCCAAAGTTTCAATCAAGCATGGTAGATTTGGGTCTATTTACAGCTAATAACAGTACCGAAGGCGCGGATGAAAAAATTCCGTTTTGGGCTGTTTTTGATTCTCTTGAAAGAATTGCTGTTATCTCGGTCAATTCTCCATGGATTAGGTCGAAACATAGCTGGATTTTCCAGGCTAATTCAGCCGCAATTAATGATAGAGCCAGATCCATAATAGTATAGTATTTTGGTGTGCTCCCAAAACCCAGCTCCCCGGCCGAAATTTTCGTCTACCGGACCCAAATCATGTCGGACGGCTCTAGATTTTTGTGAGGAGTACTATCCATGCATCAATAAGATTCTCATAGAGCAAAAACTAATTATATGCCTTGCCTAACACGTGTATCACACTTTGCAGACATTTTGAATAGCAACACATGCATTGCTTTAGTTATTCAAGTTCTCCTCAAAATAGGCTGTTCAAGCGCGCCAATGGGACATCAACTGTCTCTCTAGACGTTCACCCCATCGATTCCGTATTGTGTGCTGGTTGAATATCGCTGATTAGGATGCGTCGCGGTGCGGTAACCATCAAGTTGCCGTGATCACATCATCGCACATACGACGCGTCAGCATTTTCTCTTACGGCCGCGCGTCTACTTACACTCCGCCTTCTACCATGGCGAGAAAACAATGTCAAGCCCCTCTCAGGAACAACTATTCACGCGATTTGAAACGACGGGTTATTCATCTGTCACAGAAACACCACAAGGGCTCCGCAGAGATTGCCCTTTTGCTTGATATGCCTTTACGCGTCGTACAGCGGGTGCGGCAGGTTTGGAACGAAATAGGGGAAGTTTCTCGACGGCGGGCACATTCTGGGAGAGAGCCTTTGATGTCTAGAGAGGCTGTTGATGTACGTCTTGATTATTCGTTCTTTAAGATTTTGCTCATTCGGCAGTGCCCATCACGTTGCATATATTGGGTTTCTTCTCCTTATGGCTTAATTAATCTGTTTTTGCTCTTGCGCAGTGTCCTCATGATATACTACGGACTACGCCGTCAAAAATTGCTGTTTCTGAACAGCCCAAATCAGCGTGTCTTGGCTTGCTGGCCAGCTGCGATCTTTGCACCTACGCCAGCTTCACACTTCTGAAAAGAGCCACCTGCATCGATATTTCTTCCTTCCTCCCCCTCATCATCCCCGCCACAGCTATACCTCTAGCTCGCTGCTGCCTTAATCGCCACAACGTCCGCACCTCAACCTTCAAGTTCTCCTGACCTCATTCCCTTCAAATCCTCAGCTGCAAGACCTCATCAAGCAAGTCTTTCTCGTAGGGCTTTGCTCACCGTCGCCTGATAACAAGGTTCGCCTTCTGACCGTTGATTAATAGACCAAGCCTGCGACAAAATGGCGGTCAATACTCGGTCCACGGTCTTATGTTGAACGTCAATGCCACGGTTCAACAGGATTCTCAAACTCGAGAGTTGTCTCACCATGCGTTTTGCACCCGCATGAACATAACCCCTTCGTCCCTGGCTCTCTACCCATCTCATCGTTGCTGGCCTCGATCCATTTTGTCTCCCACCCTCTGCCCCCCGCACCCGCCACGAGAGTCAAGACCGACTTCCAGCATTCACCCTATTCAATATTGTCAAGAGCGTGCACCTCCATTATTCCCTGTTGCTGCGCTGATGCCCATTGGTCGAACAGGCTCCCGCGTTTTGTCCGGAAACACTGTGCAGGAAGGTGCATCGTTTTCGTGTGCATCAATATTTCGCTGAACTGCTCGCGGCTCCCTGCCTGTTTCCTCCGACCTTCAGCGCATGTGTCGCTGATGGCAAGTGAATCTTTGCATTTTCTTGCTGCTCCGGCACTCGCCTCCATTATTCTTTTTTCCAGAACCACGGATTTAAGCTGTCGCACGACCAGGATAAGGTTTTGGTCGAATATTTGGCGTTCTTTAAACTTTCAACGGTAAGCCATTGAATCGCAGCGGCTGTACTGGTTTGAACACCAGTGACATATCTATCCCTTGCAGGCTTCATCATCCAGTCATAGTCTGATGTCTGGTTAGTGGCACCACATTGCTGTTCAAAACCTTTGTTCCAATATTCGTCTTCTGAGTACCATTGTTACTTTATTATTTCTTGCCGCTACCCCTTTTTCACCCCTTAACTAATCAACGCTGACTCTACTCGGTACTGTGTGCCCTGCGCCAAACTTTCTCTTTGAAATTTCAACAGAGGTTCGAGCTGCTTTTTTGTTCGTTATGCGGTGGACAGAATTCATCGAAAAATAAGAAGGAAAGCAGTTGATCTTCCAAATTATCGAGTCTTCAAGTTATGACAGAATTTCAGTCAATGAGGATTCGGATCTCCCTAGGTACCTGACGGGAGTGTGTTGAGCGGATAAGTCTACAACGGCTCCACCGATCAACCTCAAAGAAAGCGGCAGCGGGATCCGCTTCTTAGCAGGCGCCGGAGCGAAGCGTGGGCGCATCTTGTAACCAATCCTGTATACTGCCTCCCAAACATTTCAGATGATGCCGGCCACGCTCGAGCATTCTCCGGACCTGTACCTCGACGAAATCCAAGAACAACTCTCAGCAGTCCATGGACTTGAGCTGTGTCTCATGACTATTAGTCGCACACTGAAGCGGTTGGGAATGACTTCGAAAAAAGTACGTGCCCGGCACCAAATTAGACAGCAACTAAGAGCCAAACATTGTCAGCTTTCTAAACCGGCTGCCGAAAGATGTGAGGAAGCTCGCCGGGATTTCGCATTGGAGGTTGGAAGATACCCTGCAAGCTATCTTGTGACAGCAGATGAATCTGCCGTCAATCTGCTGACCACATACCGTCTCAACGGCTGGGCATACAGAGGCACACGGGCCCGCAAAGCATGTGACTTTGTGCGTGGAACACGGTACGAACATTAGCATTGCTTCTTGATTATCTCCAATACAAGTATTCAGGTATTCACTCCTTCCGACAATTACAGTGGACGGTCTGATCTACACCCACGTCAAAATTGGCGGATATAATGGCGAGCAGTTCATGAACTGGCTCGAGGGGCTGCTTGAGGTCATGAATCCATATCCGGCTCCGCGAAGCGTTCTGATTCTCGACAATTGCCGGATCCATCATGTAGATGGTGTTGAAGAAATGTGTAATGTGAGGTTCGTTCTTTCTCTTTGTCATTATCATAGCTGACATACTTTCAGACGTATCAAGCTCCTCTATCTTCCGCCATATTCGCCGGACTTCAACCCAATCGAAGAGTGCTTTTCTTGGCTCAAACACTACATCCGTCGTAATGGACAAGAATTTCGTCAGATATGTGAGGGCGACGATAAGGCAGCTCCATATGTGTTCTTGTATAACACCATGGATCAGATTACAGCCAAAGCTGCACAAGGGTGGTTTTCACATTCAGGATACATGTAGTCAAGTGTTTGTTTGAATTAGCTTTGCGCGTATTGCGACTTTATGACCGAAAATATACAGTGCTTTATGAGGATGTACTGTAAGAAAAAGACCAAGAAATAGGTGTAACCAAACCACCCAGGAATTACGCCGCAAACTACGAGCGACGAGCACGCCGAGCCAATTTATCCAACCGCTTCACTTCCTTTCGCGCCCTCTCAAGCAGATATGTCGCATCGCCAGGAACCACAAACCCGAATCGCTCTGTCCCGAGGTCATCAACCGTGAGAGATACGATTTCGTCGATCTGGTAGAAGTGGAGGGAGTCCAGTGTCTCGCCCACCGTGCGAAGTTCTGCCCGTTGCGGAACTGCTTGGATGAGCATCGCAACAAAGTCGATGATCGACGGGTAAGAAACATTCTCCTCAGGCGGGTCACTCGACAGCTGTGGATGGATAGCCGGGCCGGAAGGGAGCTGTGGAGTAGGCGGGCCATGTTGATGATATTGTGGGAAAAGAGGCGGCATGGGATAGGGAAAATATGGGTTATACTGGGCAGGAGGACCCGCAGGTCCCGGCGTTGGCCCTTCCTTGGCTTTGCGATGGAACATGACGAATAAACCACCTTGCGGCGGGGTTGTTTTTGTGACATTGTTTGTTCCGCATGCCTGAATCAAAACGATAAGTAATTCCGCACTCGAAATGAAATAACATACCAAA
Source organism: Mycena galopus ATCC 62051 (assembly GCA_014925785.1). Taxonomy (NCBI): domain Eukaryota; kingdom Fungi; phylum Basidiomycota; class Agaricomycetes; order Agaricales; family Mycenaceae; genus Mycena; species Mycena galopus. Next base: position 188,517 of record WIQG01000166.1, read on the forward strand.
CTGACAGCCCATGCGCGACGTTGGTTGAATGACAGATGAACATGCTGACCGCTCCTGTCAATCTTGCAGACATACGCTGAGCCGCAGCGCATACACTTGCGATATTCTGCATCAAGTTCCACCATCGCCTTCTTCTCACCATCTGCAATACCCTCATCCTCATCGTCCTCTCCTGCCGAATCGGCATTATTGAGGTCCATGATAGCCATCTTACCTTTCTTCTTTGTTGACACAGCTGGCTTCTTCTTTGTTGTGGCGCGCAGCGATAACATGTACTAGTTTTTACGTGAGAATGCAAGTAAGATTTGTTCGGCAGGCTTACATTGTCCGGAAACACAGAGATAACAACACTTAGATCCTTTTTAGTGGTCATCTTGGCCTTCGTGTCGGTGACCAAACCATCCCAGTCGTTGTCGGTGCGAAGAATGATTGTTGCGGATTTTTGATTAGCGGTCGACAGCTTGTATGCAAGCATCGGCTTCTGTACCACGCTAACACAGCCAATGGTCTCATGAATCAGTTCAAGCGCGTCTTCAAACGAGGTCGTGGTTTGGATGGAGAGCCGCTGGCTGCCCTCAGACGTAGCCTCAGGTACCATCAGGACAATGGCTGCGAATTACGATTAGTACATATGAGGTAAAGAAGGCAAGATTGAAACCAAAACATCGACGTACGTGGGGTCGGTTTCTCCTTTTCTACCATTTCTACGCTCTCCGAGTCCGAGACGGGTGTTTTCTTCTCTAACCAAGTAGATCGGTGTTGGCTTGGGATGAAAGAGACAGATATAACATACTCTTTGCAGGTTTCACCTTTGGCACAGCCTTGGGCTTGGGTTCAGGTCCAGGCTTCTTCCTGGGAGGCTTCTCAACCACCTCTTCGACTTCGGAGTCGCTGCGGACCTTCCGCGGACGCCCACGCTTCTTGGCGGGTTTGGCGATGGTATCACTTGCATCATCGGAAAGCAATGCAGATCCCGATTTGCGCTTCGAGTTGAACCTAGTATCAGGGAGTGGGATGGAAGAAGGCAAGTCGTCGTCCGAAGGCGGTTCCATTGGCGTTGGAGATTCAGGGAAGTAGAGGGGCTGCTCGGCCAAGGAGGACCGAGTTGAGGCTGGGCTGGGGCTTCTGGTGGTACTAGTGGCCTTGCTTTCAGATAGAAGCTGGGCCTTGCGTTCTCTGGCTGCTGCAAGGGTCCCACTGTTTGCCATCCACGAGACAAAGAGAAAACTGATGTGTCGTATATGCGATGATGTGATCACGGCGACTTGATAGTTACCGCACCGCGACGCGACGCGTCCTAATCAGCGATATTCAACCAGCACACGATACGGAATCGATGGGGTGAACGTCTAGAGAGACAGTTGATGTCCCATTGGCGCGCTTGAACAGCCTATTTCGAGGAGAACTTGAATAACTAAAGCAATGCATGTGTTGCTATTCAAAATGTCTGCAAAGTGTGATACACGTGTTAGGCAAGGCATATAATTAGTTTTTGCTCTATGAGAATCTTATTGATGCATGGATAGTACTCCTCACAAAAATCTAGAGCCGTCCGACATGATTTGGGTCCAGTAGACGAAAATTTCGGCCGGGGAGCTGGGTTTTGGGAGCACACCAAAATACTATACTATTATGGATCTGGCTCTATCATTAATTGCGGCTGAATTAGCCTGGAAAATCCAGCTATGTTTCGACCTAATCCATGGAGAATTGACCGAGATCACAGCAATTCTTTCAAGAGAATCAAAAATAGCCTAAAACGGAATTTTTTCATCCGCGCCTTCGGTACTGTTATTAGCTATAACACATCTCCTCTCTGGAACCAGAACATACTTCATTTACACCAACTAGATCTGTAATTCATATGCAAACCAACCACTTTAGAGACATCTTTACTTTGATAACTGCTTGACAGGTTGAACACGGCAAGTGTGATGGTCAATCAAATGGTTGAACATGCAAGACAAGGGCTTGTATGAGTCTTTGACAATGTTTAACCTCACAAGATAGCATAAAAGTGCTCTCAGCAACTCATTGGTGGCTGCTAAACCCCCAAATTCTCAATGTATTTGCTGAGTATTCATATTCATGAATATTCGCGAATATTGCTGACTAAGCAACGAATATTTGCCATCAATATTCGTACGAATGCGAATATCAGTTTTGAGGCTTTGGTGAATATTCATATTTGCGAATATATATTCACGGTATTCTCTACCTTCCACACGCACTCCGTCCAAGCCTGACTGTGCAGATGGGCGTTATGAAATCCACGGCGGTATTGTCTCGACAATCACTGCACCAAAGAAGGTCAGCAGACTAATAAAATGAATTGTGCACGGTAGATCGGATGCGTACAGTACAGCAGCTGACAGTCACCGACAAAGATAAAGATCTGTTTATAGCGCAAGCCAGTTGGACGATGAAGTGGGATAAGTCTGAATAGTGCCTTGGAAAATGCAAGGCTAGATTAACGCCTGTTGTATAGTCTAGGCCTAGATTAATCTGGCCTGCTGCAGATGTTGAGAACAGCCGGATGTATATATAGGGCGGGGTTGAAGTCAGTAATGGGAATTAACCGAATTACGACACAAATCTTGAGTGTTGCGATGGCTGCTCAAAACAGTCGTATATTGGACAAGAGGCTGTACAAGAAAAGTCATACGAAATCATACCCAGGCGGATGTTCGTCTCTGTCAACATTTCTGGGAGCCATCACTGTTAAAGGCACTGCCCTAATATCCGGCTGATGCGCCCTGGGTATCATGGCCAGTTCCTTGCCTCGCATTTCCCAGTGCGTTAGATCGGCAGAACGTTCGAGTATATAAGGACTCGCGGTGCCCGAGGTGAGTGTTGGAAGTCTAGAGCTTGAGTTCGGGGAAAAAGCAGGCGAGGCGGGGGACTGTTTCTCCGGTTGCTTTAATTCCTTCTTTCGGCGGAGACAGAAAGCGGCGAGGAGTAGAGCAAGGCCAACCACGCCCGCCACGACTCCGCCGGCGATTATACCCACTGGTGTCGCCTTGTGACTGGCCGTGGACGCACTGCTAGGAATTGAGGATGTGCTCGCAGTGGCTGAAGAGCTTGAGGACTGGGAACCGCTAGATGAGGCGGAAGCGCTCGGTATGACATGCGGTGGTCCAGCCGCACAAGCCTGGAGCAGAGAGCCGGCGTCTCTAATAGCACTGACACCTACAATGCGGGTATTGGACTCTCAATTTCCCTGCTGCGTAGATTACGAACCTGAAACGCAATAATCCACTCCAATGTCTAGGCCGACGTCGAGATGCTCATTGGTCTGGATTGTAGAGCCCGCCCCACCGCAAAGAGAGTCTGATCCGCAGCTCATTCCAACTGCAAGAAAGAGACGATGAGTTCTTGGCATCGGACACGAGTACCAGTCCACTCACAGTTGCAACCCGCAGTGTTGCCCACTGGAGTATCAGGAGGGCAGGAAGACCCGACCGCACTTACATGTGTTCTTTTAGCCCCTCATTTGCGCGTGACAGGGCAAAAGTCCCAAACGCACCCAGCACAGATGCCGTTGACACAGGTTGAAGCAAAGCCAGATGCGCAATTACTGAAGCTGCCTAGGAGTATCGAGCATGGCGCCCCGGGGAATCCGCAGCGGCCCACAGTGCCTGAAAGGCGTAAATCCTGCACGCATGAGGATGTAGTAAAGGCAAGGATGTTGTTGTCGAAGTCGTTGGTGAACTGGACAACATCAAGCGGGCTGTATCCAGAACCATTGGGCCACAGCGTGGGGCAGTCTTGCGCGGCCAGGTCACACTGGAACGTGAACATCGTGAGGTGCGGGTCTAAAAGTAGTGGCGGGTCTACCAGTAGTGACATCAGACTTTTGACATTTACTTGTGAGCTCGCAACGCCGCAAGGCTATGTCCGAAGATCACAAGCATCATTTAGAAATTACATGTTTTTACAGCGCTACAGCGATGTTTGGCCGATATTATGAATTTTGTGGCATGTACTAGCAAAAATGGATGTGTGGATGCTCATATGCACTAATTCTGCATCATAGAGGAGGGTCATTCTCTTGACTTTGAAAAAGACGCAAGGAAAATGAAAACGCTGATGGAGGGCCGTGGCGCACCGGCGTCTCAAGACACACGAGGCCACGTATGATTGGTGCGCTCAACAATGATGGATGAAACTCCGAACGCTCAGCGGCTCACGCGGGTTCGGGAATCAGCCCGCTGGAACGTTGTGGTGGGGAGTTCGGGCGGCGGCCGGGTTTGGCAGAGGGTTCCGAGCATAGCCACAGATAGACAGATCTTCTTAGCATCTTACCTCGTTCACGTACCCGTCAGGGAGCAGAAGCCTGGACCACATCTTTGAATCGAGCGGCGAATGCGATTTATGTTACCACCAAGTGCGTCCCTCCTTCCAAATGAGAAGGTAAATGTACTGAAGATGGTACCCACCTAGCGTGATAGCAGACAGCATTTTTGTCAGTTCCTCCCGCGAATTCATTTCCTCCCATCCTTCACAATCTCGCAGATATTTCGTTGCTACGCGATCTGGAATTTCCAGCTCAGAGTTGTCATCATTCCAATTTTACTTACCATCTCTGGTGCCGGTGAGCTTGTATTCACGGCGAGTGAAGTGCTCTGACTCCGGTGGAGGTTTTGGTTATCCCAACCTCTTCGTTTCTGTCGAGAATCGTGTCAGTCAGGTGAATGGCAGCGAAGGATCCAGTACGGAAGCACACCTCTTCACGCTGTCCATGGGTGTTTCTGTGTTCACAACCGTCGTCTTGATGGGCCTGAGTGATCAGTTTATATCACAATCATTATTTTTGCATAGCTGACTACCCGCCCTTTCTTAGCGAGTCGCATCTGGTGGTTTGCCCGGACGGCCCGGAAAATAGGAGTTCAGAGGCTCATGGGCAGGTACTACACTGTATCCGCCATGATGTGCGTATCAATCAACCTCATCGACGTCCAGCTCATTCTCGTCAGTTTGGAGTCCGGCGCCCTTTACTGTGTGGGCACCATTGTCTACATCATTCTCTCATTCCAAGCTCCTCGCGGTGGCACCTTTGTGCGGCACTTGTTCTGCTCCTTAATACGAATCTGACAGCAGATAGATCACGATAGGGCTCTGTTTATATCTCCGGTTTGTAAACAGTGTTTTAAACACCGGTTTATAAACCGGTTTATAAATGGTCGGGCGGTTTATAATTCTGTGGAGTCACGTGCCATATATCTCCGAGTAAGTAATTTTTTTTTTCGCTGTCTTGCCTTGGCCTTGTTACTTTCTTCGACTCTCGAGGCTCCCATAATGTCCGGCTCCGGAGTCACGTACTACCAGGAGGATTTACTACGGCTTCTCAAGAACCTGCCGGACACCATCCCGATCGGCGATCACCATAATTTTATCGGATACGCTCCCGATGGGAAGGAAGTAGACAAAAAGGGTTGCTCCAAGTCCGTTTTCAGTCAAGATATCGGGAGCTCCTTTGGCCAACGCCGAACCCCTGCCGGCGAAGACATTATCATCACTTTCAAGTCCCGCGGCCCGGGGTTGGAACAAGTCGTTGAGGTTCTCCGTTCCTTCATCACCGGCAATGGAGGGCCAAATGTGCTTCTCACTCAATGGTCTGTTGATGACCTGAGACACGCCGCTCGGGTCGCAATTGAAGTATCTGGAAACCCCGTACGTGCTACATCTTTTCCACGTTGCTTCAACTGTAGACTGAATTATGATCGCAGTTGCCCCGCGATGTCAGAACCACGGCCGCAAAGCGCCTTTTAGAAAATGAGTAAGTTGAGGAAAATGCGAAAAAAAAGGCAAAGAAAATGGAGAAGGACACAAAGGAGCGGACAAAAGCTGCAACGGAAAAGGCAAAGAAGGCCACCGAACAGGGCGCGGTTTGTGCCGGAGTAATTGTGATTTGGCGTGTCTTTGGCTGATGATGTTGACTTCTAGGTTAATTGTACTTTCGCAGACCTTGATCTGTTGCCATCACCGCCCACCACAGCTTGCGAACTGGGCAGAACAAGCGGAGAGCACCGCTAGGAGAGGGAAAAATTCGGCCGGAAACACGACGTGGGAAGGGGAAGTAGATTCGCTCACATTTTAGCATATTTTGCGTGCGGTGTTTATAAACGCGTTTATAAACACCCCTTTTTGAAAAAGCAACTTTAAAAACCGTTTATAAGTGCCTCGGAAATTATAAACAGGGCCCTAGATCACGAGCGGAGCCGTATTGGGGCGAGTTTGGTCTAGTCCACGAACCGAGTCATCCAAAATGCAGGGAATCGCACCAGCCTTAATCGCCGTCCGCGTTGGGCTCGGAAAGAGCGTAGATAGTGTTGACAGCTTTATCGAGGCACAACCACGGCGTGCTCGGGTTCCCTTGATTGCCTTAGCCCCGACAGCCAGCATGGGCCCGGGAAGGCGGAGATTGCCTGATGGCAGGAATGTATTTGAGAAGAACGAAGGACTCTCTAGCTCCGTAGATCTGTTGTTCAGTTGTTTTCCAGCAGGAGGACTGGGACGAATGTTTTCCAATATTCGACTGACTATAAGGAAGTGCGGACGGCCGACCATACTCATGATCAGTGGGATCCTCGTTGAGATTGCTGGAATCAACCTAACTATTTCATTCAAGAACCTGGGCCAAGGTTCTCGGATAAGACAGATAGGAATTTTTTCGAGGCTAAAATGACCAGGACTATGATATTGGTGCGAAGAAGAGGGGAGAAATATACTGCCGGGGGTACATTGGATGATCGAGACTTATGTACACTTTGAAAGAACGAGAGGACAATATGCGACCATCTTCCGGAAACTAGAACCATCTCGCGAGCGCTTTCAAATTCAGAGGAATCCAATGGAGGTGGTGGTCATATGATATAAGAATCCGAGTATGCAGAAGCTGAGCAAGGCAAGAGTCACTGCCAAGGCAGAGATCAAAAAGTCGCCGAGTCACACTCGGGTCACAAAGCCTCTACGCAGACGAATTCGCTAATAAAAGGTACTACAGAATACATGACAAGTATTACACGGTTTGGTATAATTTATATGAGCACAACAATTTTTGTTCGAGAGGTCGGTTCACACAATCGAGTGATACAGACGAATTTAACGCGAGAATACTTAGCCTGCTCCGTCTCGATTCTGACGCGTTCACGTTCCATTTCAGCGTCGTGAGCGGCCGACTGCGTGAGTCACTGGGTGCGAGCCGTGCATTTAGTGGTGTGCGTGCGAAGTCCCGAGTCACAGAAATGCTTGTTGCAAAATAGACATTGAGCCATATAGAGGCTGAGAACAAATAATTGAGATATATAGTAGCAGAGCCTCAAGGTAAAATGGGCTGAGTATGCAAGGTGCACGACTCCGAGTCAGTGGTCGTCGAGGCTCGGCTGTTGGTGGGCAGAAAACAAAACAAAAGGCCAGGGCAAGCGAAAACTTGAGAGCCCCTTTTGATATCGGTCGAGCCTTGTATGAAGCTTGAAAGGGCCGTCGAGCCCTGGTGAAGATCTCGCAAGGCGCACTCAAGGCCTTGAGACCGAGGGGTGCTCGATTTGGCGATCTTGGACTTTGATGCGTCATTACGCGAGACGTGATTGATCTTCGGCATCACGGCAAGAATTCAATGTCTCTTCACTCGTGCTGCACCTTGCAGTCTACTAAGCTTGCAACACTCAGCCTGGCACCCAGTATATCTCTGAGAATTTTTCACTTATTTTTGAGGATGTTTTGTGGGCCCAAAACATCAAAGAAGATTTACATTTTCAAACCATATGCATGATAGACAATGCTATGGCCCCAAAATGGCTTCGGGATGAGGCTATGAGATGCTTACTATGCATACCAAGTAAAAGATGTACGACCTATTGGGCAGAAACGTCGAGGTGTAGGAAATGGCTGAATTTGATGGGAACTTCCTTTTCTGGGGGGGGGGGGGGGGGTCGTGGGAAGGAGTCCATGATCGCCAGATCGAGCACCTCTTGCTTGAGACAGCCTTTGAGACAAGGGGTAGCAGATCTTGTTATCGGCCACACTGATGGAGTCACGTGAAGTTGACATGGACTGCTCTGGACCATGCTATATTTGTGTCCTGAAATGGTCGAGCTCTCTTTGAAGCATCCCGGTTCTCTTGGATAGGCTCAAATATTGCTCAGTCGTGCCCAGTGAGCCTGACTCTTCATGTTAGCGAAGTTATCATATTTAGAAACCAGTAAAAAGAGGATAACTTGGCTTTCGGCTCTATCGGCCTTACTTCCCAATTTGGGGGGGGGGGGTGGTTCGGATCAGTGGGGCAGATAAGAAGATCAGCTACCCCTTGCTTTGAGAGCACGTTGATGGCCCTCGTGACTGTCACGATCCATTACCAGTTTTGGACAGTTTTGGTGATGAGGCTGTCAAAGGCTGTGCTCCTCGTGTTTTCATGTATCTCCTGCTGCGGTATCCCACTCTGCGCTACCCCCGCAATACTCACCAATGTCTGAATCGGAGCTGTATGAAGACATGAACGCGGTGATGCTGGAGAACGAAGATGCGGGCTCAGAGACACACGATGACGACGTGCTCAAGGACGAGGCCGCTGCGGCGCAGGAGGAGGTCCCCCCGGCGCAGGAGAAGGCGCCCACGGGCCCGCGCGACGCCGGGGCGCCCTTCGACGATGAGGACGCCGACATGATCTTGCGCTCGTCGGACCTGGTCGACTTTCGGGTGCACAAGCTCTTCCTGTCCAAGGCATCGCTCGTCTTCCGGGACATGATCAGCCTGCACGCACGCGGGCCCTCCTCATCTTCGTCCCTGAACGCTGCCTACCCCGACGCCGTCTCGCCCACCGGCCTCCCCATCGTTCCACTCCTCGACGAGCCCGCCCCCGCCGTCGACATGCTCCTCCGCTTCTGCTACATCCCGCTCATCCCCACGCCCTCCACCCTCTCCGACATTGAACTCGCCCTCCACCTCGGCTCCAAGTTCCAGATGCCGCACGTCCTCTCCGCCGCAAAGTCCTCTATCCTCGCCCAGATGGAATCCGGTGTCCTGCCCGCAGACCGCGTGTACGCCTTCGGCTGGCTGCACCGCCAGCGCGACATCGTCCTCGCCGCCGCCTCGCACCCTTCCCGCGAGCCCCTCCTCGCCGGCCCACCCTACCCAGAGTACGAGCTGATCCCTGCGCTTGCCCTGCACAAGCTCCTCGCCTTCCGGCGCCAGGCCCGCGCGCTCGCCGCCACGTCCGCGCCCTGCGGCGACTTCTCCTGGATCACGCGCCCGCACATCGAGCTCTTCATCGAGCTCCTCCCCGACGAGCCCGCGCCGCGGTGCAAGTGCCCCGCGACGCGCCCCCACGAGGCGGACCTTCCGGGCTTCCCGACGCAGGCGGAGCTCGGCGCCGAGCGGGGGCTGGTCGACTGGTTTTGGGAGTTTTTGCGGGCGGGGATGGCGAAGATGGGCAAGGCGACGGCGAAGGAGGCGATGGACGTGGTGAGGGATCCGGTGCTGGCGGCGCCGGGGATCGAGGCGGCGCATGGGTGCCTGGTGTGTGAGACCAGGGCGGGGCCGGCGCTTGCGGATTTTGGGGTCGCGTGGGCGCGGGTGATCGATCAAAGGAGAGAGGTGCGCGTTCGTTTTGCTTTTCTGCTTTGGAAGGGTGCTGATAATAAAGACACCGCAGCTTACGATTCAGACGCCGTTTTGAGAAGGGGTGCCGTGCGCCGTACTCCGCCCGTCTGTCTCATCCATTGCATCGCCTTGTACTTACTCTTCCCATACTATGTCTGCGTCCGCATACTCATCCGTACTTATCTGCATTCCTCTCTGTCCATGCAAAATCACTCGCATCGCATCACATCGCATCACATCGCGTCGCATATCCTCTCCTCTACTCCACAATTCTCTCCTCCGCCTACTCCTACTCATGCAATTTCATATTTATTCTTTCGTCTCGTCTCGTCTCACACCCTCTCGTGCATCTTTCTTCCTCTGTACCGCTTGCTTTAGGCGAACGCCATCGAAACGTTCGCCCAGCTGCTTGACATGTGATTCCGATACGGCTCAATTGGCTCGGATACTTATTTTTTGTTGATTCTCGTGTGCGACGGTTGCGCGATGGTGCCATCAGACCTCGAAGTTCGACGAGAGGGACATGACCATCCTGAGCCGCTCTGACCTTTCAGATACGCTTGAATACGGCATCTCAATGCGCGGCGTCTCTGGGAACTGGCACTGTTTTCCGTGAATATCCCGTGTATCAAGTCGTTACGGCGGAAATGTCAAAATGACGGGATTCGATCTCCATCAAACTTGCGTCTTTTCGCTTCGTTGTTGCGTATTGTGCCCTCTCAAAAGCCCATGCTCCAAATCAGTGGCCCAAGATGGCTTTTGCTGCTCCTCACGCCGAGCTCGCCTCGAACCGGACACCTTCCGAAAAGGGTGGGTCAGAAAAGGATGGAATTGAAATCGCCAGCGAGGTAGACTTGACTCGGCCCGCCTCCAACCCTGGGGGCGCCCCGACGGAGGTCGTATCGGCTTTGGGTCGCAATGTTGGTTGGTTGAGCGTAGTCTTTCTCAACATGTGAGTCTTTTCTCAGTCCTGTTAATGTCTGGAGTCTCATTACTGTCTTAGCAACAACATGATCGGTACTGGAGTGTGTAGCGCTCCCTTCATCTCCGTCTCCTTTATTCACAATTTACAGGTGTTCTCTACGCCGGGGAGTTTGCTTGCAGGCCTTGGAAGCCCAGGACTAGTCCTAATCTTTTGGCTGGTACGTCGCGCCTTTGGTTGGGAGTACTGGACTGAAGACCATGCAGATTGGGATCGTGATAGCTTACGCGGGCCTCGCGCTTTACCTCGAGTTAGCTTCCATGTTTCCTCACCGAGCGGGCGCAGAGGTGAGTTTTTGTCGTTTCGCAAACCATCATATCTGATGGGATACTACTAGGTGGTGTACCTGGAGCAAGCATACCGGAGACCCAAATATTTCTTCCCCGCAGGTGCATGATCCTCTCCTCACTCTTTGTGAACACTTTCCAAATAACACTCCACAGCCTTTGCGGCGATTACCGTTATATTGGAATTCTCCGCCAGCAACTCCATTGTTTGCGCCAACTACTTGATCTATTCTGCGGGGAATGACACGTTGAGTCTCGTCGTTGTTACTGCTAGAGTGCAGACTATTCATCTTCGTTTTATTTCAGTCCCGATGAATGGCTGACGAGAGGGGTTGCTGTCGCATGCTACACTGTAGCTGCTGCTTTTGTACTGGCATCCACGAAATGGTCTTTGCGCGTGAGTCCACCATGAAAAACCACCACAGTGGTTACTCATCGCGCCTCTAGCTTGTTAATCTCGTTGGTTTTTTGAAAACCCTTACGCTCGTGTTCATCTCTATCACCGGTTTCGTCGTTCTCGGTGGCAAAACCAGAGTCCACGATCCTCATGCCAACTTCCACGACTCGTTCAAGGGATCCACACATTCGGGAAACGCCATCGCCAACGCTCTGGTCAAAGTCAATTACGCCTTCACTGGGTATACGAACGGTATCAACTTGATCAATGAGATCGAAAACCCCATCAAGACCGTGCGGTCGGCATCGTCCGCTGCTCTGGGCTTGGTCTCCGTTCTCTATGTGGTATGTAACCGGTGCTTCCATGATCATGCAACTCTAATGTGCCCCAGCTTGCCAACGTAGCGTATTTCGCCGCTGTACCCGCCGCCACCATCAAGAAGTCGGGCACCCTCGTCGCCGGCCTCTTCTTCACAAACGTTTTTGGCCAACACGCAGGCGCCCGAGTTTTCCCCGCCCTCGTTTCGCTCAGCGCATTCGGAAACCTCATGGCAGTTCTTCGTGCGTCTTACTGGTGAAATCTATTCTTTCCCAGGTGCTGACATTCCTATTAGAGGGCCAGTCGCGCGTCATTCGTGAAATTGCCAGGCAGGGAATCCTCCCTTATCCCGCATTTTGGGTATCGACCAAACCGTTCGGAACCCCGCTCGCGCCTGTTCTGCTCAAGTGGCTGTTGACCGTCATCGTCGTCATTGCGCCTCCAGCGGGCGACGCGTTCGCATTCCGTGCGTCCTCCGCGCCGTAAGCGCCTCAAAATCGCTCACGCTGATTTCCGTAGTCGTCGACCTCCAGAGTTACCCCGCTAACGTGTTCAGCTTTGCGACCGCCATCGCGGTCTTCATCCTGCGTCGCAAAAGACAACAGGAGGGTCTCCCCGATCACGAGTACCATGCTTGGTGAGGCCAAACTCCTTGCAATACCTCAAGCGGCCGCTCAATTTCTGCCAGGAATATCGCGCTCATTTTCACTTGCCTCATCAACGTCTTCTTACTAGTCATGCCGTGGTACCCACCCGCAGGGGGAGCAGACGGCGGCGACGTCAGCTTCTGGTACGCGACGTACTGCGCTGTGGGCCTCGGCATCCTCGCCGTCGCATTCCTGTACTGGGCGCTGTGGGTAGTCGTCATCCCCAAGCTCAGGGGGTACAAAATCGAGGACGAGACCGTCATAATGCCCGATGGCTCATCTTACAATCAGCTCAAGAAGGTTTACGACTGACAATGTCTCAACTGTTGAGGTCACTGTTCACGAAGTTATTTATTCTCATAGACATCTAAATGCAATACAAAAGTATGATATGAACGTCTTTGGTTGCTGGCGGAATGTTTGTGCAACTCCTGCAGAGATAATCCGATCTACCCAGGATCCTTTCTCCTCACCATGATGAGAAAGCTCGTTATCGTGGGCGACGGTGCAGTTGGAAAGGTTGGTAAACTTCCCGTCTCTTGAACTCATTGTTCAGCTTAATTCCTGGCAATCTCCTCTAAGCCCGGGGAATGTTCCCCGACACCGAGATATCTATCTACGACGAGCTGCGGCGGCGCCGCGGCTTGCATACCCCGACGCGCATGTCGTGCTTATTTGTTTTTCGGTGGCTCAGATGGCATCCACTATGGAGCTGGCTCAGGTGGATTTGCAACAAGCCGTAGGTTGATTTTCGCCTTTCATCCTATTATGGGTGTGTTTTAGCATGATTTAATTTCATCCTATGAGATAGGTTGAGAATCCACCTGGAGATTCCCACCTGCGGTAAGTGGATTTTACGCTGTCACCGTTGGGCCTCAAATCAACCTACCATCAGTTCATCCTATTTAGGTTGATTTTGATCTTCCCTACGAAAAGCCGTATGACTGAACTGTAAATGAATCGTACACCGCTTTTGTGGTTCAGTTGAAGCTTCGAGCCATTTATGGCTTCAAAATTGATACTATTTTTTATCGCCTAGCTGGCCACCATAGCTAGCTGGCCACTTAAGAGTTTTAGGCACCAGACTTGATAATTGGAACTCGCTGTGAATGGGGGATCGAAGTATGATGTGTGATGAAGGTTCAGACCAAATTTGGAAGTTGAGTGATGAGTTGATCAGAAATGACGCTATGCCGGAGTTCGATCCGAAAGGTGAGAACATCATTTTCTTACGTTTGCACCGCTTACCGCTCTTGTCTCGAGCGTTTCTCCAGCAATTCTTGGTCGTTCCGCAAGATTCTGGGCCCGTTACCGTCCCCTGATGCCTGAATTTCATTTGAAATGTAATCTGACCTGTATCAGTCTGTCGTCTTCCTCCCTTATCCCCAAGACGCTGTCACTACCTTTTTAGGTGTCTTCATGCTGGCCAACCCTACGCTGCGCAACACCAAGATGCCAGCACCCTGGAACTTGTCATACCGCCTCTTTGTATTTTTTAGCATCCTCTTAGATGCATTCCGATTTTTTGACTCCTTAGCTCCCTTTCATCCATAGGCCTTCACCCAAAACCATCCAAATCAGCATTCACCGAAAGACGGAATTTCTGGGAGGGTTTCCGGCACCTCGGTATGGAGTTCAGTGTCGATGCAAGTCCCAATACATCTCATTGAGCTATTCACAGCTCGCTTTAGGCAGATACCTGCTCCTTCCGAGATCATAGCGTCGGTCTCTCAAAAATCACTATTTCTGGTGTTCCCATGCTGACAGAAGCCGATATTTCATGGTAAAATATGGTGTATATTTACCGTGAAACATCCTAAAATTGTTCATATGAATCCTATGTATGATACCTGATAGAGTTGGCCACACCTACAGGGCTCAGCGGATCAATTTGTTGAGTGGCCAGCTAGCCGGTTATTTGGTCATGTTGGACTTGCGTCCGGAATAAATTCACTGTGACATCAACGCGCCCGATATTTTCATGAGAGTGAGCTCAAATTGTTGGTATGATGCATGCCTTCAATATGACATGGTTTGGACCGGATCAGTGGAGTATAGCGGGAAAGAACCAAGCATAAATGCTTAGGTGGCCAGCTACCCGATAAAAAATAGTATCATAAAAACAAAAGGTTTCAGTGGTTGAATATACATAGTTCAATCCGCAGTCCAAATTGCTCGAGCGAGACTGCCACTACGATCGATAATTGCCCATTCCCTCGAATCCTTCACACGGCCTACCAGAAATTGAACACTGGTTACGTCAATCACCTCCAACGCGCCAAGCCGTGAGTAAAAATGAATGTCGAGAGGTTCCAGTTTCGGGTCATCCTTGTCAAGAACGCAATTGCGAATGGCTGCCAGGATGTACGCAGTCGGCTCCGAAATATCGTTGGAGAATGTATTACCTCGAGTGCTCCGCAATAACGCGGCGGGGCGTTAGCCAGATATTTTGCGCTACCGCAGTTACTGCTGCTCTGTGTGCACCTTTAGATCCTCGGCAGTGTGGCTGTTTGGGCTTTTCACTGCGTTGCGGACCTGGTACCGACCCACGTCCGCACCGGGTCGGCACGTGTCTGCACACGTGTGTCGATCAGGCCAGTGTTTGTTGCATTCGCAGCATTGTATTGTAATTAACGATCCTGGGACAGAAAGCATTTCATAAATAAACGTGGCGGGGCATATAAATTAGGACAATTTGATTCTTTCCTTGCAGCTACTGTTTGAATTTGGAAAACTCCAATGACCAGAGAGAACTCCCGGTTCAAGTTCCAGTTCCACCACAGTGTCGCTGTCTAGATTCGATTTGAGGTGAAAAATTTAAAGGGCTGGCGTTCAAGTACTTCTCCACCCAAAATTTCCATCTAACTGGTGTTTCTTTTACACCATCAATATTTGGTTGTGCAACCTTGACAACCGCGACGCGATGCATCACGTGACAAGTTGGTTTCAACCTCCGACTCAGAGAATTTGGATTTCAGTCTACATTGTGATGGGTACGCGCTGATGGTCTGGCTCACAAAATGAGCATTGGATAGGTTCTATGATGGTTTAGTCGAGCAAGCCCGTAGCGCGGAGCGAGTTCGGCGTTCCCATGTTGAACATGGATTTTACTCGCGCACCAGACTCACTGCGTTGTATCGAGATATCTTTTGCTCGTCCGATTGCATGGCACCGTCCTTTACTCATCATTCCATTCAACATAGAACGCTCGCAGGGGTGTAGGTCATTAATACGGTTGTTGGCATCTATCTTTCGAGCCTGATGCCATGCATGCATGCAATAATGTTGGACACGAGTGAGGCATGATAACATGATGGCAGTCCATCCACTCTGAATTATTCCGAGGCCAAGAGATCTGATGCGTCGCTCTCAACTTTATTAATTACCGTGCTGCAGTGTTCGGCAGAGATTTGGTCGCGTAAGTGCACGATCTATATTCTGAAAATCCGTGTCATCGACGCAAACTTCAGGTAACCTAAAAATTTCGGATACAGTCAAGACATACACCTCACCGACAGCCACAAAGCATGTAGTGTCGTCAGGGAAAATCCAGACGCCAGGGTGATGTTTTGGTAGTCCAAGCCTTGTGCCTGTCAGAGTGAACACCGATGCAGTGCTTCGCACCAAGCGGGCCATGATGGATGTCGGGGCGGCGTGTGAGCCCCACCGCCAGGCCCGGAATCTCCGAAATCGCTTCGTGATTCCGTGGAGGATTGGGCCTAGCATATCTGGCGTTGATAACTTGGAACCCAACTTTCGCTTCTGACTAGTAGGGGTGAAAACTAAATTCCCTTCAAGTGAACGGCACCACCAAGCAGAAAACAAGTCAGGAGAACTAAAGCAAGGGTCAATATCTGTGTCAATGCACGGTACTTAGAGTCTAAAATCAATCGACAACTTCGTTCGTTCCTTCTGACGGATGAATGAAGACCTTTGTGCTGCCGCATGTGAAACACAAATGAAACAAGTGCTCTGATTAAAGCTAGCAGTCCACGTTGATAGAATCAATTGGGCTGTGCTCCGCCATGTGTTCCGGCGTGATTTGCAGGTTGACCATCACTTCCCCGCTGAGTTCTGCCTTTTGCCCTTCCCACCTCCTTCATCCTCCTCATTTTCGGTTTGGACTACCCCTGAGCCTTCAAGGTTCGAGCTAGTCAAACCTCCAAATGTAGTTCTCTCGAAAGGTTCCTCAAGCTCGAGGTCATTCAAGACTGGGGAATCCTATTCTTTAAATTTTAAGACCTGTTTCCCCACATTACATTGGAGCTGCAAGTCTGAAAAGATTCAAGTCGTCAAGCACTATTGCCCTGTGATTCTGGTTTGACTCTAATCCTTTCTCTTGATCCAATTTCTTGTGTGCTCTTTGCTGCTCCTCCGACAAACAACCTTCAAGACATGTGTGTATTCTCGTCGGTCGGTCGGTCGCTGTCACCTTCTTTTTATGTTGGTTTGAAGTACTTATCGTTGGTCAGTATTGATTCTTTACTTGTTCACCCACATGTATTTACTCCAGTGAAATCACTAACTGGTTCGGATATGATCCTGAGCGTGGGCTATAGTAAACGGTGAAATCAGCAAGAGTTTCGTAGTTATTCGTGGGGTGCCGCAAGGCGACCCTCTTTCATGCCTACTGTTCAATCTTGCGATCAAGCCTTTGGCCTGCCTAATACGGAGTTCAGAACTCAAGGGCATAGAAATTCCTGGAACAACTATGGATTTGGTAATCTCCTTATTTGCAGATGACACTACAGTATATCTTTCTGCCGGAGATTCACTAGAAACACTGTGGGATATATTGCGGTTATGGTGTGCAGCATCAACAGCCAAGTTTAATGAACACAAAACTGTGTTATTGCCTTCTATAGAGCTAAGGTGTTGATGGAGAGACAACTGAATACAGAGTCCTGGATTGGGTGTATTGAATGGAACTTGTGAATAATACCAGACAGAGAAACATGTCGCATGATAGGGGCATGGATTGGGAATGATGTTCCATATATTACACCATGGCCCTCAATACTCGAAAAAATTGCAAGTGATCTTGAGAGATGGAAAGCAACAGAACCAACTCTAGAAGGAAAACGACATATCCTAAACATGGTGATTGGTGGGAGATCTCAATATTTGACCCGTGTTCAAGGCATGCCAAAGGAAGTCGAAGATGTAATGATCAGAGCCGAACATGTTTTCCTTTGGGATGGAAAACAGCAAGAGTTGCACATGAAACTATGATTCTGAACACCTCCGAGGGTGGTAAACAAATTCTGGATATCCCTAGCCGAAACGAAGCAATTGACCTCTGGAATTTACCATCTTATCTGGTACAGGGGGAGAAGCGAGCATTGTGGTGCTGTTTTGTGGATTATATCCTTGCAAATTTTTAGGAGAAGAGCTACCTTAATTTCCGTCCTGGGCAAATTGTTGATGTATTCTTGCAGGATATTCACATTCCATTATCCCAAAGAACCCAGTTGCCAAATGATATCAAGAGAATGATAAGTACAGCTAGAAAATTCAACCTCAAGTTCACAGGATTGTCCATTGGAAACAATCTGAAACTGGAAATGTCAATGTGGAAGCACCCAGGCATTAATAAGTCCCTATTCCAGCGGACATGCCGCCGTGAATCTGCAGCATGCCTGAGACTGAATCATAATGTACGTACGTACTGTTCAAGACACCTTGTCCATTGCAAATCGTCGCACAATAGTGGCAAGAAAACCACATAATGTTAATCCGTCGGGGATTGGCCGGAAAAACTGTGGCTGCCCATCATGTTATCATGATCGAACCATATTAAATTGTGAACATCCTGGGCAGTGTGTCGAGACAGCCAAAATGTTAATTGGCAGTATCAACCCCAAGTGGGACCTGACAGTTTTAAATCTGGACTTATGTGATGAGTTGGGTCTTACACCTGAGGAACAGCAACAGAATAGTAAACCTATAGAAGCAGAAAAAGCAACGGTCTTTACAGCCTTTTGCGGAACTTAGGGCGCAGCCTGTTTTTTTTTTTTTTTTCAATGCATTTCGTGTTGGATAGCTCTCAATTCTGAACTGTTTTCCTTTAGAATATGCTCATTGTGTTTCCATTGAAAGGCCGGAGGGCATGGTATTCTCGGATTTTTTGATGGCCTATCAAATTGCTTGATTGGGAAAATATCCCGTGTTCCAAGTAGGAAGGCTGTAGCATTAGCTACCATTGTTCAATTGGTCTGATTTTTTGATACAATGGACTCACAGATGTACCAGAGGGCACCACATGCCAGTATTTTTCACATGACTTATATTTGGCTCAAGACATTGAAAAGAGGATTAGAGAGGGGATGGGGGAGCGCAGCTGTCATCGCATTCCGTGTGGATGGACGGATAATTCATCCGCTCGCCGCGTCGGGATCGTGTGCATGTGGTCCATCTTGCGTGCGCAGGTCGTATCATCATTGTCATCGTCGCAAGTCTTGAGCATTGCTATGGCTGTTCAAGCAGTCGTATATTGGACAAGAAGCTGGCCAAGAAAAGTCATACAAAATCATACACACTGGGAAGGGAAATGTTTGTGGTAGAATAAAGACTGAGTCTGATTCCACTAGTATCAATTTGAGTTTTCCTCCTACCTTGAACTACGAGAATCAATGTAATGTCAACCTAAAATGAATCAAATGGTTTTGAAAGTGCTTTCAATGTCATAAAGAAAGATAGTTTCTGCAGATCCTGAAAGGCTTGCATAAACTTGAAGTTTCATTGCAGCTTTCAATGATATCAAAATATCCAGTTTCGGGAATAAAGAGAGCAGCGCTGAAAAAATCACTTTCAGTGCGGCTTTCTGACACCCTGAAACAATCAGTTTCAGTGGATGAGCTGTTTTTGCTATTGGCGCGGACAATGCCGAACCAATAGCAAAAATAGCGCAGGTTTCTTGATGCCTGAAACACATTGTTTCAATCTGTTTGAAAGGCACATTGAAAGTGATTCTTTCAACATGCCTTTATTTATTTATGAAACTCCTCCTTTCATTGGTCTTGAAAGGGGCCTTCACAGCTATAGTCCTTGGCATGCTTTCATGAAGCAAAGAAACTGGTGTTCTTTGGGACATTGAAGGGCCCTCTGAAACAAGTTGGAACATTTTTGGTTTATGTTACATTGATGCTCGTAGTTTCAGGTAAGAAGAGAACTCAAATTGATACCGATGGAATCAGAGTTGGTTTTCATCCTACTACAAACATTTCTATTTGCAGTGTGATACCCAGATGGATGTTCGCCAATGCTCGTTGGTCTGGATTGTAGAGCCCGCCCCAGTCCGATCCGCAGCTCATTCCAACTGCAAGAAAGAGTTCTTGAAATCGGATACAACGGTTTGAGTATCAGTCCACTCACAGTTGCAACCCGCCATGTTGCCCACTGGAGTACCAGGAGGGCAGGAATACCCGGCCGCACTGCATGAGTGTTCTTTTAGCTCCTCATTTTCGCATGGCAGGGTAAAGTCCCAAACACACTCAGCACAGATGCCGTTGACACAGGTCGAAGCAAAGCCAGATGCGCAATTACTTACTGAAGCTGCCTAGGTGTATCGAGGAGAGTGCCTAAAGTAACTTATTACAGGTAACTTTTACTTTGATGGTGCCTTCGGCTGGCAGGGCAAATCTTACTTAACTTAGCGGTACTTATTCTCACGCTTGGCGAAACTAACTTATTGACAGGTTACTTTTACGGTTCGGAGTAGAGTACCTACTATCTTTAGTAAGTAGTTATCCATATCTCACAGTGACTGTGTGGCTTGTGAATGAATTATTTCCCCCCCTTGCCCCGCGCACTGCGTCTCTTTACTGCCAGTGGTTCCGTCACAGCGGCGTCAATAGTCTGCCTTTCACCGACATCATCCACTGCCCTTTTTCGCTTGCCCTTCCTCCCATCGTGGTTGACCGGCCTTGACTCTTCCGGGGCTGGTTCGACATCCATCTCTGGAGGAAGTGCAGAGAGCGGGCTGGAGAATGGGGATTTGATAGAAGGTGCAGTCAGCTGGACGAAAATCCCGCACGTATCGGAAGGCGACCAAATATAATCCCCTCCAAGCGCGTCAAAGGCATTGGCAAGCACAAATTTGGGTGGAATGCACGGAGCTGCAGCTTTGGAAATGCGGATGCCCATTTTGCACCATCTGTAAGGGATGATTTCGTTCGTTGAAGAGCTGGTTTCAGGGGTGTTCATGACGATTTCAGGGACAGTTTTGTTGCGGATAACCTTCCCTCGTTTTGCACCAAGCAAAGGATCATTGTTGTTGATCTTCTTCAGCTCCGACTTGTCGAAAATTCTGGTGAGGAAGTATATCTGTTCATCGTCCGCAGGTGAGCGACGCAGATAAATTCGTAGAATGACCAGCTGGAAAAGCAGCGGCGCAAGCACAATCACTCGACGTCGCAGGTCCATGTTTTCTCCGCTGAGTGGGAAGCAAATCTGTTGGACAACATGTTCAGTATGTGGTTCGATCAACGACGCATCCCCAGGAAGGATCCGAGCCTCGAAGAATTTCCTGGCAAAGTCGTTGGCATGGTTTTCTTGTGTGAGTTGTCCTGCACTCGACATCCATGTTTCATAATCATGTACAATGGGATGGGGAGCCAAACCAGACAGAATTTCGATGACAGCGTGACGGGAGTGCAATAGGGATTCCGCAATTTGAATGTTGTTGTACTCGTGCACGTCGTGAGCGTCTTCGAGCAACCGGTACGGCCATCTAATTGCTCCAACATTGTCCTGAGATTTTTCAGGCATAGTCCAGAAGCTGAAGTAAATACTTACTTTGAAATAAGTGAGATCGGCATTAGCAGCTGCAGCCTTTGCGCAAGCCTCTTTGGTATAAAGAAATTCGCTCTCGAGTGGCTGTTCGTGCTGGGTATAAATGTTGTCCACATACCACTCCAATCGAACAGCACCGGCGCTGGTCAGACTGGCCACACGCGCCGCATAAAAGTGGCTGTCGGTTGTGGCTTGAGCCATGATATATGTTCCCAATCTGTGCACTTGCATTTAATATTTACATCCATGAACAAGGAATTCACTGACAGTGCATCCGTCCACATTGGCTCCGAATCCAATTCCGTGTCCTCGCAAAAAGTGCACACCCATGTGTCTGAGATTGGTTCAACAATTTCGGACACCCGGGTAATGCACTTGACATGGTACCACCATCGACATTCGCCGCATTTCACGGACTCCACAATATCGGAAGTAACGTCGCAGAAACTATGGCACACACTGCACTTGTGGGTGGAAGGAGGCAAGTGCGGGCCAAAATTCAGAGGATCCGGGCCCGGGCCTTCGATGGGGAAGGGGGCGCCGTTGAATAACCCTGAATTTTGAACCTGAGCAGGCGGGGATGCCACAACCTTTGGGGAGAAAATTGCCGGGTTCAGAATGGGAGTGTCAAGGTCTGCATGGGGGACTACAGGTAGCGCAAAGCCAGTGTTGGCTTTCGGTACTGGACTTTCTGGAACGTCAATTGGAGGGGATTTCGGCCGGTTCGATTCCTCCTCAAATGCCTTCTGGTAAGCTGCCACAGTCTCCTGGAATGATTTCCGTGTCTGAAGTTATCTAAATAAGTGTGTGAAGGATTAAGCTTGATGGAAGAATTCACCTCCGTGACTTTTGAGCTACGATGATATGCCCACAACACAGCAGTCATATCCGGTGCGGTAATCAAATCAACGGGACCTTGTGCAACAAGGGATCCCCTGTTGAGGTCATCATAATGAAAGGTTGTGTTGCCCAAGAGGAATTTCGAAGTCCAATGTTCGCGATGAGCATCATGGGATATGGTACCCACAAGTTCATAAACAACAGAGTTTCCCAAGCCGCCGTCAATGGTCAACGAGTTCGCGATGGGAAGGTGCCAGTGTCCGGATTGATATGGAGAATTTTCGGCCACAAGGTTTCAATTGTGTCGGGAACCAGGGGTGCGAAAGAGCCTTTGCAGTCAGGATGATCACATGAAATTGCCAGAGCATGAACTGCAGTTGTCCCGCCGACGTCATTACCCATTTCAATGCGGGGGGTTGCAGAGGCAAAATAATCTGTCAAGGATGTCGCAGGGCCGTATTTAGCGCGTGCAGTGCGGAGGTCAAACCCATTCAGGCGGAAATTGGTTTTAATCGTTCCCACAGGGATGGAACAGGGATGATTCGAACCACAGGTGCCCACCAAAAGATGCGCAACGCCGAACATGAGGTGTATATCCTCGGTTGTATTATTATCCTAAATTTATTGGTCAGTACTCGCACAAGGCAAGAGTATAACAAATTACTCGGATTGCGTGGTGCATCCACGTGGTGGCACATCCGTATGAGTCCGGGTTTGTGTACAATTTCCACCGCGTGAAGATTGCGTACCGGGCCTTGGCCTGCCCAAGCCCTAATTCACGAGCTCCACCGATGTCGGCCGGGGAAGGGCTCGCAACCCATCTCAGTCGACGTTGAAAGTGATAGAAGAAATCTGCAAGGGCCGATTCCGATGGCAGGGAGCTTAGAAATGCAGCTCGTTCCTCATTTGACCAGCGCGAAAATGCGCGGAACCAAATTTCCATCCCATTATCAAAGAAGCACGAATTCGGTGAGTCCCATTTATAGGATTGTAGGACTTGCCGGGGATATGAGACTGTGGTGTATGGCGGAGGTGGGAATGAAGACATAGCATGGGAAACGGTGGACCCAGCAGCAGTCAGCGCGGCAATGGTATCTGGAGCACGGCCGTCGTTTTCTTCGAACACTGGAGGCTTCGCGGGTCTCCGATTCCGTGGATTTCCTGCATCGAAATGCCCATCTATCGCAAAATATTACACAAGAATCAAACCAGTTAAAAAAGGCACGACGAACCTTTGATAGCCATGTGCTTCTTCTCCATTTCGCGGACATGCAAGAATATTTTTTCAATCCCTGGAACAATCTCCTGATCTGTGCCCACAGCGTGATGAAACAGAGAATGTTGGTGTTCAACAGGATTGGATGTAGAGGGAACCTTTCCAGCCAATTCGGGAGCAACCGCGCTTTTGGCCGGAAAAATCATTGAAGCAATGGGACGGCGTTCCCACCAAGAAATCCAGTTCTTCGTGGCTGGAAAAGTGGTTTTGAGCATGTGAATGACCTCGTCGAACCGCTGCGACACAGTATTAACTGATACTAGTTCTCTCAAGGCATGCTCGAATGTTGAAGCTGAGGCCGGCGGAACCAATGAATGCGTCTTCATGATTCGGTCGGCACTGCGCCAGAAATGGACATCGCAGCCCAACACAGCTGCCTCAGCTTCTCGAACGAGTGCCTGACGTTCCACTGCCTGAGCCTCTGACGACAGTTGCGAGAACCCAGGAGTGACCGAAATAATTGCTTCGGCATATTCCTCAGCTTGCGCTGCACGCTGCGCCGCCGAGAAATCCATGACCTGCCAATTCTCGTTCAATATGTTAAGTGCAAACAAGTCGACTGCGACTCACGCAAAACAGCAGATTTCGAGAGAACCGAGGGCCTGCATGCTTTATTACGGACTTAAAGATACGCAAAGTGAGGTCGATGGTGCGCAGTATCTTGATGGTTGCTCCATGAATATAGAACTGGGGTCCATTCGTTGGATGTCATGCTGTACGCGCATGTCGCAAGCAAAGCACCCTTTTGAAAAAATGTCATGTCTCCATCTTGAACAAACCCATGACGACCAGCAGTTGGTCCTTCCGCCAAGTCTAAGATCCATGATTCCACCGATTCACGAATGATATCATCCATGAACGGTGTTTGTAGAGTGATATGTGTGGGACCACTGAGGCTGGAAGCGACGATAAAGGGGGGTTTCAGGCGCATTTGGAGATCTCCAAGTGCACCGAGAGTCGCAAGGCCGCCTTTCAAAGACGATGTGGTCAGTCCGAGTCGAGCCTGACTTCTGCCAAGGGCATAACGTGCAGCTTTTGGATGTGAAAGACCCGGAGAAATATCAGCGAGTGGGATGGAACCGGGAGCGAGATCCCCAGTCCGCAGCTCATGTGCGGTTGCTTCATGTTTGCGTCGTACCTGGGAATCGACTTGGTCCTCCTGTGATTTTGACAGTGCACCCCCGGGCGGTCGTTCATGCGTGGAATGGTCGCCGAAATGCTCCCACACCAAAATCACCTCCCCGTCTCGTTCAACCTGGAAATTAAATGAACGTGCCGCACATTCATCGTGAACTAATGGGCTCCCAAGCGAACAGGTACGGGATGTGCAGCCTTCTCGCAGTTGTTTCTGGCGCGCAGCAGGCTGAGTTTTGGGGCGGGTTAATCGGCCGCAGCTATCGCGGCGGAACACACCAAGGCATGCACGAATTTCCGCTGCATGACTGTCATGCATCACAACGCCGTTGGATCTCCAAGCCCACTTGTTGTGTTTCCATTTGTGTGCTTCCTGACCTTTAACACATTCCCGACATACGGACCCTACAGGCCAATCGCACGAGGAAGTGACCGAATGATCTGTTAAAAGATAATGTTACAACCACCCTACAGTATAGATAGTCTTCTTGCCTCGAATTATGGGTTCAACTTTAGGTAAAAGGTTCAAGGGCTCCAATTTCGGCGCAGCAGGTTCAGCTAGTGGAACACCAAGAGGAAGATGAGGGAATCCGGGTGGCGGATACGGAGGCGGCGGAAAAAATCCCGGAGCCACGGGTTGTGTGCCTGGTTGCAGTTGAGGTAAAGTTGGATTCCAATTGTTTGGGAGGACAGCATGAGGGAATGGTGGATATCCCACGAAATTCATCGGCCAATTCACTGCAAATAATGATGAGAAAAGACATGCATCATTGACGAGTCACTTCATACTCTGTGGGTACCCATAATCCATGTTCTGATTTGGCATATTTGGGAAGGGTCCAGGCGGAGGCGGAGGCATCGGTAAATATTGGTGTGGGTAGTATTGAGGTCGGTGGTTCAGCCTATCAAAGTCCCGAGGATCTAGAGGAGGCAGGTCCCCAATGCGCGGGTATTTTTTGGGACGTTGGAGGGGGGGTGGGTCGGGAGGCTGCTGTGGAGGAAAGAAAAACTTCCACACGGCATTCAGCATTGTCTAGAGGTTGTTGGTTGCGTCTAGCTTTGTGGAAGGGACCAAAAAAACTTGAGGGATCGACATGCTCACGTGTGAGCGATCTGCGGAGTTGCCGATCCTTGCAACAAAGCAGTTGATTCTTCAGCGTGCTCTCTCCGCGTGTCGGAAAAATGGACAATGGGCCCAAATTGTATCATGCCCTCCCTTTACTTGATGTTACTTCAGCTAACTTACAGGTACTTAAGCTAACTTATAGTTACTTAAGTTAACTTGGCGCGCTAAGTTAGATCAGCAAAAGTAACTTATGCCATCAGATGGCAAAAGTAACTTATCCCATCAGATGGGATCACTGACAGCCAATGTGGCCCGTTGCGCCGGCGAAGCAAGGTAATCAAGTATTTATCTCTTCGCATTTTGTGTATTCAATGGAGCTCGACCTTGCCTAATATGAGTTTCACTATGTGTATGATCTTTCATGCAAGCAGCGGTTCATTCGTCAAGTAATCCATCAATTACTGACTGATGTTGACCTACGTTTCCATCGGTTTATCGATTTCGGATCAGATTGAAGTTGAAGGCTGCCTAAGTGGCACCGTCACTCGGGCACCTCTAAAACTTTGTATAGTAATTCCAAAGAGACATAAGAGACATAATTATTTGTTGTTCAGCTCTAGAAAAACAATATGCCAGTGTTTGAGCTACGTTTCCATCGGTTGATTGATTTCAGATCAGGTTGAAGTTGAAGACTGCCTAAGTAGCACCGTCACTCGGGCACTTCTAAAACTTTGTATAGTAATTCCAAAGAGACATAAGAGACATAATTATTTGTTATTCAGCTCTAGAAAAACAATATGCCAGTGTTTGAGCTACGTTTCCATCAGTTGATTGATTTCAGATCAGGTTGAAGTTGAAGGCTGCCTAAGTGGCACCGTCACTCAGGCACTTCTAAAACTTTGTATAGTAATTCCAAAGAGACATAAGAGACATAATTATTTGTTATTCAGCTCTAGAAAAACAATATGCACCTGAGTCCGGTATAACTTGACTAGAACATGCAGTTTAGTGCTAGTTGAACTTCAGAATGAGGCAGCACATGCCAACTGAAGATCATTAAAAGATGTACATTAGTTCCCTCAAGCACATATTTTCTCTTGCCTTAAGGTAACTTATCGCTGGACAAAGTAACTTGGTGCGCCAAGTTAAATCAACGAAAGTTACTTATGCCATCTGTAAGGGCCCTGACCCAGGACCCCGGCATATCAACTATATTATAGTTTATGAAGTGACCACAGACACGATATGTCTGTATTTATTGGAGGAATGTGCCATTGATCAGTTAATGGTGTTGTGGAATGTTAACATTGAAATATGATGTGCCGATCACGGCCATCATAAGCTATAAATCACAGGGTGTAGACAAACATAGGCAACTTTACTTCTTGCACTTGTACACCATACGGCAAACCAATACCACATAGATTGTGACGGCTTGCACTGCGTGTATCGTAAGAATAGTGAGTTCTTACACTTTTTTACGCCCCACAACATCTGTGGAGTTAGTCATCGCTGTCATTTTGACGACGATATCTTTACACCGGAAATTTCGGTGTACCATCTGAAATGTCTGAAAAGCAAAGGATTGTTAAACGTCCCGAGCTACCAATGAAACAGCATGGAACTGCTGTGCGAATTCGACAGCCGTCGATGCCAACTGAATGGCGTTCGGGGACGAGGATGCCAGAACCTCCACCGCAGCACGACAACACGCAGAATGCTTGTCGTAAGGAAGGACGAAGCGATGATGCTTCATCCACGCACTGGCAAATGAAAGGCTCGAAACCGAGCAGAACACCGGAATGCAAGCCGGAAGCGAGCAAAGTTCCGATTCGCAAAGAGTGTGCGAGGAATCGCGCGGTGCATTATGATTTGGAAGAGCTTTCGAGGAAGCATCGAAGCTCGCGCGCCGAGAGTGAGGTGCGACACGAGAACGCACTAACATTTGAGTTCGCAGCGAAGCTCGAAGAAAGAGAAACAAGGCTGTTGGATAGACGTATAGCAGCCCTTTCAGAAATTCCAATTGGAATCTCAATGCCAGAAGGGAAAGACCATCGTCAAAATACTGACGAGTTCGGTGAATATGCGGCAGCATCGAGACTCAGTACTGGTTCACCGCTTCGGGAGACGTCGGTAGGAGCTGGGAAGATAGAAGACCAACCGCATCGACACTTTTCAATTCAAGAACACAACATTCGGCCAATGGTGTCCGACAAGTCCTTACTGCAAGAGCCCATCGCGTGCAGAATATCCTTCAAGACTCAACAGCAGTGTCCACCAATTCAGTGTAACGCTGCAATGAGTCATGCTCATCGTAATTCACCGTCGAGTCACGCCCACATTGTCGACAAGGAGGAAGATGGACGGCTGAGGAAGGAGGACAAATATCGAGCTTGGCCTGAAGGTGAGTCATTCTTGCATCCTGTGGAAGAATCACAGTCTTTCGGAGCGAAGACTCGCGTAAATCGTAAAGGCGCGAGCACCTCGAGCCGGACCAGAAACCGTGACTACGCGATGGAATCGCAGAGTCGCAAGAACCGTGCTAGAGACTGCGTGGGGAGACATCGGGTGAACCAGGCAAATTCAATTGGATTTGCAAAAACCAGTATTGCCATCGAGCACAGCACAAGAAATGTGCAACCGACGGAAGATGGAGTAGAAAGGTTTCAGATGCGTACACAACAGGATAATGATATCTTGCGTAGTCTGTAGTTTACCGCGCCACTGATGTATGGTGGCCGACCTTATTACCAATCACAAAATATTCCCACGCCCTTTGCTTCTGCGCCACCACTGCTCTCCGCTTTCCTCCTCTTCCTAGCCCTCAGCAGCCTCCAAAAAGGCTTGGGATCGTTTACAGGAACCCCCAAAATTGCACGCAGTCACTTTCAGGCCGTTTATCACCGCAAAATCCTCTAGAAACGACGCTTTCCTGGCTGTACTATGTCGTTGCATGGCAGTGCCCATTGACTCGTATCCTACTCTATAAACCTTGTATGGTTATCTTTGTACTGGTGGCGGAAAGTCGGCGCTGGTTCCGTACTGCAACACATTCGAAAGGCACCTCGAACTTCAATTTTCGTCAACACTCCTCCACGTCAATCATCCATGTCTATGTAATATCAAGAAACAAGTTCTTTGTTACAGTACTCATCGGCAAGCCTTCATTTGATATCTGTGAGCTTTCTGCTCGTCTCAAATTTTCTCGAGCTTCTCTGCTTTCGTGGTGCGCATTTGGATGCGGAGGAGAACACGCCGCAGAAGACTTCACACTGTTGTACCGTGCCTGACCGTAAATCCTGAGACACATGTGTACCGAGTATGATCCTCATGACCTCTAGCCTGTTGTAGCGGATTTCGCGCTGAAGCCGCGGCCCGTGGAGCGCCGCTAATGCGCCGTATCTGCATGTGCAGGGAGCGCACTCAGCCTTGTACTGCCGACAGCCATTGCGCGAGTGGCCCTGCGGCGTTGTCGGCACGAACGCGAGCGTATCGCGCAATTTGGTGGAAGATGCTGTACAGGGACTATTACGGATGCAGCGCAACCTGAAACGGCGGTACGTAGCACATTTGTGGACGAGGACAACCAACTATAAGCTGAACAAATGCTGTCTACCTGTGGGATTTCACCCGGCAGCTGAGAGTTGTGAAGAGCGGTAAATGCAGGTAAGTATAGAGTTTCGCGCGCAGCGCACAGAGTGATTTAGATGCTGATCAACCTTCATCCAAAGGCACATATGCTATGGGCGCGCATGATGAGCAAGCCTTTCCCATGGCGGTGTGAAGAATGGCAAGGCGTCGTGGGCTTCTGGACACGCGTAGATTAACCTCGTTGAAGAAATGCACCGGGTGCGCAACGATCTATATCTCCCCCCCAACTCGTTCGGTTCATGCAGAGTTCGTCGCATGCCAGATAGCAGTAAAGTGTTCCAGATGGATGTGATCGGGTTTTTGTGACTCTAGGTATGTAGTGGTTATCATTGTCTACATACCGAATACATGCTTTTTCGATCATTTCCGTTTTCAATCAAATCTGCTTGTATCGGGCGTGTTCTGTCCTTCAAAAATTCCGCCAATCTGCATTTTGAAAGTGCTGACAGGGAAAAGGTGCGAAAAAGTGCGAAAATGGCCGACTTGATATATCACATGTAATCTTTGTCCATCCATTGACTCTAGTGGATAGCTGGGATGGTTTAAAATGGTTTGACGCGTGTACTGGGTCGAGGGAGGACCGTGGAAGCGAGAAGACGCGTTCCAATTAGGTGTGACTATGTGTGACATAACGCGATGTTGGTAATAAGCGTGGCCAGCAATCAAGTGATCGAGCTAATCAACAGACTACAAACAACCGAAGAACGAGGTAAAATCTGTTTGTAGTGTCTGTCTACGAGAGACTATATCTTGCGTGCATCTCCGAAAGTGGTGAGGCGCTCGGTTCGCGGTGGACCGCGCACTGAATATATTTGGGTTGAACATGAGTGGCATTGTCGGAATCTTGATCTGACAAAGGAGATCAAAGGACTGGATGAGATGAGTCCCGGGCCCAGTGTGTGGGGGCGATGGAAAGAACACGAAGCCCCTGGTCGTGAAATGCGGGAAGATACGCTCATGTCTAGTGAATCAAGCCTTGCAACGAGTCGGTTACCGGAAGACATTGAACGAGCGGAGGATAATGAAAAACATGTTCCGCAGAACATGCAAGAGGATCGCAACGACTCGCATGCGGCTCATGCGCACCCGAGTTTGAATGAGCACAAAGTAGCAATTGCACTCGGAGCGAGTGCGGTAAAGAATGTACCGGACACGAATGCCCTACCTACCCAAATCAAGGAGGGCAATCCAGATATTACTGTACTATTTCGATCAATTCGGCAGTCACGCGTCACGCACCCCCTGTGCCGCGACGAATTTTGGTCTTGGCCACTGGTCACGGCGCCCAGTGCCGAATGTAAATTCCGTGACATCTGGGCCAAATCTTCCTTAGAGGTGCAAAAAAGGCGGAATTTACAGTTTTTTTTGTCTCGAGTGCCGAATTTTTGAAGATGTCACGCCAAAATTGGTTGGTTGCCGAAGTGCCGAATCGGTGTTTTCGGTCTGTAAGGGCAACCTCAGCTCGGCGCGGGAGCGCGGGAGACTAGCGGGAGAATCCGAAGTAACTCAATTGACAGTACTAAATACAGGTTTCTAGAATACGCACCTAGCGGGAGAATCCGAAGAGAAGAAAGGATAAGGATTCCCACGCTAGGCGAGGTTTTTATAGGTACTAGCCAGTAGCACGTGTCCGGATCGATCGGCAGTGGTCTCGAGCTTGATCACATAGCACGTGCCAGTGAGAGCGACCGGACGCGGGGGGTCGGAGGGGGTCGGAGTCCGGAGGGACGGAGGGTGACGTTCCAGACGGATGCGTAGGCTGGGGCATAGGACCGAAGGCCGGATGGATGGACGAGGCCGGACGAAGGATCGGACGAGGAAGTGGGGCGGTGCGATGGGCCGGAGCCGGACGGACGGACGGACGGACGGACGGGCGGGTGGTTCCCCTGACATCACCCCCCCTTGGAATGCGGCGTCCCGACGCATGAATCGGACATGGGCGTCGCGCCTCCGGAAGGAGAGCGAGTCGAAAGCGGCCGAGGCAATCCGGCGCGGGGCGTTAGGGTAGCGGCGATAGTAGGCATCAATGGCGTCTTGGGCGAAGACGTCGGAGTGCTTTACCCATTTATTGTGTTCTGGGCCGTAGCCTCTCCACCGCACCATGTACCAGAGGCTGCCATAACAGACCTTCGCTTCTAGGATCTCCTCGACTTCCCATTGAACGTCGTGGTCCGTCTGAAGGACGGGCGGGGGTTCGTCGTTCCGGGGGCGTCCGGGGAACGGATCCGGTTCCGCGAGCTGGAGTTTCACCACCGGGACGACCGGGTGGAGCTGGGAGTACCGGGGGGGGAGCTCGAGTTTGTACGCCCCCTTTCCGACGACCTTCGCGACTTTGGAGGGGCCGAGGCGTTTGTCAGCGAATTTGACGGACGGACGGGTCGTACGGATGTCGGAGGCGTCCAGCCAGACTCGGTCGCCTACCTTGATCTCTGGGGCGGGCGTGCGCCTTCGATCATAGTACAGCTTGAACTCGTCCTTGGCTTTAACGAGCGCGGCTTTGGCTTCCGAAACTCCGGACGCGATCCGGTCTCGGAACTCGTTCGCGGACTCCACTTTCGAGCGTAGTCCGTTGGGCTCGAACCCCATCCGGGGGAGCCTTCCGGTGTCCGTCATGAACGGGACTTGCTGCGTCGAGGAGTGGACGTGGTTGTTGTACGCGAACTCCGCGGCCGGGAGAAGCTCGTCCCAGTCGTCTTGTTTGTAGTTCGTGAAGATCCGGACGAACTGCTCGAGTTCCTGATTGACGCGCTCAGTCTGGCCGTCGGTCTGCGGGTGGTAGGCGGTGGAGGTCGCTGGTTCTACCCCGATGAGGCGCCACAGTTCCGTGGTGAACTCCGCGACGAACTGCGGCCCGCGGTCGGAGATATATTTTCGGGGGGTTCCGTGGTGCCTCCAGACGTTCCGGTAATAGAGCCGAGCGGCTCCGACCGCGCCAAGGCCGGTGTGGCACTCGTTGAAATGGGCCCGCTTACCCAGGACGTCGACCACGACCATAACGGCGTCGAAGCCGTGCGCGTCCGGGAGCTCGACGATGAAGTCCACCGAGACGGTGTCCCAGCGTTCTCCCGGAATCTCGGTCGGGTGGAGCTCTCCGTGGGGTAACTTCCGGAGTGCCTTCGTCCGGTTGCACGGGTCGCAGGTTCGGACGTATTGGCCGACGTGACGGGATAGCTGGGGCCACCAGTAATTCCGGGAGATGAGCTCGAGGGTTTTGAAGCGTCCGGCGTGTCCGGCGACTCGGGTATCGTGGTGCAGGGCGATGATCCGGCGTCGGAGGTCCTTATTCCGCGGTACGACGATCTTACCGCGGTAGTAGAGGAGCCCTTCTGCGACACGCCACTCGGACGACCGGGGGGGGCGGACGTTCCGGTTCTTGAGGAGCTCTCGCGCGGCAAGCGCGACGGGGTCCTCAAGGTCCGGTTCACCCGCGAAGGCCTCCCGGACGTCACGGAGGAGGGGGACTTCGGGTCCGGCCACCACGACGCCTTCTAGCGCACGGACGTGGAACAAGTCTGGGCGAAGAAGGGTAACGTCCGTGTTGTCCGAGCCTACCCCGTGGTCCGGGCGACGGGACAGCGCGTCCGGACGGCCCATGAGGCGTCCGGGCTGGTGGTGGAGCGCGAAGTCAAACTGGGACAGGTACAGGGACCACCGTGCCTGTCTCCGGTTCAAGTTCTGCGCCTTCCGGAAGTACTCCAGGTTTTTGTGATCCGTCCAGATCTCGACTGGATGCTGCGTACCTTCGAGGAAGTGTCACCACTCCTCTAGGGCTCGGATGATCGCGAGCATCTCTTTGTCGTGGATCTCGTAGTTGCGCTGGACGTCACTCAGACTTTTGGAGTAGAACGCGACCGGGTGCCACTTTCCGTTCGCGTCCGGCTGGGACAGGACGGCCCCGGTAGCGTAGTCGGAGCTGTCCGCCTCGACCCGGTACGGACGCGACTCGTCGGGTAGGACCAAGACGGGCTCCGCGGTCACCGCATCCTTGAGGGCTTGGAAGGCGGCCGCCGCGGCAGCGGTCCAGGTCCAAGCGACGCTCTTCTTTGTGAGGTCGAAGAGGGGCCGCGCGATGTCCGAGAACGCCCGGATGAACCTCCGGTAGAAGTTCGTGAAGCCAAGGAACTGCTGCACGTCCTTCTTGTTCTCCGGAGCAGGCCAGGCTGCGACTCCGGCGACCTTGACCGGGTCCATCTCGACGTGGTTGTGCGAGATGATGACGCCGAGGTACTCGATCGACGATTTCTCGAATTCGCACTTCTCCGGCCGGAGGTAAAGCTTGTGGGCTCGGAGCCGCCGGAGGACTTCTCGGACGATCTCTCGGTGGCGCGCGAGATCGGAGTGAGCGATGAGGATGTCGTCAAGGTATACCATGACATCTCCGGACAGGATGAGGTCTTGGAAGATGTCGTTCATCATCGTCTGGAACGTGGCCGGAGAGTTGGTGAGGCCGAAGTACATCACCAGGGGCTCGAAGAGCCCTCGGTTGGTACGGAACGCGGCCTTCCACTCGTCGCCTCCCCGAATTCGGACGTTGTTGAAGCCCCACCGGACGTCGAGTTTTGTGAAGAACCGGGCTCCCTTAAGGCGGTTGATGAGATCATTAATCAGCGGGAGTGGATACCGGTTCTTTACGGTCATCGCGTTGAGCGCCCGATAGTCCTGGACGAACCGGAGGCTTCCGTCCTTCTTTTTGATGAAGAAGACCGGAGATGCCATCGGGGATTTGGACGGGCGGATCCGGCCGGTGCTCAACCCATCCTCGATGAACGCGTCGAGTTCCTTCTGCTCGAGGGGGGAGATCGGGTAGACCTTGCAGTTGGCCGGTTTCGCATCCGGGACGAGTTCGATGGCGTGGTCCCACATCCGACGTTCCGGCAACGCGTCGAACGACTCCTTATCGAAAACGTCGGAGAAATCCTCTACCCAGGCCGGAACCGAGGTCCCGGGCGGGGCCGAGTTCCGGGCGTAGGCCTCTGCGAGCCTCTGAGAGACGGTGCTGCCCGCACGGATTTCTTCAGCCGGAGCGAACACGGTGTAGAGAATCCGGTCGCCGTCCTCGAGCTCGTCGTCTCCGTCACCGTCATCGTCGTCCGGGTCCGGAGTGAGGTCCGGGAAGTCGTCTCCGTCGTCGTCCGGATCGTACCCGTCATCTCCGCACCACTCCTCCGAGTCAATGGCGCAGATAGACGGGACGGGACCTTCGCGGAGCTGCCGGAGGATCGCGGCGGAGATCTTCGCGTTGCGACGGACGGCGCAGAGCTCCTCTCGGCAAGTGCTGCAGCTGGTCGGACAGCGGGTCATCCGGACTTCCTTGGTCTCCCAGTCGATCTCCGGGTTGTGCTTCTGAAGCCAGGAGTAACCGAGGATGACGTGCTGCTTTCCGAGCCGCGTTACCGCGAGTTGGATGCGTTCGGAGTGTCCTTTGTAGTTGACGACCATATCAACTACGCCGGAAATGCCTCCGGACGCATTGGGCGTGCCGTCGACGTTGAGGACCGGAATTGGCTGGGAGAGCTTCCGGACGGGAAGGTTGCGGGAGATCACGTACTCCGAGTCGATGAAGTCTCCGGTCGCTCCGCAGTCAACTAGACCCTTCACAGACATCGTAGCCGCGGTCTCTACCGATTGCATCTCCAACGGAATGTGCAGGGAGTTCCGGCCCTCTACGGAATCAATAACGTACCGCCGGGGTAGTTTGCGTTCCCACCTCGGACGGCGGACGCGGGGAAGGGAAGGGGGAAGTTCAGTCTTGGCCTCCGGGGCGGGAATAGGGGGTGCGCCTTTCGTATCAACTGCTGATTTATTGGGTATATCTTTGTACAAGCAGGAGTAACGATTGGGGGACGCGACCGAGGGCGCACCGCTCACTCGGCCAGGTCCGGAAAACCCTCTGGCTCCGCGTCTCCGGCGTCCGGCTCGGCCGGAAGCCCAGCGTGGTAGAGAGGCGCGCGAAGAGTTCTCCGAGGAGGTCGTCACCGAGTTGACGGACGACCTCGTCCAGGATGTCCGCATGCCGGACATCCGAGGGAGTCGGGCAGTCTCGAGCGAGGTGTCCGGCCGCGCCGCAACGGAAGCAAGTGCGCGGCGTGAAGCGTGCGCGGGTCCGGTCGACATCCATTGGAATGCCAGGTGGAAGGGCGGGCGCCGGGCGGCTTTGGGAGCAGGCGTGAAGGAGGGGACTGGGAGGAACGTCCCAGTGCGAGGGCGTGCGGCCGGAGCCGGGGCGCGAGTCGGAGGTGCTCCCGCTCGGACACGGGCGAGGGCGTCGTACTGGCGGAAGGCGCGGAGGCGCCATCCGGCGTAGTCTAGCAGCGCCGGAGCGGTCCCGGACGTGGTGATCACCGCGTTAATCCGCGGGTCGAGCCCTGCGCGATACTTGGTGACGCGGACGAGCGGGTCCGTGTACCCGGCCGTGGCGGCGAGTTCCTCGAAGTCGTCCGTGTACCGGTAAACGTCGCGGGAGCCCTGGTAGTAGCTATGGGTCTCCAACCGGAGGAGAGCTTGGTCTTGCTCGTTTTCCTCTACGAACCGGAGCCGGAACTCGGACTCGAATTCCGCCCAGGACGGGAATGGGAACGGAATGATTGCGGACTGTCGTTCGGCCCATCGTCCGGCCGCGTCTCGCGCCATAAAGGACATGGCGTACCGCACGAGTTTTTCCTCGACGACCTGTCCGTGGACCATGAAGGCTTCCGGAACTAGTCGGAGGTACGTGAGGACGGAGTGGAGGAACATCCGTCCTTGAGTCCGGTCGCCGTCGAAAACGGCTGGGGGGTTCGGTCGGAGAACCGATCTTGCTGCAGGGGTGAGGGTGGTGAAGTCTGGACCCACCGCCGGAGCCGGAGCAGCAGGGACGGGGGCAGTCGCGGGTGGATTTTGGTTGTTGTGTAAAACGCGGAGGAGTAGGGTTTCGATGTTCGTGAGAGAGCTTTCTACCGCTGTCAGCCGGGATTCGGGGTCGGCAGCCAGCTCCGGGATGTAAACATCCGGGAGCT
This sequence comes from Mycena galopus ATCC 62051, assembly GCA_014925785.1. Taxonomy (NCBI): domain Eukaryota; kingdom Fungi; phylum Basidiomycota; class Agaricomycetes; order Agaricales; family Mycenaceae; genus Mycena; species Mycena galopus. The sequence goes on from WIQG01000166.1 coordinate 224,503, forward strand.
CGGGTGGCGCGGACTCGTTTCCGGGCGTCGGGGCGTCCATCAAGGAGGAGGGGTCGAGATTGGAAGTGGGGGAGGCCGGAGCGCTAGCGTAGCGGTCCGAGTCCGAGTCTACGCCGAACTTCGCAATCTTGACCGGTTGATCCCTTAGATCCTTTCTTCTGCTGTAAGGGCAACCTCAGCTCGGCGCGGGAGCGCGGGAGACTAGCGGGAGAATCCGAAGTAACTCAATTGACAGTACTAAATACAGGTTTCTAGAATACGCACCTAGCGGGAGAATCCGAAGAGAAGAAAGGATAAGGATTCCCACGCTAGGCGAGGTTTTTATAGGTACTAGCCAGTAGCACGTGTCCGGATCGATCGGCAGTGGTCTCGAGCTTGATCACATAGCACGTGCCAGTGAGAGCGACCGGACGCGGGGGGTCGGAGGGGGTCGGAGTCCGGAGGGACGGAGGGTGACGTTCCAGACGGATGCGTAGGCTGGGGCATAGGACCGAAGGCCGGATGGATGGACGAGGCCGGACGAAGGATCGGACGAGGAAGTGGGGCGGTGCGATGGGCCGGAGCCGGACGGACGGACGGACGGACGGACGGGCGGGTGGTTCCCCTGACACGGTCACGGGTCACAACCCATGCCGAATTGATCGAAATAGTACAGTATTGCCCTAGCAATTAGACATGAATATCGAGCGCTGAACAAGCGCTTGGCACGACTCTATCCAACTCCACTGGAAGTGGTTGAAGGAAATGGTTTGCTACCATTGGACGGCAGTAGCAACCACAGCGCCGATTGTGCGAACAAATTGGTGTCTCGCAAGATGCCTACGCGCGCGATGGATGAGCACGAGGAGCACCAAGTCGGGAAGGTGACTGAAATGTCGCCCAAGCTCCGATGTCGCTGGGCAAGCGAAGATAGTGAGTATCAAAGGTGTTCCGGTGTCGAGGCTGGGCATAGAGCAAGATCACAGCTACATGAACATGAAACACAAGTTGCTCGTGAAATGCCGGAAGATTCGGTTCAGTCTACGGGACTGAATATTGCGGCGCGTTGTGCGCAGAATGAGCACGACCCATTGACTGAAGGCCGACGGTTTAAGGCTGGCCTTGTGGTTCGGGACACTGAACTCGGGGTAAGCATGACCGAAAATATACTGTATGCAAGCAGCATACATATACCCCTTGAACATTCAAATATTCATTTCGCAATTGAGCATGAATATCGCACACTGAGCGAGTGCTGGAACAGATTAGATCAAGCTACCTTGGAGTTAGAAAGGGGTGAAGAGGAACTCCAGTCGGCGCGGCTAGAGTTTAATACCGATTCTTCGGAAACGGACCCCCGGAACAGATGGCGACAGCAAATCGTTGGAGTCACGGCAAATATATTGCGAGCTCAAGAGTCTTGAAGACCGCATCCCGAATGTCCGTTTGGCCGTAGAATTGCCAAAATTAGCAATTAATGCAATGTGTTCGGGCAATCGACGCCATGTCCGTGCGGCAGCGAACGGATGGGTATATCGTGCAGCATTAAGCCATGGGTTCCCAGAGAACTCGACGGCAAGCGGGGTCTCACGCTTACACCTGAACTCGAGAGAGGTGTACAAAAATATTCACCGTGAAACTGTGAATTTGACTGAGGGGGGCACGGACACTCATGTGCTAGCTGTGTGCAGCTCCATAAAATTGCGTGCTACAGCTGAATATTGGGAATATCCAGTGCGGAGTCGGCAATGTGAGAAAGTATTGCCGGGTTCATGGCAGGCGTCACGAAGCGGAGACGCGGTCTCAGACACGGGACATGATCCTCCATATGTCTATTAAAACATACAAAGCGATCATCATCATCGTGAAGCTGGCATTGCACTTGAGGTGCGAATGCAAAGTCGGAACGGCAGACAACTTCGCGCACTCCTGAAAATGAATAGGGATAAAGTCGCGAGTCGCAACCAGTACGGAAGGAATACGCGCTGCTCGACGGTGAGGTGTTGTCCCGTTGAAAGTGGAGCAGCACATGAGCTGCGGGGGAGCGCATGGAGCGAGGATGGATGTTTGCGCGACCGAAAGGTTCGCAAAATTACCGCACAACCTGGGAGGAGTGAGATCCCCTGGCATGGAACATACCGTGCTCATCCGAAGCTCCCAACGGAGCATGAGGATCGAAAATCGGGCAGGCTGTTGCCCAAACGGCGTGGCAATGCCACACCACAATGTGCAAAAGACACCTTGAACTATCTTCGACATCGCAGGTATTCAGTTGGAGATGTGGGGATAAACCTACATGCGGCGGAAATTGGTGAGCCGGAGGGCTCTCGAAGTATTCTAGTCGCAATAGCGCACGAGAATGGAGGAATCACATGGCGATTTATACTCACTGAAAAACACCTCGAAAGAGGTCAGTGTAACAGGGCAGATTCCATTGGATCAGCTCAAATAGACATTGAATCGGGGGTGTGCAAATTTGGCGAGCACGAAGTATTGGTTGAGCTTAGACGAATACAGGCAGTAGTTCGTCAGCGCACCAAGCAGGCGTGGAACATAAGTCAGAATTGTGGCCCGGACGGGCTCTCGAAGACCCACAATTTTGCGCAGTTGGATGCAGATAATGCAGCTTCGGCGCCTGAAAAACGCGAGTGGGTGGAGATTAGCGCACACATCGCGCTAATAAGTAAGACTCAACGCACAAAGAGTCTTGTCGGATTATCTTTTACTTTTAAGACTGGGCGACTCTATTCACCATGCAACCAGGTGGAGATGCATGGCATGAGTGCAGAATTCAATGCTGTTGTCGAGGTCAAACGGGAATGCAGGGTGCTGAACTGCACCAGATCACAATTGGGAGTACCTGTTGGTGGTGTAAGGTCAAGAGCGGAAATACACAGGCACCTTGTGCGTGTAGAGTTTGCGGTAACATGGTCGGGGAACCAAGAGGTGCATCCATTTCAGAGGATGCGGCTGAAAACTAGGAATGCAGAGCGCCAGACAAATGATTCTGGGATCCAATCGAGTAATGAATCATCAATGGTTCGTTCACAGCAAAGGAGAACTACAGAGGGCTCCAAGGACCGTGTATGGTTGCAGAAGTGCTCGGTGATTAACTATCAGAGTAACAACTCGGAGAACAATGAATCGAGCAGTTTCGAAATGATAATTTGCATAGCACAGGCCGATGCAAATTTAAAGTTCAAGGACAACCCAAAGGGGTCCCAAGAAATATCACGACCTAGAGGTCATGATGGGGGAGTAGTCAGGCCGAAAACCTTCGACATATTGTCCAGAGTGCAACAGAAATGCGCACAGAAAAGCAGCATTCTGGCAGAAACCTATTCTTGGACCGGAGTACGAAGCTTGGAGGTCGGCCAAATTCGAGTGTGTACATCTTTCCCAAGGGAATCACCCGTGATTTGGCGCCTCCGCATGGCCAGGAACTGGCCGAAAAGACACAAAATGGATATGGAGTTAGTCCAGTCAGATGGAATAAAGACGGAAAAGGGTCGCAGAAGAAACAGTGCTCAGATATGGTTCGAGCACTCGGAAAATACAGAAAAATTCTGTATCATAGCAGAAGGAATAGAGAAAAGATTCACCTTCGAAGCATGTCTACAGACATCACAAAATACACCGAGTCCAGTAAAACTGCTGAGCACAACAGGTAGAGCAAGATCTTGCCTTGGAAAGGTTGCTGGAACATATGAAAGTACCATCACGAAGGTGGTACTGAACAGCGCAAAGTTGAATTCTCATTTTCGAGAGTTAAAGGTTCGCAATATCCGAAGCCACCAGTTTTGGAATAAAACACGAAAGCTTTGCAAACACCAGAGAGATGAACCCAGTGGTTCAAAAGGACAGAGAAAGAGGCCGTACAGAGCATGCTTTCCTGAATGCTGGCCGCTAGGAGCAGGCGTGAGAGCAAGAAAGTCCACAGTACAGCTCGTTGGTTGGATGAGCGGGACGCACGGTGAGAGCGAGAAGGCGCTGTCAATGTCAATGATGCGATCTGCGGATGTATCGATCCGGGGAACCATCAAATGTGGCGATACCTGTCAAACGTGGAAGTTCGACGAAGAAGTGCAAGATAGTGTGTTCGGCGAGCAACGGATACCCAACCGCGTTGCAGACGGGGAATCTCAAAATGCGCATACACACCTGTGCATGTCAACATTGACAGGGGTAATTGAATTGGAAATATTCAATCATTTCCGGGTACCTCATGGAGTGCGAGAACTCCAGTTTCTATGGCAAGGAGATTGCGAGCTTTACAAAGAAGCTGCACGAGTGCAGGACCCAGGAATTTGGCTTGGGAATTGTCCATGCTGTTGAAATCTTGCACCTTGGAATGGAGAATAGCAGCTGTATGCCAATTTCAGTTAAAGAGTCGAACAATGATCCGATGTTCAACTCAATTTGGCGAGAAGCGAGGAAGACTCCAAACGATGGAGTTGAAGAATACATGTTATTACCAGAATACAGAGTTGCTCTGCATAGCAACTGGCTCTCCAGAATCTGCGGTTGAAAATTTATTCAACAATTAGTGGCCACACTGCGGGGACCTTGTTACCCACCCAAACAACCCATACAGTGTGCAGCCCAGCAGAGACGGTCGTTTTGCCAATGTGTTCACTTTGTGCTCCACCAAGCAATCTGGTGTGGATATCTTGAAACTTTCGGACATGATCAATGTTCGCATTTTTTGGAATTTGTAGACTGTGATTCAGTCTAAGGTGGGAGAGTGTAAGGGCCCTGACCCAGGACCCCGGCATATCAACTATATTATAGTTGATGAAGTGACCACAGACACGATATGTCTGTATTTATTGGAGGAATGCGCCATTGATCAGTTAATGGTGTTGTGGAATGTTAACATTGAAATATGATGTGCCGATCACGGCCATCATAAGCTATAAATCACAGGGTGTAGACAAACATAGGCAACTTTACTTCTTACACTTGTACACCATACGGCAAACCAATACCACATAGATTGTGACGGCTTGCACTGCGTGTATCGTAAGAATAGTGAGTTCTTACACCATCAGATGGCATCAAAAACTTGTACTTTTCCGTTCCAAACTTACTTACCCAGCCATAAGCTACTTACAGTAAAGTATAAGTTAATTTAGCCAGGGTAAGTAAGTTTTGCCAAGTTACTTTGGTAACCATCCCACGAGCATGGCGCCCTGGGGAATCCACAGCGGCCCACAGTGCCTGTGACCCGGCCGCCGCCTTGAGGTCCATAATATTATATTTAATTCAATATATATATATTCAACTTTCAAGTACAATTTTTGAATCGGAATTATAATGGGAATACACATCTGCTAGTCTCTCTTGACAGACGCTATAGAATAAGTTGTAGCACGCTCGATTCATACTGTTCTGCCTGCCCATCTACACAGCCCTGCCAATAAAGTTTGGATTTTGGCAGTCCGGCAGTGTACGTCAGGTCCACAAAATTTTGGAGCAAGATGCAGTTTTATGGAAGAGAATCCTCGCTCTCGGTTCTTAGTACTTAGCTTCTTACTCGTACATTTCCCGAGAGAATAGAGATCGTTTGAACCAGGCTCGTAAGAAAGAAAGGACAGGACGTCAGAACTTGCTTAGAGCTCAACTTGAACATGCCATCAAATTGCGATGCTCCTCCACATCAATGTTTTTTTCCTTCATTGTTCCAAATAGTTTCTTGTCTGTGGTGTGCATAATGATTTAAGCTTTGAACTGTAGACTCATTGAAAAGCAAAGACTCACAAATCCCATCGCGTCCAGCTTTCATCTCCACTTCCAGTCGATGCGCGTAAGAAGATACGATACATCAGCCTTCCCCGGTTGGGAGCACCTCTGACAACCATTGAATAATTTTTGGTCAGATGCTCTCAGATTTGCGTATACGAGGTGATCGCTATATCATTGAACGGTTTTCTATGTTTCAGCTCACATAATGACTCCTGGGACCTCAGACTACAATGGCGAAGGGTAATGTTATTGTCATTTATAGGCTGGTATGAGGGATGGATTGCCTTCAGATGACCTGAATATATAGTAAGATGGTATTATACAGTGAGAATAACTATACATCCCCAAGTGGGCTTGTTCAGATTATTGTGAAAAAGATTAGAAGTTGTGTTGCAAAAATTGGGCAATCAGGGGTTTCCGATGTGTCCACAAAGCTGATGCCATATCAGGATAAAATGATGCCATCAAATCCTGAAAATATTGATACTGACTCCTGGGCATCTATGCTACATTCCGTACTGCGAAGGATATATACCAAAGTCCCTCTAACACCTAGAAACGCAGTTCTATTCTCAGAAATGCTCTGAGACAAAACTTTTGATGAGTTAGTGTAGTACAAACATGCTGGACATGGTGATCCGGAGAACCGCAATATTAACGAGGTAGAAGAAAGCCGAAAGCACGCCTTTTAATGATGCAGGAACAGCCAGACACGGAAAGCGGCGGATCCAAGTCCCGTCCATTCAGCAGCATGATCATGTGTTGTTGTCAAGCTTTGGTGGACCTGCAGATTGAGAGGGTCTGTGTAGTGAGTACCAGCAGCGCTGAGTACATCTGGGAATTATGACGATCATCTGCAGATAATGAAACTGATACACACACAGTGGTGAACGTTGTGGTTGTTTTGGTCACCAGAAAAGACGCTTGGTGCTCCAGCCAAACCACAAGACGATGTTCAGGCCCCATCACCCAAATGAAGATGAGACCTAAATTGATGCCGACCAGCGCTAAATATGAGGTCAAAGATAGAAATCGGAGACCGCCTGAAGACAATACAGATCTCTTCGGTACTACAAGCTAATGAAGACCAATAGACTGTGAATAGCACACCCTAATACCTTGGAATGCACTCCTCGACGGACTTCAGAGATCTATGTTCAACCCGTAGACGTCATCGTCAAGGTAGCCCGGCTTGCACTGCGGAAGGACAGCTCTTGGGGCGGAACAGCATGGAAGTCCATTAAATCGGATGGCTCCATGTCTGTCCGCTGCGGGCCAAATATAATACTGTACAATTTCGATCAATTCGGCACCAATCCCGGAATTTTAGTACAATTAAAATCCAAAAGAATTCCGATAAATTGAGAAAAAATTATTGCCGCAATAAATAAAATGGGCGTGACGCGTGACCGCCGAATTGAACGAAATTGTGCAGTATCCACCATTCCTGCCTTACGCAACTTGTTGCGGGTGACAGAACGCACAGAAGGGAGGAGATTTGGCACCTAAAGTGGTTCATGGAGGCTTGTGGTTGACAAATGGGTGGTTGGAAAAGGAAGGAAACGGGAAATCCCGGCACATCATGATAATTGAATTGGAACACAGCCCGTCTCCAAGGTCTTTTAATTACCTCCCACGCGCAGGTCAGCTCCGACCCTCGCTGAGCGATGCAGCCATCTGTTCCATCTCCTACCCTCCTCCCCGTTGAGATCTGGCTCGCTTGCTGGACACTATGCTCTCGTCGGCAACTGCGCAGACTTTCATTAGTTTGCCAGCTGTTTCGGTCTCTCACCTGGCCCCTTCTCGTACAGCACCAGACCATTGACGTAGCTTCACTCGCAACCAGAATGACCATGGACAACTGGCAGGACCGCCTCCGCCACCTCCATCGCACTGCTGTTCGGCTCGACAACTTGAATGAGGCCTCATATGCCTTGTTGGTTTGCTCTTGGACCGTCACGTTCAAGCGGCATCGTAACTGGGGCCTCCCCGGCGTGGAGAACATGCAGCCCTTTGATGCCCTGAACGAGAGGGTCGTTTCCACCTTTTCCACCACCCTCAGGCTCTACCAGAACATCTCCTCCCTCCATCTCACGCAGGTCACTGTGGATCGCTCCCTACGACAAACCCTGAGCTTGTTGCCGAGGTTGGAAGATCTCGGTCTCTGCAATTGGGACATAGTCGCCCGGGATGGGTTCCTGAACATCCAATGTTTAACATTATCTGGAACTGGTCCTACGGACACCAGAGAACCAGTGCAGATTGGGGCTCCGGAGAGCCTTCGTTCTCTGGATGCGGGGAACTACATTTCGGGGTCCATTACCGGATTTGGCCTACGTATACTCCATCAGCTTGTCAACTTGTCGCTCGAGACAGTTCAGGAGGTGGACCCCTTCTTCCGGTTCCTCCGCCAATGTCCACGGCTACAATCTCTCGCGGTACGCGTGTTAAGCAATCGCGTCGCACTTCCAGAGGTGCATCCCACAACCCTTCCGCATCTGCGAACCCTCGCAGGTCCACCGAAATTGCACCACTTGCTGGCGCCTGGTCGTGCGATTAGTAGTGCGACAGCTCTACCGGACACGAGTGTCAGCGTGGCAACTCTTCAAGAGGAGCTCGTGAATGTGTGCTTCGCTATCACGCGCAGCTCCGTCCCTGTGCACTCCCTCACGCTTGTGCCAAAAGAGGCAACCAATCTGGAGTTCCTCGCAGCCATCACAGCGCTGTTCCCCGAACTAAAGGAGCTGTCGCTCACGCTCCCCGAGCCGCTCAAAGACCTCTCATTTCTCTGCATGTGCTACGGGCACCGGCGGCCCATACCTCCTGTCGAGCTTGAATGGCCCGATCTTGATGATGATACCGCATTCGACAACGCGCCTGCAGATGATATTTCCGACGATGAGGTCGACGAGAGCCCCACAATTTTGGATGTGAAAGCAGGCAAGCCGGAAACGCACCAATCGGATAATACGGTACCCCTGCCGCACAACTACGTTTATGTGCGCCCCTCCATATTATATACCCTGCACATCTCCCATGCTCACCGGTCACCAATGCAGGACATCTTCGACTGGATATTCGACGGTATCCTTTCCTTGCCTCCGAACCTCGAGGCTCTTCGACTGGAAACCTGCGGAGCTCATAACGATCTGCCGAGTCTTCCACAACAGCAGCAGGTTATTGCAATGCTGGCCCCACTGTTTCCAGGTCTGCGGGAGGTCGAGCTGGGATCGAAGTCGACTAATTGGAAACGGTTTGGAATGGGAAGTGGGCAGTTGTGGAAGGCGGAGGGAAGGAAATCGTGGGTGAGGATAGGGTGATCACGTTTTTTCAGGATATTCACATGCCTCAGAGCTGGCGTGATGTTGAACGTGCGTAGAAGTATTTACACAATCTCGATCGAGAACAATCAATGACCAGTAGCTACTCGAAGTACATTCCACCGTTGGTCGAGATCGGTAATGAATAAATATCCGCAGCTTAACTGGGAAGATCACGCATGCTTCAGCCTCCAATAATAGAAAGGCACAGTGTTCGCCAAACTCAGAGCAGGAAAACCAAGGAAAACCAAGAAGAAAATGCTCACCGGAGATAATTGCGATTCCTTGGATGCGATAAAACACGGTAGCAATGAAAAGCACTGAATATCAGTACCCACCTATCCATAAATTCGTGCCTAAAAGCACTAATTTTTGGGGTGCTGCGCACCAATATGTAGTGCTTTTCACTACAAACTAGCCCCTCAAGGCACCAATTTCCAGTGCTTCCAGGTACTGGTTCAATTTGCGTGCAAATGGTATATATTGGTGTACCTAGGGTACATAGGCGTATATATGACTTGAATAGTGATATAATTGAGCACCCATGACGGCAGTTGCTGTTGACGCCCTCATCACGGAAAGTAAGCTACTTGTGGCCGAAATAAGTCTTGGTGTATCACTTTGAACAAGGTTAGGACCCATGCCTTCAGCATGGAAAGACATAATCAAGGATTTTTCAATATATCAAAATACATGAACCATTGTAATTTAAAGCAAGTACAGTCAGAATTAAACCAATCTACTTTATTAATAGGCGAGCTTCAACTTGAATGACTGGGTCAGTGAATATGAAGACTAATCGCCCATGCCTTCACCACGAAAACCTCACAGGCACAGCAAAACTCCAGTTTCCCCACAAGCACAGCAGATACAAAGAACCCAGTTCACCTGCACAGACATGGTGGATTCTGAAAAGCCAGCCAGAATATTCTCCCTGAGTGTAGTCATGGAGATGCCCCCACGCAAAGCAGATCACGAGTTCACAGCAGACATGGAGAGCCTGGTTGCCCGTGCATGGTGGATTCCGAGTTCACCGCAGACATAGTGGATACCGAGAACCCGGTTGGCCCCAGTACCTTTGGGGAACAGGAGATGATATTTGAAACATGGCTGTAGCAGTGAAGGAGAGTTTATCTCTTTATTTTTGGAGAAAGCTATGTTCCAGACTTGAGTGCCCTAGCCTTTTTCCCCAGTAAAATCCATCATTCTTGGTATCGTCGGCAAGTCCCGAACTCAAATGTTGAGGTGGAACATGAACTGCGAAGGGGTTTCCAGGTTGAAAAGGAAATTTGAACATTCAGAATCAGTCTGTCCTGAGTCACAGCAATGATCACATTATGTACCTCTGTCCAGAATGCTCCCAAAATTCAACCCCCAACAAAATCTCGTCAAATTCAAGCTAATTGCTCTTACAGAAGTCATGATGTACAGAACAATTCTGATTTCCCCTTGATGTGTGAACCTGTTGCAGCCAGTGCCATGCTGCTGACTCATTCATGAGATGGACATGGCTAAGCGTTGAGCAAGAGTTTTCATTTCCAGAAAAGCATAGATGAAACCCAATGCTTTTATCAAGAGTTTGATGTACCATGTGCCTAATTTAATATTTCCGATCGTACTGTAGACACAAACCATCTGGGTTAGTCAAAGTGTTCTCCTTTCATGAACAAGCTTCCAACAATTGTGCATATCCGGCCCGGTACGACTACGGAACCCTCGAGTTGTCATCGGTGAAGCGATTAATGGCTATGTTCTGGCAGTGAATTTCACCGGTGGATTGACGGGGACTCCGAATTTCTAAGGTGTTTGAGGGAAAACAGCCTCCTCCGTGAACTTGTCGACCAATGCGACACAGGCGGAGTGAATGGAAAATATGTTAAGGAAGAATGTCAGTACTTCAATTGTGACTGATTGGCGTTGCACCAGGGAATAGTGCTGTCCTCGACCAGGCGTCGCTGATGTTTCTTCTTGTTTACGTGAATGTTCCTCACGTATCAATAAATTCTTCAGTAATGCCTTGAAATTCATCTTCAGATATACATACAATTTCACGGGTCTGAGTCCTTGAGAATTTACGACCCTGACCTTTCAACTCCGGACCAACTGCCCTTTTGGGACGATGGGGTTGTGCTGTTTGTCCATGAGTGGCCGGATCAGAGGCTGTGCTTTCTTCTGCCGACTCGCCGCTCCGAGTCAGTGACTCACGGAGTCCTCGACATGGACTTGACGTCGACGCGATGGATTCCTTGTCATGCGGGCTCCTCATTCTCTTAAAGCCTACGAAGATTGCTGCTCGAAGGGTTCTTGTGTGCACTCAGATAACTCCAAGTCAAAGAGTGCCGTCAATCGCGCTTCGACGCTGACCGTCTAATAACAGACCATCCGCGCTTCGCTCATCCACAACGTGTCGGTCCGGACTCCCATTATCGCCTTCGCCGTATCCGTTTTACCCATACGCAATTGCGCTCCACGTTGCGTGCGAGGCACCGGCTTGAAACGAGTAGGACCGTTTTCCGAGTCGTTCTTCTCTCATCCCCGACCGAGGTGCTGCATGGAGTGGACCCAGGAAACTCTCTCGGGTTTACTCGCGGTTAATCCCGCTCGTACTGTGCGCAGCGCAGCATCCTAGCGACATCGAGTCCATCGCGAGTCGCGCGCTCAAGAACGACGCATTCAGTCTCCAGTCTAGCACTACCCCTTCGCGCGCGCAGCGCTGCGCACAAGCCGTACCGATCTACGACGCGAAAGAGTTTGGCCATTTCTCCATGTACACCCGCTCACCACGGTACGAGACGTCCCCGCATGTCGAGCCTCCCGGACCTTCCGCCCTTGTCGGCCACGCTCAAGTACCCTTCAAAGCACGCACGCCTCTTCCCCGCGGCCACCGTGCGACAGGTGTACCGCACCAGCACATCGGTATCTCCACCTCCCGCCCCCACTCACTCCCTCACCCAATAGCGTCTCTGAACTCATGGTCCGCACCACGACCGCGCGCTCCTCCTAACCCAGCCTCTCTTCGGAAATTCGTGCCACTGCCGTGGCCTCTCAGCAGCGGTGATCGTGGTGGGACAGCTAGCCCGACCGAGGAAGGCAGAGAGAGGAGTGTAGCATCAGGCGAATGGGGTGAACGAGGCGGGGGTGTACAAGGCGGAGGGAAGGAGGAAGAGATGAGATGTCACGAGCGTGCAGGTGATGTTCCCGTTCGGCGTACCGACGTAAGCGCGGGTGCGAGATGAGAAGTGATTCACCTCTTCAACTTTGGGCCTAACTCTCGATCTGGGGGTGAGGAGACGGCACGTGGAGCGGTGCTGCCGTCTCACGGAGTGCATGTGTGGGGAGCAAGCAGCAAGGATGGAAGAGACGTCGAGTGAGCGTTCCTCGGCGGCGCTCCGTGCAGAGCAGCAGAGGTGCAGACGAAGTCGATCGTGGGGCGGTGCGCTCGTTTCTTGCACCATGGATGTGTCCGTCGGAATGAGACGCCGTGCGGAGAGCAGGGATGGCGCGGAGCGGAATTTGATGTTCCCGACTCGCGCATGGGACAATGATCTCGTCCCTGCCTATTTGCGGTGTCGGGGTGTGTGCACCGGGAGAGCGCAGGAGAGGTCACGTGGAGTCACTCGTGTGCCATTCTCCTGCCGGGTCGCAATATGTGTGTGTGCGCCGCGGAAGGACAGCGAGCTGAAGTCGCGTGTGGTGAGGAGAAGGAGCGACGGGAAAAAGTAGTATTTGGGTGCGATCCAGCTCGCAATGCGATATCGGGTACGGAGGGAGAGGACGAAACGGCGCGTGGATGAGCGAGGGGAGGAGAAGCTTGAGACGCCTGTGGGGGCGATGCTCTCGTCCGCTGCCGGTTCGCGATGCCCCGGGGACAGGGATGAGTCGGGGAAGAAGTGGGAGGTACGACGCCCGGTGGGACACCACGCTCTCGAGCTCTGTTTCCTGCTGGAGAACGACTCTTTCCTCGTCTTTGTCTTTGTCTTCCACCCCACCCCCGCTTCCTCTTGCAATTTTACGCCCGTGAAAGTGTTGCCGGTAACTAATACGGGCCCAGTGTTTCACTTCTATATCGATCTCAAGATTTGCTGGATCCGCCGGCTCTGCACCAATCATGCCTAGCCCACCGTACGTTGATTCCCAACCAACCAACATTCACGTCGGTGGGTGACACTGACATCGGAGTGCCATCCATTTAGGTGGCACAAAAATAGGCTCGGAGTTTGAGCTGACATGGTTTAACTATCTGCTCAAAATTCCGCCGCCCAGTCGACAAACTGGATTTGATACACCTGTCGGATCTCTAAAATTACGAGGGATGTACCTCCTTCGTCGCTTCCATCAATTTTGACCAAAAATCCCCTTCCTGCGCGTCCCTCTCATGGCTTCCTGACAATTTGGACATCGACACACCATTGAACGTTTTGAAACTCCGACAGCTCCGCAAGGTCCCCTTGCCGAATCAACTTCCATTTATTGATTTGAACCAAGTTTCAATAGGGAGGTTGTGCAAAAGCCGCACGAGCCGCATGCGGCTTTTTTGCATTGTGCAAAGCCGCATGCGGCACTCTGCGGCTTTCGTTTCCCTATCAATTCTATATCCAAACCTTGCTAGCAGTTCGTTGCAAGCTGTTGATGCAGATTCCGATAATCAGGTGGGAAATGGGGGCGTGGAATATGGTGTTTTTTGGCAGCATCACGGCCATAGCCGCACAGCGGCTGAGGTGCCGCCGGAAAATGACGTCAAATACGATGCACATCATATTTGGTAAGTGGTTTAACGTACTGCATAGCACCTAATCTACTCATATTTACTTGAAATACACATTGTTCCACTCACCAATCCATCGGTTTTATCCCACGGCTTTGCACAATGCCCAAAAGCCGCACGCGGCTCGTGCGGCTTTTGCACAACCTCCCTAATGCTTGAGCCATCCCGTAGCTCCGAGCCTGTACGAAGCATGCAAGCTCTTGGCTGTCTCCTATGTCACTTTGAGTGACATGCGTAGCTTGTAACTCACTCTCTCGAAAGACTGAGCTTCGTTGGAATAAATGTCCGCATTTTTCATTCATCCAATCGCGCTCTTGTGCGGCTCGACTCTCGGCCCAACTTCAACATTGGATCGAATCCACATTCTCGTTCTGCATGAATAGATACAGGGTGAATAAATAGTAAGATATCGATATTTCGCATCGATTCATTGGCTCTTCCTCGCCTCGCAGTCACGCATTTCTTTCGTCGTTATCGAAAACAGGATTTTGGTTTGTTGCAATAGACGCCACTTTGGGGTGATTCAATACATGTACACAGTATCCAACGGGAGGTGTGGGCCCGCTACGTCGACCGCCTGGACGTTAGTTGATTCAGCCGCGGCTAGGACAACATATTCCGCATTTCATTAACCGTTCTTTAACGAAATGGCTCCTCGGCTGTGCTATTCCCCCATATATCCATGCTCCTTTGTATTTCCTCTGTTCGTACTCTTTCGTTAACTCCTTTCATCTTTCATTTCCGAAGCTTCCGACACTGCCTCTTCATTTTTCTCCCTGTGCCACATCAGATTGCAATGAATAGTACAGTCAACTATGCACTACGCTTTCCAGATCTTTACCTTCATTTCAACTCCGCCGTCCCTTTTTGTTTTAGTTCTTTTCTCAAGCGACTGCCACAATTACTGTGGTGTGCTCAACATTCATCCCAAGTCCTTCCGTCTCCCTCTATGTTTTCTCTCTGGTTAGTCGCTACCCACGCGCAGCAGTCCGCCGCAGCCGCCGGAGAATGCGCAATGGCAGCAATCGACCGTTTTTAATCTCTGTAAAGGCGCAATCTCCATCCGACTTGCTCGCGCTCTCCTGCCTCCTATAAGGGGCTTAGTTTTCCCGATTCTCAACGGCACTGTCCGCTTCGACAGATCCTGCGGATAGCTATCAGTCCCACAAATACCGGGGAGGTTTTCGAAGATCACTCTTCATCCCTTTCTCTTCCACCACCTCGTCTCGCCCTCCTTTCCACTGCCTAGGACAATCAACACACAATGGTCAAGGCCGACGATCGCAAGGCTGGTTCAACCTCAAGCTGAGCAAACACCTCAAACATCACAAGAACATCTGTGAGGGGGTTTGCGATCGTTTTTGAATTTCCTACAACCCTCCAACGTGATTTCGAACAATCTTGCTCGTAGCTCATGATCCTGATCTCAGCTCTCGACCGGTGCAGGTCCGAGACCTCGAGTTTCCTATTGGTAATGTTGCGCGAATTCCATGACAAACGTATCGACTCCAGGCTTCGTTCCTTCCGTCCTTCCAGGCAACTGGCTACTTACATACCTCCAATTCTGTTCTACAGCATGTTTTTATCGAATATACCGTGTGAGCCATTGGGTACGCCTCATTTCTCATTTCAGACTCCTGGATAATTCTAATCCGACCCTTCCTTTTTTTTTATCCACCTAACTCAGAACCCAGACAACGATCCACTCAAAGAACAAAGGCGACATAGCTAGGGTATGAATTCAGTCTTCAATTGCTCTATCTTTATGTACTAATGAATGGCTCAGCGTCCGTTCGACCTTTTTGATGCTATCCGCTTAGTTTTGCAGCATCAGTTCTTTCCCTTTGATAATTTAACCGTCAACCTGTGTGGAAATAGTACGACTTTGAATTTTGGATTCTTTTCTCATTTGCCAACTCCTACATTTGTTTCGTTCGGGACACATTGCATGGACTTGGCGTGATTCCGGAAGGTGTCATGGATATAGTCATTTTGGACTCAACGACCGTGAGTTCATACTGTTTCGAGTATTTCCTATTCCCGTTGCCTCACTCCGTGCCAATCCCTACTTCCCTCCTACCTACCATTTATTTATACTTATTTCAACATCCTTGGTATCTTTGGATACCAACCACCATTATTTCCAACATCCTTTGCTTTTATATTCCTATGGTTACACCAGAGTATACACTAAGTGGGCAAAATGATTGACCAGTGGGTTTTGCACCATATCTTGATGACCGAAGCATGTTTCAGCGCAAAATAAGATGTCAGGTAGTCGAGATAGTCGGCGGCAGCATTTGCGGTAGATTGATGAGATCAACGTGTTTTGATCCGCCATCAAATGGTGGAAACAAAGAAACCGGTGTTTTTCAACTCGATCAGGAATTTTTTTGGTGGGAAGTTAAATTGCTCATATCGAAGCTTGAGATGTCCCCTTTGATTCCACAAGTTGAACTATGTAAAAATATACAGGGGTTCCCTCGCTATAGAGCTCACAAAGTGACCAAAATCAGCTAAAATCAACCAAAATCAGCGAAAACAGCACAAAATCGCAGTTTTGCAGGCTCTATAGCAAGCTATCCCCCGTATATTTTTGGATGGTTCAAGTTGTGAAGTAAAAGAGGGCATCCTGAACTTCAATCTGGATAGCTTAACTTCCTCCCAAAAAAATCTGTGCTCAGGTTGAAAAACACTGATTTCTCTGTTTCGTCGATTTTGATGTCGGATCAAGGAAACTTGATCTCATCAATGTGCTTAAAAATTTTCTCCCGACTGTCTCGATGAGGCGACATCTTATTTTGCAGCAAAACATACATTGGTCATTGAGAACTGATGGAAAATGTACCGGTCAATCATTTTGCCCACTTAGTGTATAAGCCACAAGCACTGGACAATATCATTTACTTCTTACCTGTTAACCTCTTCGCTCTAAACGCACCCTCGCGCCTCGCTCAACTGCCACGCACTCAGTCTAACGGCTTCGACGAAAGTCTCGCACTCGTCGAAGCCCAGGACACAACCGTCTAACGGCCTTGAAGAACGTCTTGCACTCGTCAAGTCCCGAGACAACTCTCGCGCAATAAGTGGTAACGAGCCTGCGGTTTGTTTGCTCATTGTGTTCGCGTTTACACCGGAAAGCTAACGGGCTTCTAGTGAACCTTGGAATAGCTCCCATTCCATAACAGGAGAGTCCAATCTTTCAACTTGAGCACAGGCGCCGGGTCACTCAGAATATTTATTGGAAAGTAATATTAGCCGACAGAGGACGTCGTAGCTTTGAGTTAGTCTTACAGACTCTTACCTCTCCGAACAGCCGATTTCATCTAGAATTATCCATCCTTCAAGATTTTGCTCGTTCGTGCTCTATCCCCATGTAACTGTTCTCCTTTTGTTCTTCCTCTGCCCCTGTTCTTCGATTGACCCCATCTGTTGTTGTCTCTCTCTGCCTTTCAACTCTGGCCTTTCATCTCCTGTCAAACAGCTGACTCGTGCGCAGTTTTTTTTCTTGACAGATCGCAGCCGTTGCTGTCTACGCAATCCAGCCGTGAAGCCACGTAATCCATTCGGCAAGCTAAAGGCGGCTTGCTGTCATAAGATCTCATTCGTTTTCCCACTTCGCCCATCCTCAACATTCATTCTGGCCAAATCTGCGGGTACGGGGCTTCGAATCAAATCTGCTGCGCTATCTGTGGGCTATCTTGGTGTAACATCTCTCGAAGCATTCTATGATTCTGTCAATATTGCTCGCCTTGCCTCTTCGGTGTCTGAGATCACCGTCTCATTTGCTTTTCAAGCCACCGTGCCCCCCGCCTGCGATACCGGCAGGTCATCCCCCGTTCAAAAGGTCCGAGCTCGAGTTCAGCGCTCTGGAATAATTGATGCTGGACACTACCTTTTACATTTTCGCATCCCTAATGTACCATGCCAATTCACTGAGGAAAATGTGTGTTAAAACAATCCTGTCGAAATCTCCCCTGGCCTAAGCTCAACTTTCTTGAATTTCTCAGTCAGTGTCTAACAATTACCTGTTTTGCTATCTGCACAGGATTTGTTCCGTCATCTTGCACTCTTGAATACCGGAGCGAAGCGGAGGTTGTCTTGTTTTAGTAAAGGTTTCATATGCCGCACCACGACTTCAGCGGTTGGAGGCAGGGCAGAATACTCAACCCAGCACTATTGTACCCAGAACCAGAAGGAATTCGGCATGAATGGTTCGCTCGAGGGTCGATCAAGTTGCTCGCCACCAATTTAGGTCCGAACTCGGACTTTGACAAGTGGCTCTCGCCAATTTCTGGCGGTGCGTATTGCCGTCTCAATCATGAATGGTTGGGGGTCCGGCTTTGGTTTAGACCGCCCTAACATGAATTGATTCGGATACATACAGAAGCCCCCAGTACTGGTACGGATCATGCTGGACGCCCTGTGACGGCCTTACCCACCAACTACTCAAGTAATTCCGACCCAGGACACGTCGTTCACGCGACCCAGCTCGAACTCCATGTAGCCAAGGCCAGCACGCAATCTCAAATTAATCGTTCCATACGCTGCACCACGACTTCGGCGGTTGGACGTAATGCAGAATCCTGAGCCCAGCACTCTTTTACACATTCCCAGAGAGAGTCTGACAGGCGTGGTTCGCTCGAGGGTCTGTCAGGTCGTTTACCTGCTATAACCTTGAGCATAGTGGCAGGTTCCGGCGAGGCAGAGAAGGGCGGTTGCCCAGTGTACAGCTGAATGGTGTTCGGACAGGTTGCATCGAACTGAGGATCATGGCTCACCTCCAAGCAGACGCACCCAAGAGCATAAATATCGGATGCAGGTCCGCAGAAATTGTTTCTCGAACTGTTCAGGGTCGATCAACTCCGAAGCCATCCATCGAATGCTCCCGGCGCGGAGCGTGGTGTGAGATGCAGTGGCGTCAGACAAAGAGGAGAGGCCGAAATCCGCCAAACACGCGGTACGTTCATTGGTTATGAGGATATTGGCCTGTCCCAAACCATCGGTACAACATAGTGACAAATTGACTGAAGCAGCTTACGCCCCGCAGATCACCATGAACGACTGTCTGGGAGTGAAGGTATTCTAAACCCTGCGCGATTTGTGAGAGCTGCGGAGGAGAGTTTACTCCGCGATATGCGCAATAGGAAGGAGTGGACCAACCAATTTGTCTACCCCGGTTCTTCCGTTATCGTTCAAGAATTTAAGAACAGTTCCATTCTCCATCCACGGCGATACCATGCAGAGGGATGGCGAGAAAGTTTCGCAATCGATCCCGATGAAGGTCAGGACACAAGGATGGCGTAGCCGTTGCCAGACGAGGGCCTCGCGGCAAAATAGCTTCCCAGAAGGCGTCACGGAACCCACCAAAATGGGGAAGCATGAAAATTGAACGCACCAACCGAATACGACGTTGCTCTTCACCCGGATCTGCCAACGTGCGCATGTGCTTTAGCGCCACAGTTTCTCCACTGTGTGATGCCTGGTATATGTCCCCAAAGCCGCCGTGAAACGACGCGTATGCATGACGCCCGCTCACTCCTGTAATGAACAAGACGGAGGGAAGCCTGTGGGATACCTCAGAAAGTTTCACGATGAGGCGCCGAGCCTTGTTGTTGGACTCCCTGTCTGGCAGGAATCCTCTGTTGAGTACCTGGGCAAGATGTTAGCGGCATTCCAGAGCTCCGAGATACGCAACATTGTGGACCACATCCAGAAAACACTCCGCAGATTGACCATCGAGTTCGAGCACCGCCTTTTGCTCAGATTTCGAGCCGAGGATGACCATGATATATTTTCCTAGCTGTTCTTCGTCTTCGCGGAGCGCGTCCTGGACCCGTGAATCTTGAGAAATGCCGAGAGAATGTGCTAACTAAAACAGGCGTCAGGTGATGATCCCCTGAAACGACGCCAAACCTGTAATAATGTCTCCCGAGAGTCACGACTTCTAACGATCGCCGAAAGAACGGTTTAGCAGGCCATGGAGTTATAGTCATCCCTAAAGAAATCAAAATTTCTCAGGTGTAGCACAGATGGGTGGGCCAGAACATTGTACGCAAATTGAGCGTGAGGGAAAACACTCTGGATGAGAGAGAATAAGCTCTTGAAATGACAGTGTAATCAGTCGCCGTGTATATGATTGAGCAACGCATAAAGCACCTTATACACAAGTATGGGCTGGCGTGCTCCCGATCCAGAAGGCGTCGGGCCTTCCACAGCGTCTGCTGGTGAGGCGGTACGCATCAGCTCTTGTACACTGGGAGTGCGAGTTGTGGGTTCTTGTGGAACGCTGAATGTGACGAAGCAGAGGGACTCACGCAGCCCCGGCCGCGGGCCCACTTCTCGCCGCAGTTTTCTCGGTTTCATCCTCATCAACCATGGGCCGTAGAACCATCGCATCGGACGTCGGATATTGGGTAGCAATGATTCGCTGCAAGTAGTCCTGCACGGTGTAATGCACGAGACGGAATGTATGATCCTCGTGGTTGATCATGAGCAGACCTGCACAGACGGATAACACGGTGTCCTCGTCCATTAGGTCATCTGAATCAAATGTTGTGTCGCCCGGTTTGGTGGCTAGAGCCTCCAGGAGCTTGGAAGACCGCAGCGGTCGTTCAGCATGCGTAATGAACGAGAGCGTACGCCACGCCAGTTTCCTATCTTCCTCGTTCTGGCGGTTGATTCGCTCAACGACCTCGTCGAGGAGTGACCAGAAGAGTAGGACTAGGACTGCCCCAGTCCTATGGAGTAGGACTCAGTCCTATGGGTGTAGGACTCAGTCCTATGGAGTAGGACTCAGTCCTATGGAGTAGGACTCAGTCCTATTGGTGTAGGACTCAGTCCTATGGGCATAGGACTTGCTGCCGTAGTTGACAGAGTTGATGAACATCGCTTCTGGTGACAGGCTGTCAAAGGACGTAAGCTGAGTGACACCGGCTGAGTGACAGTGATAACTTTCATTCTCGCGTTCCGTGGCGGGGAATGCTACTTTTTTACGATTACAACTCTTGGACTGTGTGGCAGTATCACCGGAGATTCGCACCACCTGGTGCGTTCTTGAGTGTACGCAACGACTCATTCGCTCAGCCTGCACCACTCAGCCCACGTTTGGCGGAACTATACCCACTGTGGCAGGAGTTGTGGAAAACCTATCTGGCTAGCAAGGAGCAGTTAATCGCTGCGAAAAGAGAGCAAGCAGGGAAACACTTGAATCCACCGCCGAACGACCTTTACACTCAAATCTTTCTCCAGGAGCCGCGCGGACTGGTTGAGTCATCCCGAACATTGGAGTATTCCTGCTCGTACAGACCCACTGTGAGCATATCAGGACAACATCAATACAGGAATTTTCCCAAGCGGTGAATGTCCGGGCCAATACAATGAGACCGAGTGCAAAGAATGTTTCAGCCAGGCTTTTTATTTCCAATCCATATTTCTGCCGGTACCGCTGCCAGCTCTAGTATAGGGCCCCGAACGTATGCATGTCATTTTCTGCTTTCTTGTAGCACATTCTCAGTCTCAGTCATTAACCTCACAGTACTGCCATATGTAGTTGACTCAGCTTTCGGATTTGTAGAGTTCAAGGCTCGGGCGCCGTTGGGCGTCTCGGCCACATTATTGAAGCTTTGGAAATGTAGTGTTTCGAGCTCGTGTTTGATGGAGTTACGCCCCATCAGAGTGCGTGATCACGGACATCACTTACGTACATATTGCTTCTATTCCCGAAGTGCGTCCGCCCGGATCTTAATTACATCTTACTTCTAAGATGCCATCTTTGGCATCCCTTACTTATAGTGCCTTCCGCACTTTCCCCCTCCTCAGTCTCTACCCTACGGTGACTGAGGAGGTATGTCTGTCATTGTATCTCTATCTTCCTTTACTCACTGTACCATAGTTCTTGTTCTATTAGGTATCTAATACATTGAGTCTCTACCCTACGGTGACTGAGGAGTTCTTGTTCTATTAGGTTATGGGCCCCGTGTCCAACGCTTCTAACTGAACAAACCTCCACCGTGCACATAAGTGTTTACTGACTCACAGACTATACTGGTCGACCTACTATCATCGATAACGATGAATTCTATCCCTACACAGTTTCTTCTGCCGGAATCCGATCGCTTTGAGGGTCGCTCGGACCAGTCTTTTACAGCCTTTGCGGGACAGATTATAGATGCTTGCACTGCTCGGGGCATACTTGGTTATCTTACAGGGACTACCTTGAAACCTACTTCGAACCCTATACAGCCAATCTATGTGCCTACACCTTGGTTCTCTCCCATACCTTTTGACGAGGAATATGTTCAGCGTGAGGCATTCACTCACGGACTTCTCTTCGGGAATGTGATCAATCCCGTTGCACTTGGACTGGACCGCGCAGAGACCACAGCACAGACTTGGGCGAAGCTCAAGGCTGCATTTGGCAAAACCACGAGTTTGGGACTGGTTGATGCACAGCGCAAACTCCGTACCACATTCTATGATGGCACCAGCCACATTGAGGAACATGTCAAGTCAATGCGCACATTGTGGGCATCTGTCAATGAGCACGGAGGCAACATCGACGACACTATGTTCACAGAACTCTTCATCACTTCCCTTCCACACTCCTGGGATGACCTTCTCCCTATCCTCGACACAATGACTGGCTCTATTGCTGTCATTGCACACTGCAATCGTCATTACAATCGGAAAAATGCACCTAAAGGAGATGTTTCTTCACCATTGACTGGAGTACAGGCACTTGTTGCCAAGCCTGGCCTCCACTGCACCAATTGCCTGAAGCCAGGCCATCTCATCCAGAACTGCTTCCGTCCTGGTGGTGGAAAACCTGGTGAATATCCTCCTTGGTGGAAAGGGAAGCGTGTCGGTGTGGCACCAGCACCGCCCCCAGTTGCGGCTGTAGCACATGCACACCACAATGCAGCATTTGTTGCTGCTGCTTCTTCCATTGTTGCAGCTAACACCGGTGGAGAATGGTTGGATGTTAGCGGTGGATCGGACCAGTTCGACTTCCTTGCCCTGATGGCTACTGGAGGAACTGAGCCTCCTACTGTGGGCATTCCTGCTGAAAACCTTGCCACATCATTCCATGCTCGCCGCGAGAAGCCCTATTTCATTGACTCTGGTGCTAGTGAACACTTCATCGTTGACCGTGCCGACTTCGTTACCTATGAACCTCTCGAGAACATGACAGGGCAGGCAGCGGAAGCTGGATCCAGATTCCGTATTCTGGGGAAAGGAACAGTCTATAAGAAGGTCGAAATGAACGGAAAGGCTACTATCTTGGAACTCACAGCCTACCATGCTCCTGACTTTGCAGCTAATCTCATTTCGGTCAGCCGTCTTACATCCAAGGGCTGCACGGTTGTTTTCAAAGACAGTGGTGTTAAATTCACATCTCCTACTGGCAGTGAATTCATGATAGGCTCACTTGCCAATGGAACGTATGTAGTTCCTATGGAACATTCACCACTAGCATTCTTCTCACGTTCTCGCTCTCAGACCCGTCCTGCCGACCTCGCAACTTGGCATGGGAGACTTGCACATGTAGGAGATGGTCGGATAAAATCAATGAAGGGCTTGGTAGATGGGCTGGACATAACAATGTTGGATACTCCTGGAGCTTGTGAGGACTGTATTTATGGAAAACATGCGCGTCGTCCGTTTGACGAAATTGTCTCGCATGAAACTGAAGTTCTTGAGCGGATCCATCTTGATTTGTGGGGTAAAGCTCGCACGAGATCATGTGGTGGCAAATTCTACATGATGCTGTTAACAGATGGTCATACTGGATGTAAAGATGTCTTCTTCTTGAGCAACAAGAAATCGGCAACCACACTTGAGGCATTCAAACAGTATGTGGCCAAAGTTGAGCGCCAAACTGGGAAGAAGGTCAAAATTGTGCGGGTTGATGGTGGTGGAGAGTTCATGCAGGACTGGATTCAATATTGTCTTGCAGCTGGAATTGTCATTGAAACCACTCCATCATACTCATCATCTGCAAATGGTGTTGCCGAACATGGAATACGTACTATCATTGGTCAAACACGTTCAATGCTCAAAGCTGCTGACTTACCACCAAAATACTGGTGTGATGTGGCTGCTGCAGCTGTAGCAATTGGGAATTATGTTCCAACCACACGCAATCCTGGGATCACTCCTTTTGAAGCTTTCTCAAAGCATAAACCTGATATTTCCCATTTGCGTGTTTTTGGTTGCATTTCATATATGAAAATTCCCACCAAAAGTGCAGCATGGGGAGGTAAACTGGCATACCAGTCACTTGAAACTCAGCTCATCGGATATTTTGGACGTGGTGCATATAAATTGCTAGACAGAAAGACTGGAAAAATTTACAAGTCTCGGGATGTTGTATTTGAAGAGGGTATTCCGCACAGGACAAAGTTGACTGTGCCAGAGAGGGGAGGTACTGGATTTGATCCAGAAGACACATTTGACTTCCCTGACGAAGATGTCCCGGATGAGGCTGCTCTTCCCGGTCCTCCTTCACCTCCTGGGAATCCTCCACCACATCCAAAAACTGTCACATTTGACTTCCCTGACGAAGATGTCCCGGATGAGGATGATAGGAACATACCTGATGGTATGGGACCTCGTTTCCCCCTTGATCCAGATCCAGCTCCAGCTCTTGTTCCTGATGCTCCTGTTCCTGCCCCAGTTCCACCAGTTGATCCACTTCCACGTCGTTCTGCCCGTCCACGTAAACAGACAGCTGCAATGAAAGACTCAGTTGAAAGCGAAGCACGGATCGAAGAGGCTGCTGCACAGCCGGGTCGTGCTTGGGCTAATGATGCTGCCTCTGCTGCTGATGACATGGGTCTGCCCCCAGCTGCTGCTGCATTCCTTACCGATGTCAACCCAGATGTCCTTTGGATTCCACGGAATTATAAAGAGGCAATGTCACGTCCTGATTTGTGGGCTGGGCCGATTCAGATTGAGTCGGATCGT
The DNA here is from genome assembly GCA_014925785.1 of Mycena galopus ATCC 62051. Taxonomy (NCBI): domain Eukaryota; kingdom Fungi; phylum Basidiomycota; class Agaricomycetes; order Agaricales; family Mycenaceae; genus Mycena; species Mycena galopus. Next base: position 249,280 of record WIQG01000166.1, read on the forward strand.
CTTCGGACTCGAAAAGTGTGGCATTTAGTGACTCGTCCTGAGGGGGCCAATATCATGAAGACTATGTGGGTTTTCGATATTAAATTCGATGAGAATGGCAAACTAGTCAAACGAAAAGCTCGCCTCGTTGCAAAAGGATATACCCAGATCCCTGGCCTTGATTTCTTCGACACCTATGCCTCTGTTGTGCGCTACGAGTCACTCCGGATGACACTTGCTATTGCCGCTTCGAAGGGTTGGAAGACCTGGGGCATTGATTTTGTCAGTGCCTACCTGAATAGCAAAATGAAGGAGCAGGTTCGGTGACTGAGGAGGTATGTCTGTCATTGTATCTCTATCTTCCTTTACTCACTGTACCATAGTTCTTGTTCTATTAGGTATCTAATACATTGAGTCTCTACCCTACGGTGACTGAGGAGTTCTTGTTCTATTAGTGTTACTTTCTAATTGTCAATGAATGCGTTTTTGTCATGGCACACTGTGAGCAATTTCTACACTTTTGGTAATCTCCAACCGCCGCTCGTCGGCCTCGCCCTACGACTCAATACATCTCTCCGCACACCAAGGGCCCGTGTCCCCGATGAGCTGTGCGAATGCGAGCACAATTGTGATGGATCTATCTAGTCTAAACCTAGCCACTACTTTGGATGAGAGCCATTGCGTGCGCATCGCGTGGATGTACGGAGCACTTGAACGGAAGTATGTGACTGAGTTCAACATATTAGTCGATAATAACTTCAACAATATCCAAGCAAACATCACACCTTACAGCTACTACTGAAGTCTGTCCCACCATTGGCTCTACAAGAACACCGTTCTCGCGGGCCTTCGAGATGTCAAATACGGATAAGATCGCGCTGCAGATTAGGAATATTGCCGCCTCGCTGAGTAATTTCCCTCCGCCGGTTCAACCTCCTGACACTTCCGCCCCATCTGATACTTCCGGGCCGTCTCGAACCCGAAGACGAAAGCGTGAGCAAGAGGTTGATGCTGCAAATGAAGTTGAAGGAAAGCGAAGTAGAAGAGCATCGAGGCGTGCAAGAGGCGAAGATTAAATATGAAATGTCGATGGCCAATAAATGCAACATCACTTACTTAACGATGTCGAGAGTGCACAAGCGAGAGCGATTGCCGCTTCCACATTAGTCGCATGAGTGCCGGCATTGCTTCACATTTTAGCCGAAGAAATGGGACTGAGTCCTATTTCATAGGACTGAGTCCTACTTCATAGGACTGGGGCAGTCCCAGTCCTATTCTTCTGGTATAGACTCGACCTCGTCGTATGAGCGTTCCAAGTCACGTGGGATACTCGCCAGAGCCTCCCGGACGGTTCTGAGGGTTGATCTTTCCAGTGAATCAATTCGGAGTTTCGCGAGGAGGAACCTGTGAGGATTGGACTTCAGAGTAAGGGAAAGAAATAAGTGTCAATACGCACATTCCATCGTTGGATTCAACGACCCTCTGCTCAATTGCATCTCGTAAACCCGGAGAGTTCCTGATGTGCTTGGAGATGCGAGGCGAGGTTAGAATCTTTTCCGTCAGGTAGGCTCGAATGTCTTCTGCTGTTGCACGAATCTCGAGGGCCGTGAAGTTGGGAATGCAATGGCCAATCATGATATACGATCGTGAGGTGAGCATCAGATTGACGCTTGTTCCGCGCAGAGAAGGCTGCAGCAGAGAAAGCTGCCGGAGCAAAAGGTCTCGATCGTGGTCTTGATACTCGTCCAGAGCATCAACAATTATGAAGACTTTGGAGCACTCGGAATGACGGAGTGCAAGACGTTCAGACCATCCTCCAAGGACGGCCGGGAGCCTGGCTCGCAGTGAACTCTGTACAGTTCCTGGACCGTGGAAATCGACTTTCCAGCCACGAGTTGTCGCCAGAGGGCCGCTAGGAGCATCGAAGGAGAGTGTGCATCACTTTCCTTGTGGTTCAAGTAGATCGCCGCAACGCCGACATCCGGTGCATGTGATGTTTGGAGATGGTGGACGACCAAGGAACTGGAAACAATTACTTGGTGGGCGATATGTCACTGCTCGGCGACATACCAAAGAACAGTTTTCCCGGCACCAGCTACAGCCCCTGTTAGCGGAGAAGAAGATATTCAGATAGACTCACGCATTCCGTGACACCACAATACCCTTCCTCTCCCTGATTTCCATTCCTCGAATATTGGATTTCGAAGGAACCATTCTCCGGTCCCCGGTTGGTATGCACGGAAAATATCCTCTTGGCGCAGGGAAAAAATCAACGGCGAATACCATTCTATCGCCGTCTCGCGGTCTGCACCTGTTGTGAGATAATTGAGAACTGAGCCTGATCAGCGCATTGGTCGAGGGAAAGTTACCTGGAAATACCGGGCTGCCGGTCATACGCAAAAACGTAGACAATAAGCGAACTGGCAGAAGAAGCAGGACATCGCGACATACTGAGTGGTCATGGTGAAATTCTCAGTTCTGATATTATACTTCATGGGCCCTCCCATGCCGCCAAAACTCTGCTCGGCGCTCGATCCGCCCTGCTTGGCGCTCGATCCGCCAGGACCTCCTGTGCCGCCTAGAGGGAATGAGCAAATGGTAATGATTTGTCAACAATTTCCTCGCACCGCTTATATGCTTAATCACCATCTCCTCGCGCACTGGGCTATACATGACTGCTGTGGAGAAGGCGGATCTGGAAAATCTTGATATCGATATCAGCGACCAATCAAGTCGATATGCAGGTGCACTGGCCTTGTATCGGTCACCAGTAGCGCCTTCGCGGCTGGAATTGACGAGGAACAGATTGCGCTGCAGTGGGGCGCGGCGGGTGCAGGTGCAGGTGGAAGACAAAGAACACGGCAACGGTTCTCGAGGCTGTGTGACGGCTGACACTGACTCGGATGATGAGCCAAGAATACCGCTGCATTGATTGAAGGATACGGCCCTGTGGGCGCTGTGGGTCGCTGATTGGTCGGTAAGTTTGGTTGGTTCCCGCCGTGATTTCGTTCAAGAACTTTATTTAAAGTGGTGACCGAAAGGATCGTACGGGGTTGACACTGTTGAGAATACCAGCCATGTACCGAATTCGAGGCGCGAAGATAACGTTCGAGCAAGAAAGTCCGCGCCAGTCACGCGTAAATATCGTGTCGAAAGCAAGCCAAAGTCGACGTCGGGATGACGCTTATACTACCGGGAGAAATCCTTGATCCAGAGAGTCATGCTCGAAGAACCAAATGAATCGTATCGTAGCTAGATCTCACCACATAGAATGTGAGTTAAAGTCGAAGGAGCTTTCAGGGAGACAGACGCAAGGCAAACGAAAAGAATTCCAGTCGAAGGACGAATACGAATACAAGTAATGCCAGGTAGATACGCGATCGCGGTCGCGAGATCCCACGGAGAGCACCCAAAGTATGTCCGGCAGAGTCAAATTCTCCACAAGTCCCAGCGTAATGGAAGAGAACTTTGTCCATCTGCTCTTGACTCGAAATAACGCTTTCCTCAGGATTTCCCCAGCGCAGGAATCGCACCCTGTATGTGATCGCGCAAGCTCAAAGGATCGTCGGCAACAAGGCAGCGCACGGAATCGAGGACAAGGGATGGGAAGGACAAGGAGGGCTCTAGTGCTATCGGGCGGCGGTGGTGCTGCGCAGACTCGGGGCTGAATCGGTACTCCTCGAGCGGGCGAAAAATGTTGTGAGGGATGCCATGCTGGACGAGCGACCGTGATCAAATGGTCCTCGCGAAACCGCGAGTGGGAGGGGATGCCGTGCGTCCACTACACTGAGCATTTCCGCTGGGGATGAAAAGAGAACGAAAACGCACCTGCCAGTGGCCACTCGAGTCGTCAGCGGCATCCCCCGTCTCGCACTGAACATGACGTCTATATCCATATCCAGCGCACGACTCAATTTCGTGGGATGGGGAAATAGACACGAAGGCGCCGATTGTCTGTCAGACTGTGAGTCATGGCCGTCTGGATACATGTTTGGAAGGAGCGCACACATGAGGAGATTATCCTTGGTGCGCGCACCTCACGCCGACAGCATTTTGAGGTGGACCTCTGGACATAGAAATTGAGGTTGGATACATCGCGGAGGCAAGGGATGAGTAATCAGTAGACGTACCTGATTTCCATGTGGCACCCTCAGGTTTGTACTAGTAAACGTAGGACTCTTTGTATGCCGTGAGAGCTGGAGGCTTCAAGCTGGGGCGACCTGACGGCGTGAAGACGCAAGAAAATGTCATGTCCAAGCAAAGTCCATGGCATTGTCGGGCGCCGTTCTGGGACGCGAGTGGGGGCATTGTGATTTCGAGTTCGTGAGGCCCACCATGCGAAGCCTGAACGGTGGAAAGCGGTGAGTACGTGGTACAAGGCTGGTCGGTGACCGCGAGGAACGGCGTCGCGACCGCTGTTCTGCACGGCTTGGCGGCAGCGATACGTGCACACGGGAACTGAGGACTCGGGGCCGACTGCGCCTTTCTTGAGCGCGCGAGGGTCGTGGCGTCAGTGAGGGAGTGCTTGCTAAATCGCGACTGAGGGGGACAGATTCTGTGTCCATTGCACTCAGCATCTAGATCCAGTGCCGAGTGAAGAGAACGAGAACGCACCTGCTGAGCACACCGCCTGCGTCTCCTGCGCGCGCCCAGTCCCTCAAACTTGCACGCGAGGGGACGTCGATATCCAGCGCGCGGCCCAATCACGTATGGGTCGTGGGTCGGAATACATACGGAAGGCGACGGTGCGTGTATGATGAAGGCGCGGATGATCTATTAGTGCGTCAGGGCAGTCAGCGTCAATTGTGAGGAGACACCAGCCCACGCGTAGTATCGACAACTTCCCAACTTCCAGGATCCGGCAGCATACCGTTAGTTTTGCCGCAGGAAATAATCTTCGCGTGTCTCTCGATGGAGTGTGTCGGGAACTTTTGAAGCGAGCCAAGATGAGAATCAGTGTCGCGATTGACCATGCACGGGGCAGCCGGCCGGGCAGGTTGGCGCAGAGGTAAACGATGGGTAGAGCTCTGAAATTGAAAGCAGCCCCTGGGTTATACGTGAGCATGAGAGGCTGTCGCGTCCTTGAAGAGCATCGTTATGGTAGCTGACGAAAAGTGCTCGGAGCTAGGGCGATGTTAAGAAGGACGGAGGTCCCGCAAGTAGGACAGAACTGCATTTTCCTGAGGCATGACACGGCCAGAGGAGAATTGACCGACCTTATGCGCCATCGTGCGCTTTCCGAAGTAGTATCTCTTCAGGGTGGTATTTTCGTCCCCTTTCACCACGGTGGAGTCTTTTTGTTTCGCTGGAAAAGCCCACAAATACCCATTCTGCCGCATCGTACTCGCTCGGTACCGAATGATTCATGTAGCACTACACACCTTAGATACTGCAGTTACAGGTAAATGCCTGCTTGAGTTCGGCCGCCTTGTATGTGAACTTGAAGGCGCCACAGTGGCAATTTCCTCGAATACTCGATGACCTGTGGAGTCGTGGACATGGTGGTTGACTGTTGAGTTGACTTTGTTGATGATGCCAAGATTGATGCTGCCGTTATGTAACGGACTTTTATTACGGAACTTTCACCGATTTCTTTCGGGTCAGCGAGAACGCACCGCTCGACTCAGACGAGTTCCCTGCGCATTCGCCGCCGAGAAGATAGGTCGTCCCTCGCGATCCTTAAGCTTCTCCCTTATTCAGCGCGTCGGACGCCTGCATATCTATGCGTTTTGCCACCATCGTCGTAAGGCCCTGATATCTGAGGTCAGTTTTTCTTTCTCTTTCGGCGACATCCGTACTCCCTCAGCCCGTGCACGTCGACTCTAGGATGTCGTCGTTACCGCGTCCTTTCGACGGGAACACCGCCCCGCCCCCTCTCGATTGGATTTGGAAGGCCCCCATTTTCGTCTTTACGAGCATCACCCGCATCTGTCCTTGTCCTCGATCCCGCCGGCCACGATCGGCTCGACTTTATATAAACGGCCTCGTTCTGTTTTGCGACTTATTCCCTTTCCTTCCGCCGCGACGACGACACGAGCACTATGATGGCACCGGGTCGCGCGTCGATCCTCTAGCAGCCTCACCGCTGCCTCCCGCCCGCGCCGTCTTCGCCATCGCCTAGGTCTTCCTCGGTTCACGCGGCGCGTCCCTGTCCTAACCAAGTCCCACCGATACGAGTGTGCCCTCTGCGCCAAGACGAGGGCTCGATCCCGGATCCGGAGAGCATGCGGGACATTGTCATTGATGGACGGGAGAGGACTCGGATGTCATGGTGCTGGGACGCCCGCTGCGTGAAGAGTAGAGGGAGGGCGACCACCCGCGCTTCGACGCGGGCTCGCCCCATCCCGGCATGCAGGAGGCATATTGATGCGGGAGAGGGAGAGGATGCGGATGCGGTGGGAGGCTATGTGCGTCACGGCAAGAAGCGCCCCTCGATAGTCCCCACCACTACGATCCACTACGATCCACGTGGAAGGGGATGGGTTGCGGCGAGGAGCGACTACGACTACGACTAGAGCACGCACCAAGCACGATCGTCATCCCGGGGCGTACTATCTGTCCGCGTCAAGACTCAAGGCGCGCAGTGCGCGGGCGCGGTGACGATGAGAGGTGTACAGGTGGGTGGACTTGGGATTCGCGCAGAGGGGTGCCCTCAGCCGAGTGGACTGCCGTCGTCCACCGAGGTCCTCGATCGGGACCGCGAGCGCGGAGGAGGAGCTGGGAGCTGGTGAGGACGGGTTTGAGCGGGCGTGGTGGCACCAGTCGTGCGAGGCGTACCTTGGGGAAACTCCGGAGTCCGTGGCGGGGAGGGGAGCGATCTCATCCGCCATACGCACGCGGCGTCCTCCAGCCGCCTCCGACGTCCTGTCTCTTCACGCATCTCTGCGCACATCGACGCCTCCCTCGACGCCGGGTGCGAGTCGGACAAAGCGCAGGCAAGGAAATAGCGCAGCGCGCATGCTCGACTGCTCGCGGACGTGTCCGCGTCGGCCGGGAACGGGAACGGCGGCCGCAGCGCGCGTGTGGGGGACGCAAGCGTACCGACGGCGACGACGAGGAGGTCAACGGACGCACGCAATCCGGCCGCAGCTACTTGAGGGTCCCCTGTCCGCCTCCACGCTCCTGACACGAGCGGCGGCGGCGCTGGCTATCGCTCACCCGACGCGGCGTATCGTCGACCTGCCCGTGCACGGCCGCAGCGGGTGCAAGCGCGAGGACGAGAACGAGAACGAGCTTGCCGGCAGCAGGACTTGCGAGCGGGCGAGAGCGACTATTGTTGACTTGCTGCGTGGAGTGGCGACCCGTGGGCCGTGATTCCACCTTGGAAGCTACGTCGCGGAACGGAGCTACTCGCAGTCCCACAGATAAAGATTTTCCAGGATCACTTTTCTTGCTCGTGCTCCGCCGGCCGCGCGCTCGGATATTCCGACCTACACAGTGGGGATTTGGGAAGGTGCTTGGCTCGATTTCTCGAGTCTACTGTGCTGAGTCGATCTGGTCTAGATCGTAGAAACCCGACACCTACGACGTCTGCCTCCCTCCCCCGACACCGTTCGCCGGTTCCTTCCCCGCCTCTGACGACAACTTGGTATGCACCGTGGTCCCGGATCTTTCCCCGGGGTTGGCTGCGACGCTGCCTCGACCCGTCGGCCTCGGTCGCAGCGCAGCACCCACGTTACGACTCCGCCTCGCCCGGGCCGCCCACAAACTCGGAACGCGCTACTTCACTTCCGTATCTTGCGTACATCTTCTGCTCGCCATTCCTGCCGATTTGCTTACTAGGCTCCAATTTCCTTTTTGGGAAAATATCGACACACATGAAAGAAGGATCTCGCATCGGTACATATTTCCTCTACCGCCCTTCCTACCCCGACCTGCTTACTGATTCGCACCCGAGCTGGGGACGTGCCGGGCTATATCATAATACGCCCGTGTACGAAGGACGATGTTACTCGCTTGCGGGGCCAGACTCGAAGTACCTATGTACATTCTGTTCTTCTTTTGCATTCGTATTCCGTGTTGACTGCGTCTTGTACAGTGTGCCTTGCCTGACTTCTGTTGGTCCTTGTCCCCACCACGGCGCTTCATGTTGATTCCGATTCAGGTCGCCCTCCCACCGCATGTCTTTGCTCCAAGCCGCGACTACACTGCGTTACTCATGTCCAAGTTTCTTTCCTGCTCACCCCAGCCTCGAGCCTCCGTCGGTTTCTCCACACTCCCAGTTCCTTCAAGTTTTTTTTGCCCTTACTTGCCGCTCTCGCTTCTCTCCGCTTTCCCTTCCACGACGCTCTTCCGCGGCCCAAGCTCCCTCTACGGTCCACTTCATCTATGATCTAGCTCTAGATTTCCGTCTATTGCAATGCCGCAGATTTGTCGTCTTCACTTCGTCTGGATCAATCTGTCCTTCTCCTGCCCAACCAACGATGCGCCCCATCCTCTTTCTCCTACCGAGCGACGACTCCCGCCTCTCCTCCTGACTGCCTCTATCGCGCAAGCTCCTTCGCCGGTCAATCATCTCTTCGGTTAACCGCGCCATCTCCGATTTGCCCCGAAAGTGACATCTGCAAGTCCAGCCTGGCATAGGCGTTATTGGAATCTTACGTGCGCTACTCCCGCCAGTGACCTTGGGATATATTTGTCGTCATAAATTCACGACCGCTGGATTCGATGACCTTCCTTACTCCGTAAAGTCATAAGATTCACAGACAGAATTCATAGAATGAATCCGTTTCGATTTGCGTGTATATTTTAAATTCTATTCACTGAGTGCACGCGTGACATCAGGTTCTCGCATCGAGTTCCTCATGCTTGATGTACTACTATACTACCCATCAGCTGGTAAGCACCTCCCAGCATCGCATTCTTGTCCCCAAGTCACCCTTTGTCAGCAAATCTCTGTCCTCCGCCACAATGAAGAGGCTCATCTCTGGACCCGATCCTCATCTCCCCCTTGAACTCGAACGCGCGATCTTTGAAATGGCTGCTCTCGCACGTCGGAGGACAATCCCAAATCCCATACTGGTAGCGGCTCGGGTTAAACATTGGCATACGAAAAGGAGCCAACGATATAGCTTCTCTAATGCCGATTTTCTTGTCCTAGGGTTGAGCCTCTGCTCTATAACGTTGTGATGGTTTCATCGGTCAATACCGCTGAAAAACCATTGCACGGCTTCCCTCTGTCCACTGTCCAAATTCTGCTCAGAGTCATAGCAACAAAACCATCAGAATTTCTGCAAAAATCCGTGCAACATCTCTTCCTTGATGCAAAACCACGCTACAGGAACTCAAGATCATATGTATGGCGTGACCAAGCGGCATGAGCTCATTAGCATTTCTTTACAGGCTCTCACTACTGGATCTCGGATGCAGCCACGCAGGTGCCGCAGCAGGATGGATCACAATCACCTCTTTAACCCCATCCTGCGCTGGCCCGCGCTCCCTCCGGGCTCTGGAAATCCGTCTTATTTTTCCAGATTAGAAGATACAAGGTAGAAGAGATTCATGGAAGACATAGGACTTCATTTACATGTTACATACGTTTTTGCACAGCCAATTGAAAAAAAATCTTGTCCGAGTTGCGCTCCGCGCCAGATTACGGCTGAAAACCAAATGCGAACGATTCCAAATATATTTCCGGTCCCTAGTGGATGTCTTCATTCACATCTTCTCCGTCCGATTGTTCTCCCGTCTGCAAATACCATGGTACGCGAGCCCGGGCGGCAGCAGACCTCTGCCTACGCGACATGGTGCTAAAGTGAACGCTCGTGCTGACGGAATCGACGTTGCTTCCGGTTCCAAGGTTCTTGATGTTGAGCAGGATCCTCGCTCCAAGGACAGCGTGCAACCTGGAAGAAATTGGAATCAACAGAGTGGAGGCGGGAATAGTTGACGAAAGTACTGACGCCGTCGCTGGGCTGAAGTCGAAGACATGAGTATTTTGGAAGTAAGACTTGAAGGATGATGTCATACATAATGGGGGCCTCGACAAGCGTCGGGCGTCCTCTCATCCAAATCCCCAGCTCCACCGCTGTGTATACTACATGGAGACGTATTTTCAATGGCTGGGCCCGGGGATGAAAGGAGTTCTCACCGAGAATTGTCAAGAACAAGAAGACGCCATCGCGGAGAAATTGGGTGACGATGGGCATGCGAACTGCAAACTTCGCTCGAAGCAGGTGCTCGCTACACTTGTAGAGTGTCAGCGAGAACATTATGATTGCAATCGCCAATAAAGGGACCGCGTAGAAGCCGAACAAGCGAGGGACGGCTTCAAATTTATAGATGGTGAGATGAGAAATGCTTCGAGATGAACCGAACCACATACTTGCCGCATAACAGCCTTTCAGAATGGGCCTGGGACAAAATTAGGAAAGCGGAATTCAATAATTGAGAGTGAGAGCCTGCCCAATGTGCACATAGTCTGCTCAACCCATCAATATATCAAGAAACGGGACCAAAGTTGAAAAACCCACCTTTGGCGGGGAGAATGCTCAATGTGCCAATAGTGAGGCTGCGAGTGAAATGAACTTGGCTTTGGGAGGTGGCTGCAAAGACTCATACAGTGCTATAATCTCCGCTACATGCCGGTGTCAGAATGCTCGAACAAGATGTCGAGATACGCACCGGTCATGAGAGGAATCAGGAAATATATCAACCATCGCGATTTGTTGTATAATATCCAAACCCTACGATAAATTATAATCGAATGGTCAAAAAAGGGAGATCCGATAATCGCCATACCTCAGAACAAGGATGGAATCGACGCTAACAGACTCGACAGTGCTGGTTATCATTTCGGACTGAATGAGAAGTCAATCGTCAATGCCAGGTGCGACTCGGTGGGCCCTGGAAGATACCAAGATAAAGTGGCGGCAACTGCTTATGATTCAGCCCGGACATTCGGGAGGTAGATATGTTTTAACTACGAACACCTGTGCTCAATGTCAGATATGAGTTAAGACGTAATAAGTCAAACATACGTTCGATGAAGGGATTTCCCTGAACATAACTTAACACAGTTCGTCAATAAAATCGGTAGGTCGTGCGAATTTTGCAGACTTACAACTGACGTCGATACTTGAACCAGAACGAAAACATCGTCAATAGAAGAGCAGTGTAGACCGATCCGCTTACGCTACGGCGGCCAAAGTGTAATAGCGCATCTGCCCTCCGGCTGAGTTTCGTCCAACGAAGGAGGAATGATTGCGTACCCAGACCTAGCGGGCCCAATCAACGTCGCAAAAACCGGATGATTGGAATGATTCTCACATATAGCACACTCCAGAGACTAAGCCGGCTTTTCCAAACAAATTCGATCTACCGAAAATTAAATCCAAGCATCGGCCCACCAAGAAATCGGGGAACCTCTTCGGGAAGTGTGGAAATGTGCTCAATTCTGAAATGTGTCGTCAGAATGCGCAATTCGAGGTGGTGTAAGACATACACCAGGACGGTGAGCCCAGCCGCTGTGCGCGCGTTTACCATTAGACTGGTTCTGGGGTTTAGGGATGTGCGTTCTCACCGGCTAAATAATTCGTTGTCTGGGCATCGGCGATTAACTGAAGCAGTTCGAGCTCCTCTGTAGGGGGAATGGAGGCCATAACCAGGGGTTGTCTGCCAGCGGGGTCTTTGATGTCATCCCAGATGCCCTTTAACATGTCCCTTTTGCCTAAAAACAAGTTTCTCCCTCGTTAAAAGAGGACGAACTGATATCCGCGCACCGCGCTAAAGCGAGGTTTGGTCAGTAATTCAAGTTTGAGTCCCACATATTTGAACAACGCACGCCGAATGACAGTCAATAATCCGAGGCCAACCTCTGAGATAAGTTTAACAGCAGAAGGACCATAAACGCTGGGCCCAAGTAATATAATCGCAGTGCATTAGCCGAGACCAAGCGCTCAGAAAGTTTCTTGTGGAACCTTTCGGAGCGTAGCCGTGTTGAACTCATGACTAAAGTGAGGGCATCCCGAAGGAAGTCGACCATTGTGGATTTCGTCTTCGACGCCGCCGCCACCCCTACCGCACCCGAGCTCGGAGCGGTAATGAAATCCTACCCGTTCTCACGGAAGTTAGAGCGAAGGAAGAATTCGGTGGCATCCAACGCTCGTAGATTTGTGTGCAAGAGCTTTGCCAAAATACTGAGCCACCGAGCCGACGAACAGGCTGCAATGAGGCTTCTTGGCAATACCCAGATTGGTGTTCGTGGCCAGGACGACAAAGGCGTGGATGACTAACGTATGTCCACTCTTCCAGCGCTGTCCTTCGTGCAGCAACAACAGACCGCTGCCAGCTTCAATTTAGCAACCATCACCTACCAACAGAGATAGGGTATCAATTACCGATTCACCACTAGCCAGGTTTCCAGCCTAGAAATTGCTGGCTTGCCAAAATACTTCGCAGATAACGTATACCGATGTTAGACAGCAGGATGCCAAGTTGCCAGTGAGAACCACGCTCAACTTGCTTCGAAAAGCCCCAACCCAAGTCAAGGGAAGCGTCGACCTTTCACTTCAAGATGATGGTGAATGCCGTGCCACGACGGCGTCGGAACCTGAATCCGGGTACGGTCGTGTTGCCCACATTGAGAAAGCGTTGGCCCACGACACAGGAATCTGAGTTTCCAATCAGCGGATCATGCGAACTTCGGTAGAATTAGAGAGCTTGCGGCAGCCACCAGGAGCCACCCAGTGGCTGATCGGGCATGCGGTAGCCGGTGGCTGTGGCTCCTCCAGTGGCTGAATCTCGCGCATTGTGGGATGGTACCCAAGTCTATTTATGGTCCTTTACCACTATATTTGACACCAATTTGTATTATGCCTGCATGAAGAAGACAACACAGCTAAGCTTTCTTTCCATTCATCAAAAAAATAGCTTGTTTTTGGCAGTAAAGTGCAGTCTGGACATCAGGATGACTTTACCTGCTATAAACAGGAACCAGAGAGCGGAGGTCTTTTCTAACATCATGGAGCAATGTCTTGCACTGTGAGTATTATTTCAGCCTTCCTGTTCACCATTCTAAAATCACTGATTCAAGGAAACCCGCAGACCGCTCGTCAGGTGTTCAACTAAAACAACACCCCTTCCTTGTACCACCCCCCGAGTATTCGTTTCAGGGGTTCATACTAGCAGTTTAATGCTGCCCTCGGTTTCATATCTCGTCTCTTGGCTTCCTTGGATCTATTTAATGATTCTTTGCCTTCATATTTATGTCGCGACTGATCACGATATACTTATGTCTGTATTTATATCTCTCACCCTTTCCTCATCCTCGCCATCTACCTAGCTCAATATTTACTCACCGGCATGTCCCACACGCTACTGTATCAAAAACGAGAACGTGTATTTTTATGTGTAAGTTACCTTGGTCTCATCAGTTGTTCTCATCCGAACAAGATGGAGCTCAAACCAGCCAAGGACCGAGAACACCTTGCCAATGAGCAAGATCCGGTTACATCGAGGCCGCAGGGATCCCAGCCCGCTCCTCCACGCGTGTCACTATGTTATATTGCGGAAAATACCCTGGATACAAATCCAGCTGTAGGAATTGCAACGACTTCGCCCTAGTCCAAGACGATCAGTCGTCGTAATCAATCTTCGAAGGAGCAATAAGAAAGCAGCGCAGGAAATAACAAAAGCTTCACCCAATTTATCTACAAACAAGCGAGGTACAGCGCGAGTTAAAAATGTTTGTACCGTCTGTCGAGAGACCAACGCCGTTGAATGCGATTCAGACTCGACGGGTCAGGCCGTCTACGGGCGCCCGGCGGTACATGTGGCAATCTAAATTTCTGCGCTTCCAAGGCGGAGCGTTCCGGGCTGTACGACCTGTCAACTACCGAAACATGCTGCCGGCGCTTAGTTTGAGATGCATGAGCATCATAATCTGATGCGCCGTATCTGTTACTCCCGCTCTGTTCGCAACACGGCAAGTACAACCCATCATCATCTTGCACTCTGATTTAGCGCTCTCCGGCGTCTCGTGCTGACAGATGGCAATCTGATAAGGTAGGGACAGACAAGTGCGGTTGCCCCACGTGATCGATTAGCCTTATTGGGAAGATTGTTATATTTTGACTGAAATCAACTTGTTCTCAGACTGAAATAAAAAATATGGCTTCACAGTTCTGCGTGAATCAATCATAAGACTACTTCCAAATATTTTGAGGAATTTTGGTCGAGAAATGGGGCACGAATTCCCAAATTGATGTGGCCAGGCAATACAATTGATGTGGACAGAAAAGACCATCAATGTCTGATCATTTTGGAACTAGTCCTCCATTTCTGCACCGAAACTCCTCAAAATATTTGGGAGCTGTCTTATGATACATTCACACAGAACTGTGAGCCAGATTTTTTATTCTTGTCTGAGAACAGGCTGATTTCAGTGAAAATATAACAATCTTCCCAATAAGGCTAATCGATCACGTGGGGCAACCACAACTGTCTGTCCCCTACCTTACCTGCCTATGGGCGTATGATTTTCCGGGAGCAATTCCCATCTCCGAAGGACGAACATGGACAAAGATCCAGTCCGCTCCAGTTACTAGATGGCGAACCCGAAGTTTCAGCTCAAAAATTTCCGATACCATGTCCCCGGTCAGACTTCCATTTTCCTTGCAGTTAAGTCATCCGTCGCGCTCGAAAATGGCCTGGCGCGCCCAAAATAGATATATAAATCGCGCATCTAACGGTGCGCAGGAGTTGAATAAACGTAGAGGCACATATAATGAGAATCCGCTTGACCCCAACCCATTTGCTAGGGTCAATGCACATTTTTCGGCTGCACTCTGAATTTCACAGCAACCATTGTTTGGTGCTGCATCGCCGAGGTTGTCGACGCGCCGCCACACATGATGTTTAATCTGATAAATGCAGTTCCATCACGCCGCAAATTTCCCCTACATAGTACTGATTCGTATGCACACTGAGCAATATTTCACACCTAGCTGGAAACTTGTATGAAAAGTGTTAGTTTCCGGTCGACTATCTGGTCGCCTTTTCGGGCTCGGAAAAGAGGCAATTCCTTTGCTCGGAACCAATGTTTCTGAATGTTGCCAATTCCATAATTGGAAGTGCCAGAGGCGGCAGCCCTCACATTTTGCAAAGACTCGAATGGCCACTGCAACTTGAACTCTGATGGGATCAACACAACCTCTGCCAAAAGGTTCTGCCGGCCGCCTCGGAGAGAGTGCGGCTACGCGGCTATTTTGAGTCGGAAGACGTTCAAGTCGTTGTTTCCGGGCGATGTTGAAGGAGGCTAGGACTTTTCAGGGAGGTTATTTCGCCGCAATATCGGTGAGCATTGCAAACTTGCGACAGCCCGAGCCTTTCAAGAAATAGAACGGTTAAGGGACTCGCTGATTGGTTGACTTTGGAGTCGGTTATTTGTCGGTTATTCAGCGAACGTCATTAACCGGCTATCCGGTTCTTAGCGCTTGTCAACAGCTTTCTAAGTGGGTGGCCGCATTCGCATGCGATTAGTGGGCGTCTCTCTGGCTGCTAGCTAATGGCTCTGCAAGAGCTTTGACCCTGCGTTCAGCTTAGTGGCCTGGGCGTCGAGCATGGCTATAAAGAGGATCCCAGAATTGCCATGGATAATCATCCAATTTCACCTCATACCACAGCAAAAAACATGAGCGTCGCATTCACCGTATTCAAGGGTTCGGCCAGCAAGGGCATCGTCGAGGCCACGACGCGCCGAGATGGACCCACAGGAAACGAAGTCCTGGTCAAAATCACTCACTCGGGAATATGTGGCACCGACGAGCACTACAAGCACGCCGACATGGTTTTCGGGCATGAAGGTGTTGGGACTGTAGAGCAGATTGGGGACCGTGTCTCCCAGTTTAAGGTCGGCGACGTCGTGGGCTGGGGGTACACTCACAAGACATGTGGAGAGTGCGAGCAATGTCTGCTTGGTACGTGTGCCTCGTGCTCCGATTTTTTTCAATTTTTTTTGGCTGATGATATCCTCCACAGGCCAAGACCAATATTGCCCAAACAGAGAACTGTACGGGATGCACAACCACCACCAAGGATCGTTTGGCTCGCACGCCACTTGGGACGCGTCATTCCTATTCAAAGTGCCCGACGGCCTTGCCCCCGAGCACGCAGCGCCCCTCATGTGCGGCGGAGCGACTGTCTTTGAAGTGATCGAGTCGTACAATATCCGCCCCACGCAACGTGTCGGTGTCGTTGGCGTCGATGGCCTAGGCCACCTCGCAATCCAATTCCTCGCGAAAATGGGTGCCAGCATCGTTGTTTTCTCCAGCACAAACTCGAAGCGCGAGGAGGCGTTGCGCCTTGGTGCAGCGGAATTTTACGCGACGCAAGGCGTCGAGCACTTCGAGATGGCCAAGTTCGACCACCTCATGGTCACGACGAGTTTCCTCCCCAATTGGAAACCGTACGTTTCCACATGGCTTTTTTCCAGCTGCGCTACATACTCATACTCACAATTCTATTTACCCAAGAGCACCATATACCCACTCACCGTCAGCTCCGGCGACCTCGTCCTTCCCACTATGGCTATCGTCGATTGGGGCATAACCATCCAGGGTACGGCCGTAGCAGCGCGCTCCGTGCACAAGCGGATGCTTGACTTTGCGGCTCGGAATCGCGTCGTTCCAATTATCGAGCGGTTCCCGCTGACGAGGAGTGGAGTCGAGGAGGGCATAAGTTGGCTTTGCGAGGGGAAGATGCAATACCGGGGTGTGCTAATTGCAGCATAAGTAGTCTCGTCTAGTGAAATGGAGCACTGTCTACGCACAGGTCAACGTATCCTATAATCTCAAGTATTTAATCATGAATTGAATCGAAATAAGCTAAATTTCTTTCTGCATGCACAATTACTAGATAAGATCGGAGTGAAGGCGGCTCGACCCTTCAAGTTAGATCTCACTGCGGAAAGTGGAAGAACTTCATGTAAATGCCTAGGCACTCAAAGCGGAAAAAAGGAACTTCAGATGACGTCATTCATTGGTAGTGCTTTTCCGGGAACTTGGGCCGAGTGCCTATCAAAGCACTGCATGTAGAAGCACTTTGCTAAAGTTCCTCCAAGGCACTACCTCTACAAGCACTTCAGCCGAGTTGTTCCCAGGGCACTCCCTCTCAATGCACTCGGTTTGATTGATTTTCGTGAGAATATTGCATGTGGCAGTACCGGCGGTTTGCCGACGCTTGCAGCGGATCAACATCCCGATTGAGTCTTTGCTTTGACCACATCGACATCTACCTTGCCTTTGACCACACCGTCGACGAGCGCCAGACTTCTCGTAAAAAAGTGCCTCCGCAGCTCTGCACTTTGTTGCTGCCTCGGAATCTATTCCACCAACGTCCACGTCTCAACTACTGGAAAGGCAGCGTGGACTCGTCACTACGTCAGTCTAAGACTCAAATCTGCACCTGCTGATGAACAGCACTTATTTTGCCTGTAATGCTATATTATCAGACCTCGCACTCTCTCTCGTTGGTCCTTCACAGCATATAAATCAAGTGCAAAAACCCCTGCAGCAGTTTGCGTATGTATTTGCGCGCGCCATTTCGCATTGATTAAACTTGTCTAGCCATGCCACACCCTGATCCAAATATCGAAAAAGCTCCAGAGAAGAGGAAATTTTGTCATTGCAAGCCAACATGCGGCGTGTTATTATTGAAGCAAGCACGAAAGATCCATTATGGTAAAGTAGCTGATCCATCTACTATTGAAGCTTCCGAGTCCGAGTACGACGCGGATTCTGAAGCAGAAGACTCAGCTTCCAGCATGGAGCTCGAACTCGACCAGGAGTCCTCCCATCCCATGCATGCCCATTTCGAAGATGACACGCCGGGATCTCTAGATGATTTGCCTTATGACACTTCTATGGACGTCGACGCCGACGGTACATGTGCTTCCCAGTCGGATTTCGAAACAGAATCAGACGGAGGTTGTTATGGCGGACTCGATCTAGATGAACCATCTGACGCAGATGAGTGGAACGAGTTTGACGAAAATGAAGACCACGATGAAGTGATCCCGCGGGAAGATATGGTGCGCAAACTTGAGGAAATGTTGGATGCAGATGAAGAAGTTGTCCTGTGGGATCAATGTACGTATTCTCTCAGTGATCATTGAAGACAAGTCTAACTAGTAATATTCCTAGGCAATGACACGCTCACCGAGCAGGACCGCGACAACATTCGAGCCTTTCAGTTGAAAATGATATCAAACATGCCCCGTGTTGCATTTGCGCAGATGCGTCATGCATTTCGGAGGAAGCTCGAAATCAGCACCCATTGGATCATGATTCACCGTGTCGCTATTCTCTCAGGGACGGAGCCGCAGTGGTATCACTGCTGCCCAAAGTCTTGTATGGCATACACGGGGGAACATTCATTCATTCATTCATTATTCAATTATAGTGCTGTGGGCCCCTTGGGGCCCATGTCGCACTTTACATGGGTACAATGTAGTTAATGGCAGGCATTGCGGGTCGGCGTGGTAAGGAAACATGGGGAGAGAGGGGATGGAGGAGTGCCGTAAGGGGGATTTCGATGTTTCGTATATGTATTGTAGTCCATGGCGGTAATGTAGATACACGGGGGAACATGCAGACCCCACACACTGTCGGTTCTGCAAAGAACCTCGACTCAATTCCGTCTCGAAACCGCGCCGGCTATTCTGCTACCTTCCCCTGATCCCTCATCTCCAGGGCTTCTTCATGAATCCGAAGAAAATCGAACAGCTCCTCTACCGACATAATTATCAATCTATCCCTGATACCATCTCCGACGTGTTTGACTCCCAGCACTACAAGGAACTTTTAACTCGGAAAGTTGTCGTTGATGGCAAGGAGCTGGGCCACTGCTATTTCTCAGGAATGTATCATATTGCATTGGGTGCCTGCACCGATTCATATCTCCTCTTCGAGCGTCGCAGAAAAGGACCCTCTGCGACACCATTGCTGATCGAGCTCTATGCTCTCCCACCCTCTGTGCGCACACATCTCCTCGATCTCATGTCATGCGGAGTGATCGCGGGCCCAAATGGTCCCAAGGACCAACACAGCTACATGATTCCGCTCGACGATGAACTCGCCCGGCTTGCATACGGAGTCCCGACTTTCAACTGCATCACGCGCGAGATTTTCGATCTTCGGGCCTACAATCTATTTGGCATGGGTGATATCATCGCGGTCGAGAAGCTCCTGAATATCAAGGGACACAACAGTCTCAGTGCATGCCGTTCATGCGAGATGAAGGGTCGCCGCAACAAAACTGGAGGCGAAACCATCTACTATATGCCCCTTGCTGCTCCTAGCGATGACGGACAGATACACGAGACATGGGATCCTCGAAACCTCCCACAGTGCACCGACAGCAGCTTTCAGGCAGTGGTCGATCAGATCGAGGATGCAGTCCTCCTTGGTGACAAGCAGAAGCTTGCCAAGTACCACAGCATTAAAGGCTTGCCTGCGCTCCGGAGAGTAGGATCGATGGACCGCGCATGCTCGTACCCTTGAGATTGCATGCACCTCTTCTTCGAGAACATCATCCCTAATCTTGTGAAGCTTTGGTCTGGCCAGTTCAAGGGCTTGGATTCGGGACGAGAGGATTACGAAATTTCTGAAGACGTGTGGGCTCAGATTTGGGAGGAGACCGCGGAGGCGATGAAGCATATCCCCTCTGATTTCTGTCGTTCTCCCGCTAGTGGTCCTGGAAAATTCACAGCCGAGGCGTGGTGTTTCTGGTTTGTTTGTATGGCACCTGGGCCGCTCAAGGGCCGCTTTTCCCATCCCAAATATCACGTGCATTCATGCCAACTCTCGGACATCATCAAAACAATCCTCTCCTTCACATACGCAACCACAGTCCTTGACACGCTTGACGACCAAATTATCGATTGGGTTGAAAAATATGAAGAGTATGTCCATCTCCAGTTAATCGGACACTGATTGAGTCAAGGGGAACTCGGGATTCGAAAATCGGATATAGGGTCGAAAAGTTTTTTTCGGCCCTAAGCTGACCCCCCCCCTCCCCCTCCTTCCTTATAGGGAAGGAGTTTCCCACCCCTAGGGACGGGCCGGTTTCTCCGCACCCAGCCGCCGATCTCCGGCTTACTTCCTACCATTTCCGTGAGCTTGATCATGCTTATCTATGCCATCTAACAAGTGCAGGTGATAAATTTAATACTCTGCACTCCAATAGCTCAATAATTTTTGACCTGAGAACTGATTACCTTTGACTTCAACTGGGCTAAGTTGGTGTCAATCACAAAAGGTACGAGGTCTAACTGATAAACCTTATTCTGTAGAGTCCCTGGGCACTTATATGTGTTTATTACAACCACCCAACACCCCTCTCATGGCCTATGAGCCATTTTCAAACTCCAAACTTTATATACTGAAAAGTTTTTTTCAGCCCACCCTGGACCCCCCCCCCCCCCTCCCCATGTACGGGATTTTAATCCCGATTTCCCCTTGGATTGAGTGCACTCCCAGATATTACTATCAATATCGTGAGGATAGACTTTGGGTCTGCACTCTGACCATTCACGGAATGCTTCATGTGTGTCCTGACATCTGCTTCTGTGAACCCTCTTGGACAACATGGACTTTATGGAACGGTATTGAGGTTTTCTCAAGCGTGGCCTGCGATCCAAGTCCCAACCGTGGAGCACGATACGACCTCGCAGACGAGCTGGCTATTTTCGGACAGAGGTCTTCTGTGCTTTCCAAGCATGAAAGGGCGTACGAACATTGTGAGTGCCAATTTCCATTGGGAAAGCCTTCGTTGCTGAATGACAAAAAACAGACCCCCAAGGGATTCTAATCCGACCCCATTACAAAGCTAATGTCCCCGACCATGAGCTACGCAGACTCATCGCCCGCTATTTCAGTAATCTTCTTGGGGAGCCATTAAACAAAATCCTTCCCCTTCTGCCCGAACTTATGCCTGGCTGGGGAAAAGTGCGAATCATTGACGGAGATACTATCCGGACATCTTCAGCTGCGGTTAGAGGCGAGGATATCAGCAGGGATAATTCCTATGTCCGAGTGAGTACACATCGTGCATTCGGTTCGTTCTTCTGTCTGATGTAATTCATAGTATGAAATCGAGCTTAAGAAAGCTATCAATAACAAACCGACTTGGGTACCGCAGGTTTGCTACGGTAGACTGGAGCAAATCCTGGTCTGTGTGCTTCCGAAAGACAAACTCTTCTGGGTCTTTGGGGGTCAAACTCGACTCCTCGTGCTTCTCACTCCCTCCTCCACCTCTAGGAAAGATGCTACGACAGAAATTGTGTCTTACACGCAGACAAATGCGAAAATTATAGCTGATCTGCAATCCGTCAGTGCGGTAATCGGAACGATGGAAACACGTAGCAAGTGGGTTATAATTGACCGAACAGGCGGTACGATAAAGCCAGAATTTGTCCCCACAGTGGAAGACGTGCAGGATGATAAATGAATGATAGTAATGTAACACTTTTGAAGAATAATTGGTGACTTCACAGTGTTCTAACTCATGAAGATGACAACATTGGCATATTTCATCTCAGTCAACCGGTTAATCTTCCACCACAAAGCACTAGGAGGAAGGGAACTATTTTGTTGTGTCATTGCGTTGGCGGTGAGTGGGAGCAGACAAAACTTGGAGTCTTGGACCCTTGATCTCAGTGATCTCAACAATGACAGGCTCGAAAATGAAAGCGAATGCGTTGAGGGAGATCTACACAGTCACATTATTGGGACCTGAGACAACTGGTAAGTATTGAATTGGTTCAACATCACAGAAGTCAAGTGCTCGCACAGGAAACAAATGCTCCATGGAAATTTTTCTGTGGCGTGGACGAAGTAGTGTGGATCTATTTCAAACACGATGAACCAAACCATCCCATGAACAGGGTGTTCAATAAAAATTGTGAACAAGGGAGATACAGAATTAGTGTTGAGATTTCGACTACAAAAGTAGGTCTAATCAAGCAAGGACAAGAGTTCCGCGGACTAGGCGTAGGGTTCAGTGTCCCCTTCACAACTCTGGGACCGTGACGGTCCGAGGGGGAAACAGAGACCTTTCTGACAGCCCTTTCAACTGGGAAACGAAAAAAAAAGAGATAGAAGAAACCATAATCCAACGAAATCACGCTGAATGAAAGTATATATTCTTAGAGCAAGTACCTCGGACCGTTGCAACTGTCTTCATATAATTATCTCCCTGAGCTCCATAGCAAAAAGGCTCTATTAATTTTCACAGCGAATAAAAAGGGGCGAGCGCTCAAACAATTTCAGCCTCTAGGCAGACTGGGCACACTGGGCACGTACCTCAAACCCTTGCTCTTGAATTTCACTCTGCACAAGGAATGCTGAGATACAGTAACGGATAACCTGTTGACTCTCGGCACAATGGCAACATCACCTTTGGTTTCAACGGTTGTGGGGAGCCGAGCCGATCACTGTAAACAAACCTAAGCAACACGTCGCGCTCCTTGCTTCCTTCCACCTTCTTTCTCCACATCCGCAGAATTTCCATGCCCCGCAAGACTGAAACGGAGGAGTGTTGAACATGGCTCGGCTGGCCATACAGTCGGGGCGCATCTCTGCGCCCTTCAGCACCGTTAATCCCCCGTTTCATATCCTCTCTACCGATTACTTATATTCACCCCCTGATTTACGTTACTACCGATCACATATAAAGTCCCCGTCGCTATGATTCGTACCTCAGTCGTTCACCTTGACGTGCCCGACTGAGGTACGTCTCTTCTATCTTATGTTTATTTCTCTCTTACTTATTTTATTCCTATCTAGCATATTTGTATCTTCACAGGTAGCTAGATAATACAGTCGTTCACCTTGACGTGCCCGACTGAGCATATTTGTATCTTCACAAGGAGCTCGAAGAGGCGAGAGCACTCATAAGGAAGCAAGCAAAGGCGCTACAGCAAAAGACTGCTGAGCTTGGTGCGCCTGCAAGCCTCTCTCTCTCATTCATGGCTAGTTACCTACATGCAGAGAAACTGAAAACGACTAATAAGAAGAAAAACAAACTCATACCTCGACCGCAGGGACAGGCTGGCCGCTCAAAACAAGGCTACAACCTTCAAGAGGAGATGCGCCTAGGACATGATTCAATAAGGTATCAGCGCTTGCTTGTATGTTACCAAATTATTCTCCTTGTTGCAATTTGGGTCCTAAATTGCACAGAGGATTGTTCGTTCATATTGTAACTGGTATTTGCCAACGGGCAAAACTCTGAATAAACAGGACAAAACACGCGTGGAGAAGCTTATCGAGCTGGTGCGACAAAATTATTTCACGGCCTTTACTGTCAATGATGCACTCCTTTGTGCCGTCAGATTCAAAAGGAGATTGCATACTTTCGTCTTTTCCAAGGTGCTTGGCCCATCCGCGCTATAATAAAGCAATACCTGCGAAACACCGGCGATAAACTCCGACGCGACTTGCGCAAAGAACACGCCGCTGAGAAGGACGATGTCGACCATCCGGAGGTTCCCTCGCTTAATAAAGGCGCTCAACGTGTTAATGAAGACGATGACACGGAGGAAGAGCAAGACGACACTATTTGGTTGGAGAACGACGAGGACGAAGATGTTGAGAATGCGGAACGCAGAGCTCCTGTGCAAAATGCAGATGCAAACGTGGACGAGGGACAGCTAGACCTCGAGGATTCTCTCACCTTTGACGAAGACTTTACCGGTGAATCCGAAGACACGCCCCTTCGTGCTGCGAGCTGGGGAGAGAGCCCCATTCCGAAGAAACAAACACGGGCGGACAAGGTTTGTGCCTTCGAACTTTACTCACAATCCTTACCAAGCTTTGTTTGCTAACTGTACACACAGGAGAACGTCTCCGCAGCCAAAAAGGATTTTGTATGTCCAATAGGTTGATTTTTCGTTGCGCCACTCATATTTAATATGGTTTATTTAGATCAAGAAAGTAAAAGGAGGTCGTCAAGTGATTCCAGACTCTCCGGTACGTTTCTGGTGTTGATTCAAGGGCATATGGGACTGAAATACATTCATCTTTGCTCAGATCAACTCTCCTTCTCCGACAAAACGCAAAAGGGAAGACGTAGCAGTAGGTCCCGTAAAATCCAAAAAGGTATTTTATGATTTTAAACTGAGTCACGAACATTAAGCACGGTTTTTTGCAGGCGAAGCTTGATCCTGTTACTCCCGCTGCCACTCTCGCTACCACCACGTCCATCTCTATACCCGATGTCTGCCCAGCTGCTCACTGCAAAGATCGAGTTCCGACGAATCTCCCCCACCATATTGTGACATTATTCATTCGCCGGCATGATCTGATTTCGAAAAATGGCAGAGGTGCTTCTGGTGTTTCACAGCTCAATCGGGAAGTTTGCGTCGCACTCAAGAACAAACACAAAAAGATCAAGCTCCACCGCGAGGCACAACTCAACCAGTGGCCAGTCGAAATCGACTTCGAGGATCTTCGCGTGCGCTGCCAGGCGCCCGAGCTACAAGATCAAATTGTGGGTACAGCAATCGATAAGGAAACGCTGGGAAACACCTCGATCTGGCAAACCTTTCTCAAGAACATTCACTGCATTCAGCCAACGGCTAGGCGACGTCATTTTGAGACGTCTCGGCACGCCCTCGCCGAAGGCTGTGTTGAGGTGCTGCTGGTTGGCTAGACACTTCATGTCGAGGTGTCTAGACACAGCTCAGTTTGATGAGCTGTCGAGGCCGTGGGCTAGGCCGAGCTTCATGAGCGATACCGAGGTAGTGTTGCCGCAAGGTGAAGGTAGCTCGAGCCAAGTTTCAGCTTAGCTCGAGCCATTACCATATCTGGCAGCTCGAGCTGACCTTGGCTCGGATCACCTTGAGCTACCTCGAGGTCCATCAAATTCTGTTTCCATTTACAGTACCCATCCGGCGTCGCCCGAATTCCGTGACGTGTCCGTTCTCGGACTTCAGATGTGCTCCAGTGAACACAGTTTCTTGTTTCTGGATGGGAAAAAAATGCAACAGATAGTTCACTGCACTAAAACCCATTTTAGCCCAACCTTAGGGTCACACAACCCAAATGCCCTCGCCATTGAGTGTGTTGCACCTCCGTGGGATTCCTGACTTCCATTTTGGGAAGTCAGCTCGAGGCAGCTCGAGCTCAACTCGTGATAACTCGAGCTGATCCAAGGTGCCATTAGCCGAGCTCGAGCTACCTTCACCTTAGCTCGCGGCAACACTATACCGAGGTGGTCAGATCGCCTCGGCATGTGATGTCTAGCTGGCCGTCGCGAGCCTCGGTGTAACTAGACAGGGCTGTGTCTAGTTAGCCGAGATTCGCGTTGCCTAGGCGCCTGTGGTTGCCTAGACAGGGCTAGCCGGAGCTCGGCATTACCTCGATGTGCCTACGTTTTGATCAATCGAGGAGTTCGCTGAATGCAGTGATTGGCTACAAGATTCACGCCTTTGCTCTCGCTGAAATCGGGACTTTTTCTGTTGATGCAGATCGCGCTGCCCGATGCGGATAGTGAGTCATTGCACACCGTTATCCTGGTGTCTCATCTTGATTCCTGTAGTTTTGGTCCAAAGGGACAGTCTATTATCGCTACCGCCGTCGAAAGCGCCATTGAAGGCGTAACCCGAAATCAAACCCATGGCACGATCGTAGCTGCTCTCCGAGACTCACCGGAGCAATTAGATGCAAGCCCTCACAACGGCACTCTCCCTTCTCAGGCCCACTTCACCCATTACATCCTTGTTCCCCTTGTTGCCGCTTCGTTCATTTCAGAGGACTGTGAGGTTGATCTTGACGCTGCTTTCAAGATCATGCATGAAAGCAGCGACTTCGGCGACGTGTTCAATCCAAACTCCATTCCCGCTGTAGACCCACGCAAGATTGCTTCAAAATCCGCGACTGTCACTGTCATTCCCGGGCCCTCTGAAGAACTGACGAAGGTAAGTTTTTTTGTATATATGGTTCAGTTTCTCATTACATCGCAGATGACTGTCATTCCCTCTAGTAAAGAACTGAAGGTAAGTAGTTTTTTGTCTATTTGGTTCAGTTTCTCATTACATAGCAGAAAGCAGCTGAAGGCAAAGAGGCGACCCCTAAGGCTCCTCCGGCATCTGTCAAAACGACGACGATGATGAGCTTTCCTGCAGTAAGTATTGGCCTTTCAGCTCCGTGGCACAACCAGCTGATGTTCTCAACAGCCCATCATAGCCAAGAAGAAGTCGACACAGGTTGGTTTTCCTTTACATCCAGGTGCACCGGCACCGAATACAAAGGCTAAACCGCATACAAGCAGCCCCAGAAACCACCCCAATCGCCGAAACCACATGTATATAGCACGCGTTCCACGAAGAAGGCACGTATATGTTCCGATGTTGAACTCTCTCACCTGAGGACTGACTTTTTGTAGTGATATTCCTGTGCACAACTCTCGAGATTCACGTTTAGTCCCTCATTGTGAGATTTCCGGTTGTTCGCGTACTTGTAGCCGTTCAGGTTTTTTCTCATCCATTGCATGTTGTATAATCAAACTGTAGCTGAAGTCACTCATCGTGTTACATCAGATGAAATGCGCTGCTGAAACCATAAATATTCGGGTTCAAACTTGGTTCAAACTTGAATAAAAGGTGGTGAAAAGAACATCTGAACTTGTTCCAAATACTGTATCCTCCATTTACTGGGGACTCCGTAGTTGTGTTTGATATTGAAAATAAAAATCTTATCTTCAATTACTGCTCATTTGAGGACTTGAAGAAATTGTGTTGATGATTTGGCGGTTGAAGGTCTTGAGTGACACGTGACTATCACACTGTGACGGAACGCGTCTTTCCTTTTGCCACTATCCTCTTCTCCTTCCTCGTCTTTTCCCGCCCCTTCCAGAGTTTCGATGCTAGCTCAAACAATATTTCCGACCTCAAGACACGCTATGATCCAACGTTTGGTACCTTTCGAGCCCTCTTCGACCTACGAAGGCCCGAATACGCAATTTTCGCATTTTCCACCAAGAAGGGCGCGTTGGAGCATGGTAGCTGGGCCCGAGGGTGCGGAAGGGTCTCAAAAGCATAATATGTCATCGTACCTTCCCTCTCTGACCACTTCTGGTACACATACACCGCGCATGGCTCAAACATGGGCCACGGGTGGATGGGTACCAACCAGTGCTGTCTCCGTGTCATTTTCTCCTCATAATCTGTTTGCTAACTGTGTTCTTTTACCTCCCAGTCACGTTTATGCTTCCTGAACCCAATTTACATTGATAGAACTGCTGAAGGTGCGTGACTGGGCACTTGCATTTCCCGATCTTTTGCCGACTACCCCAAAGCTTCGTGATCAGTCTAGTTGTTTGCTCCCGCCGCCTGCGCACCCAATTATCGCATTCTCCATCAAGAAGGGCGCGTTGGGGCATGTTAGCTGGTCTCATGGGCACGGAAGGGCCTCGAAACCATAGTATGTCATCTCACCTTCTCTCTGGTCACTCGTGGTGCACATACACCGCGCACGACTCAGACCTGGGACACGGGTGTATAGGCACCGACCAGATGTCATTTTCACCTCAGAATCTTCTTCTCGTGTCAACCTTCAGTACTAAAACCTTTTGCTGGGTTCCCAGGTCCTTTTTAATTGCATCAAAGCTTGCAAGGACCCTCAAGACCATCGCACGTCGTTGCATGGCACCGGGACGGTGCCAACGAGAGGACCGCGCAGTCGCGTCGACACGCACGCGTCGGTTCCTTTCTGCGGCGCCGCGCCCGTCGCCGCCAACGACCCTCGAAACCGCCGCGCGTCGTCGCATGCCACCGGGACGCCACCAACAACAAGACCACGCAGCAGCATCGAAACGCGCACGACGGTTCCTAGCTGCCACGCTGCGCGACTGTTCTTTTTTTATTATTTTATTCGGCACCCGCATTCGATCACCGAAGGCACGCATACGCAATTTTCGCATTTTCCACCAAGAAGGGCCCGTTGGAGCACGGTAGCTGGGTCTGAGGGGGCGGAAATGTTTCAAAATCATAGTATGTTATCCTATCTTCCTTCTCTCCACTTGTGGTGCGCATGGCTCAAATCGGGGACACGGGTGTATGGGCACCAACAATGTGTCATTTTTTGCTCAGACTGCGCTTTCTGACGGTGGCACATGTCCTCCCAACTCCCCTCAACCACTTTCGCCCATGCGTCGAAATCACTGACTCGCGGCCCAGAGAAGACCACGCAGTCGCGTCGACACGCACACTTCGTTCCTCTCTGCGGCGCCACGCCCATGGCCGCCCACGACCCTCAAGACCGCTGCGCGCCGTCGCATGCCACCGGGACGGCGCCAACGAGGGGGACGGCGCAGTCGCGTCGACACGCACGCTTCGTTCCTCTCTGCGGCGCCACGCCCATCGCGGTCGTACTCCCTCCGCCACCGGGACAGCGCGAACGAGCACGTTTCGGTGGTCTCGAAGTTTTGGGTGAGCGCATTTATTTCTTCCTTCGAGTTATTATGGTACAAGCATGGTGTGCTAGGGCGATACGCTGGGCCTTACCACAGGCCCTACGGAGGCCCGATGCTACGCCCCTTTCTACGTACATTACTTTCTGTGTTCTTTTGCTCACTCTTCCATTGCTCCTTTTCCTTCCCTTGCTTCCCACGCGTTGAAATTCTTCCCAGAAATTCGTTTATTCCAACTCCGCCGGACTGCCGCATAGTAGCGGCGTACACCTCCAGGCCATCGATACACACCTGTGGTGAGGCCTCGGTGAGCGGTTCTCACCCCTCACCTTTTCAAATCCTTCTCCGCAATCAGATTATGTTTACCACTACAACACTGGCTGCCCATGGTGTGTACTGCTCTTTCTTTCTTTTCATGTCGGTTGGGTTTTTTCTTGGTTCTGTGGGACACTTGTTCCTGCGTTCCGCTTCTTTCTGTCTATGACCCAACATAACCTTTTTTTATTGATCTTCTGAATCTGTTGTCGACCTCCCCAGTCTGCTCGTCGCACCATTCCGCTCTCGCACCCCGTCGGGCTGTGTTTTTGTGCCCATTCTACTTGATCTGCCACGGTCCGTGGTTTGTCTTCAACATCGTTTCTACTCATGACCTGTGTGGTGTTGATTTTTCCCGGTGTCCCACATGAAGCCCGCAAGTAAAGACCCGAATAGGTATGATGTGTACCTACGAAACGAACACTTATGATAGATACTCAGTGTTGCCTACGTCCCGCTCCTCATTTTTTTCAAATATTTCTTCGTGAATTCCATGTAAGCAACCTCCCAACATTCTGGGGCTGATTTGGCGACGCTTGTTATGCTTTCGTGCGTTTCTCTCTGTTGCCTGAGGTTTTAGGTCAAGACTAATTTATCTTGTATCCTTTTCCACTACCCCTTGGGCCGCGTGTGTACATCGACGCGTTGTGCAAGGAAGTTGTTCGATTGTATGTTCCAGCCCATCTTGGTAATTTAGTTGCTTACCACACTCGTAGCGTCCTCGATTTAATTTTCCGTGGACAGCCATCCCCCATCGTGTTCGTGGGCATTGCAGCGGAGGCCCGGCCCCATCGCCGTCTTGGGGTTGTGGGTCCATCCAATCTGTGACTTAACCTTCGTCTTCCACTGATTCTGGTCAGTTTTCGTACTCTGCGCTCCCAACACAGCACCTGTCATGTTTGTTCGGTGCTCTCTTCCTTCCATCTCTCATTCCTTCCTCGCATTTTTGATTTTTGATTCTTTGTTCTGCGTATTCTTCTTGCACAACCGTTCTTCTGATCCGAGCTTTCGCTCTGGGACTCGTACAAGACCGGGGACGCTGAGGCATAGGTGAGCTTTCCTTCCGTTGGTCACTTCTCTTGGATCTCCGCTTGGCAGCGATTATTGTGTCTTCTTTTCCAATCCTAATGCGTGTATGATCTCAGCATGGCGGGCACACCATGCGATGATGTCTTGCGTCTTCGTGTGGCTCGCGTCAACGTATTTTGAATCTCTGTGAGGTCTTTCCTTTCTCGTTCTAATCACTTGGCTCGTGCTCTCCTCTCTCCCAGACTCACGTCTTTGTTCCGTTTCACTTCTCAAAATCTGGATCCACAGTGCGCCGCTACGAAGGACATTCCGTTGTCGAGTTCGAGATGTTTCGACCGGCTTGTTCATCCTACCTGCGCCTTACGGTGGCAAGTGCTATTTTGCCCTCCCCTCGGTGCCGTACTCACATGTTCTATATTTCCCGCGCTGATCAGGATGACCGTCCAGTATCATATTTCTTGCTTTTTGCCGCGCCGATGTATGTGGTTAATGAAGGCACATTTTCTTTTTCGGGGTATACATTTATCATTCCTCTTTCGCTCCTGATGTACTGCATTCGCTGGGGTAAGCCATATAATTTATTTTGCCCGCTGCGTTCATCGTCTGACTAGGCCTTTGAAAGGACTCGCAGTCTTGTGAACATCTCAGGTACGTGTTTATTTGCAGAGGATTCTCTTTCTCATGTCTCGTTTCTTCAGAACGCGAGGCTAAGAATCCTTGGCAGGTACGTGATATTTGATTATATATAGGTCTTTGTCTGATTCATCCTGCAAGGATTCGACGAAAAACGCCGTAGACGTCCGTTCGTAGACAGTCCTGGTAGAAAATATCCCAGATTTATACAAATATTGGGTGAAATACAGCGGAAGTGATTTGAGCCTCGTCTTAAGCTCCCTTAAGAACTCGAACATAGTAGTTTGGAGGTCTTGACTGTAGTCCCTATAAGCACTAAGATGGAGTTCCTTGAGGCACTGAGAGTAAGTTCTTCAATGCGCTACTATGCAGTGCCTCTGGAACTCCGTATGAGACGGTATTTTATAAAATCCGGCCTCAGCCTGAGTTCCTCAAGGCACTCAGTATCAGTGCTGGAAAGCACTACCTGTGAGTCCTTTTAGTCAACTCAGTTTGAGTTGTTCTACTTTCCGCAGTGTAGAGGTATTCCAAGCATGTTGCCGATTCTCCGAGTCTCAAGCCCCGAACCACGACTATATTGATATTCTTCATTAATTTTCTTTCTCGGTACACAATTCAACATGGCATCATTGTCGAAGTGAAACCATCTCGAAAACATCTCACGGTCTCATGCAGGTACTATTCTAAACCTATTGCCGGTTTTTGCGCAAATGATGAAGTTACAAGCCGCTGTCCTACTTCCAAGATGTATTTATACACCGTCGGAAACTAGTTCTCTGAACTCCGGCAGAGCCCTGCTAACTGGGAGAACGCGCAGTTAGATGCGGGGAGCGAAACGACGGAGCGCTCTCCAAGACGAATCAGAAACAACACTATAGGAGGATGAGTGATCAGAGTGGAGAGATATTTAAGGGAGCAGGGAAGGGGAGCCGGCCAACGCAGCGAATAAAACCCGCCGGAAACCGGTAGTCTGACCACCACATTTTTCTGGACTCGCTATTGAATTGATGTACATTTGACTTTGTTCTAATGAGACCTGTTGACAAGGCGGGAACTAAGCTTGTCCTACACTTCATACAAGGGCAAAAGCGACTTGAGGTCCTCCTTTATGAACTCCAACCCTTGAAGATCAACGCCATTCATCGTGCGCACGTTCAGAGCGGTGTCCGTGCGCGGCGCGATAAATCTTTCGCGGATTGCAACACCGCAGACCTTGCAGAATCCATGGTACGTGGTCTGCCGCCCGAAGGTGTACTCCACTAGAGAGTCCAGGCCCTTGAACGTGACGGCCGTTGTCGGCGGGTAGATCCAAAGCGCTCCGTCCTGTGCATCCGTTGAAGACCGGCCTAGAGCCAAACATGTATATAGCAAGGAAATGAACGGACCCGGGAACAAATGCTGCAATTACAGTCCTTGACAGAGGTGATCTTGTCAGGGCTGAGCAACGTATAGCCCACGGCGCCGCAATGACAGCTTCCATGGTACACGTTAGTGGCACTCTCAGGCACATTCTCCACAGTGACAGGCTCAGGAACTTGGTACAACGGCTCGGTAGCGGCGCCGTCGCTCGCGAGGACCGGCAGAGAATCGAAATCTACATCGGCGAGTGCTCGGAGCTAGGGCGATGTTAAGATGCTGCAGCATGGAGGCTTTGCAACATACGTTGATCCCGCATCTACCGTCAACAGTACGTCCAAGGACAGAGGTCCCGCAAGTAGGACAGAACTGCATTTTCCTGAGGCATGACACGGCCTGGGGCCAGAGGAGAATTGACCGACCTTATGCGCCATCGTGCGCTTTCCGAAGTAGTAGCTCTTCAGGGTGGTACTTTCGTCCCCTTTCGCGACAGTGAAGTCTTCTTGTTTCGCTGGAAAAGCCCACAAATACCCATTCTGCCGCATCATACTCGCTCGGTACCGAATGATGCATGAAGGTGGAGTAGTACTACACACCTTGGAACAGATGCTGCAGTTACAGGTAAATGCCTGCTTGAGTTCGGGCGCCTTGTATATGAACTTGAAGGCGCCACAGTGGCAATTTCCTCGATACTCGATGACCTGTGGAGTCGTGGACATGGTGGTTGACCGTTGAGTTGGCTTCCTTGATGACTCATGCCAAGATAATGATTGATGCAACGGACCACTCGGTACTTTTCGCCTTTGCCCGGAGAGATGTGATGTCAATCCGCGACCGGCCGACTAGTTCCGAGCGTCGACAAAAGCCCGAAAGCCAATCAGAGTGGCGTGCACCCAAGCCTCTCTACACTTATGGTCTACAGAGCTATCAGCGACGGCTTCAAAGAGCGAGCACTATGGCTTTAGGACCACGGATATCTTACTGAAGATGTCTCTGACATTCTTAGCATCTCTCGGAGCAGCTTGTACAGCAGTGTTACACCTCCTACTCCGATTCGAGGCACATACTGTACAATTTCGATCAATTCGGCACCAATCCCGGAATTTTAGTACAATTAAAATCCAAAAGAATTCCGATAAATCAAGAAAAAATTATTGCCGCAATAAAAAAAAATGGGCGTGACGCGTGACCGCCGAATTGAACGAAATTGTACAGTACTCTCAATCCCGACCAACCCATGATAAGGGGGGGTGGGATTCGAAAATCGGACATGGGGTCGAAAGGGCGCACGCCACACGCCTCACGCAAATGTTTCAGATTGCCAAATTGAGAGTGCCGAGCAGATCAAGTCTTCATACAGTAATTCTATCAAAGCATCAAAATGAAAAAGGTATATGAAAACAACTGTAAAGCCTTTTACACAGAATATTAGCTTGTCTTCAGTCTTTGCTGTGCATATACTGTACAATTTCATTCAATTCGGCAGTCATGTGTCACGCACCCCCTGTGCCGCGACGAATTTTCGTCTCGGTCACGGGTCACAGTGCTCAGTGCTCAGTGCCGAATGTAAAATTTGTGACACCCTGGCCAAATCTCTCTCGCTCCAAAAAGGCAGAATTTTAGAAAATTTCCGTCCTGAATGCCGGAATTTTCTAAGTGTCACGCCAAATTTTGCTGGGTGCCGAAGTGCCGAATAGGTATTTTCGGTCACGGGTCACGACCCGTGCCGCAGAGCACATCAGCAAACCCCGGTTTTCGCCGTAGCCGGGCCATAGCTCGTGTAGTTGCCATAGTTTTTGGGCCAACTACGTAGTGCTACGTAGTGCTACGTAATACACGTGTAGTTTGAGGGCTTCGGGTGTAGTCACTGTAGTTGATGTAGTTTTTCGCCAGCTACGTAGTTCGACATAGTTAGGGGGCCACTGTGTAGCACACATAGTTAGCCGGCGCACAGTACCTTCAAGCCTGGAAGCCTCTTTCTTCTTTTCTTCTTGGCGGCTGCCTGGCTGACTTGTTTCAGCGCAGGTGTGACTGTTGGCTTTCTAGCCTTCTGTCCTCTTACCTTTTGCCTTCCTCTACATTTTCAGTTTTCAAACCCAAGCCCAGCAAGGTATAACTTTTTCTTGACATATTTTTTTCGGGAACCTGTCCTGTTCTGATCAAAAAAACGCGGAGGAGGAAGAAGTCACGCACACGTGGTCTTGTGACGGTACGTGTCAAAAATTGACCGGTGGTGGACAGTGCGTGACATCAGCAAACCCTGGTTTTCGCCGTAGCCGGGCCATTTCTGTAGCTGCCATAGTTTTGGGCCAACTACGTAGTGCTCCGTAGCGCTACGTAATATTCCCATAGTTTTTGCCAGACAGCCCCTGTCTTCCACATCTTCATGTTAAAATTACACCTTAGGCTACAACTCGATTTGCGGATTCAAATGGAATGTTACATCATGATTCAATGAAGGAGATATTGATACAAGTGTACCGAGGCGTACACTGGGTAGGATAATTATCAAATAATTATGATACGTAGAATAGAGATGCGAGCAATATCACTCCGACAGCCCGGCCCTCCTTTTACTTGGTGACTGAGTTGGTGAGTGCGGGGCGGGCGTGGCAGGCATGCAAAGTGCGAAGTGGGCGTGCGTGGTGTGAGGGCGAGGGTGGGCATGCGAAGGCAACGGGCGTTCGAAACGGGTGTTGGAAGGGGCATTCAAAGTGGGCATTTGAAGTACGAGGCGGCGCGTTCAAAGCGGGGAGGTGGCGGACATTTGAAGTGGGCGGGCAGGGGTTTGAAGTGGGCAGGCAGAGGTTCGAAGGGCGCGTGTGCGTGCGCTTGTTTGAAGTACGGAGCGGGCCGG
Organism: Mycena galopus ATCC 62051; assembly: GCA_014925785.1. Classification (NCBI taxonomy): domain Eukaryota; kingdom Fungi; phylum Basidiomycota; class Agaricomycetes; order Agaricales; family Mycenaceae; genus Mycena; species Mycena galopus. The sequence continues at coordinate 283,859 of WIQG01000166.1, forward strand.
TGTCCGAAGAGGGCACAGGTGCATTGGAAGTGGGCGAGCGGGCGCTGGAATTGGGCAGGCGGGCACGGGTTCAAGGTGGGCATGGGCGTTTTAAGTGGATGCACGGGGGCGGACATGGGAGATGGGGGCGGGTTCGAGGTGCGAGTGGGTGTTTGCTGACGTGTTCCAAGCGGGCAAGTGGGCGCTCAAAGTGGGCAGGTGGGCGTTAGAAGTAGACGTGTTCGAAGGGCAGGCACACATGCGGAGGAGGGCGCGCTTTCGAAGGGCGGGTGGCGTTCTAAGTGGGGGTGTGTTCGAAGTGCAGGGCGGGTGTTCAAAGTGGGGAAGTGGCTTGGGCGCGGCGCAGGCGAGAGCATGAAGGCATTCAAGCGGTTAGAAGTCGCTTGAGAATAGAAGGGGCTGGAGCGGGCTGGGAATACCTGACGTACAGGACACTTTTGTAAATGGGCCCGCAGACGAGTGAAGTGCGAAGGCAGGCATGCGCACGTTCGAAGTAGGCGAGCATGCATTTGAAGGCACGTCTCCAGTGCGGGGAGGCGCATTCAAAGGAGGCACGCGGGCATTCGAAGAGGCTTTCAAAGTGCCGGTTTCAAAGTCTGGGCACGCGAGTTCGAAGTGGGCAGGTCAGCGGGTGTTCGAAGCGCGCAAGGTACGTGTTGAAATTGGGTGGGCAGAGGTGGGCATGCGAAGCGGGGGTACGGTTAAAGTGAGCAGGTGGGTATTCAAAGTGGGTGGGTGGGCGTTAGAAGTGAGTGGTGTGAGGTCAAAGTAGCGGGCGTTCGAAGGAGTGTGGAAGTGGGTGGGGCGGGCAGTACCTCGGGAAAATGAATAAAACACCGAAGGAGATAGAGGACAAGGGGATGCACCGGAAGGGAGCCTAGGGGTCTTGTGCCAGTAGTGGGCAAGGCCGTCAAAGGATTGATCAGGTTTACAGGTGAGTGGGCGATCTTGTTAATTATGGGTAAGTCTTGGCGAGGGCCAGGTCGTGGACTTAATGAAGATTCAGAGAAAGTCGGAACGAATGAACATTCGAGAATGTTCGGTGGCACGCACGTGATGTGGATCAACTGCCATAACGTGCACCAAATATTTGGCCATCGTTCGTCTTCCTCTCTCACCTCTACCACCACCACGCCTCCCCCTCCCCCTTCCTCTGCTGCACTTCTCACCCTCCATGGAGCCTCAGCTGCCCTCGCCAATGGCCTTCACCCCTGACTTTAAGACGACTCGGATGCGCTCGTGGCCAATAACACAAGCCTCCACCTCGACAACGAGCCATCGCCCCGCCTGACAGGACAACGCGCTCCTCGTTATGGTGCCACCAGGGAGGCGGGTCTTCACCGCCCTTCGATGATCAGCCGTCTTCAAGACTGTCGGGCTGCAGCTGGTTGCGCGTGACTAGTGAGTCTTTCAGTTCTCCACAGTCTTGAGTCAATTAATTTATTCCCAGGCACTTTCGGTGTTGTTCAACAGCATCGCGGTTGCTGTTGGGTATGTCTTGTTATCATTGGTAGCGTTAACCTTTACGCAGATCCATGATCATTGGGTACTTGTCTGCGGTATGTCTCCATTTCTGCCTTGCGTCTCTCCAAACTCACTCAGTTATTCTGGACAGTTCATGCGCTCTCTGCTTCAAGCTATTTTCCGGATTTTCACTCATTCCTGGTAAGTAGATATGTGAGTCATGACTATCACTAAATATTCCATGATACTAGACAGCTGTCATTGACGGACCTGAGCTGGAGCCGGTTGTGCAGGACATGAGTACGTATTTTCACTCTTCTCTTCCCTTCAGCTTTGGATTGATTTTTTTTACTGTCCAGTGACTTTTCTAGGTCCTATCTCTCTCTGACCCAGTGTTCATTTGTAGATATTAGCCAATCCCTTCGCGTACGTCTTCAAATTCTGCATCCAATTCTCTCCCAGCTGACCCAGTTTATGTACACAGTTGTGTGTCTATCTCGTGCGTCAAGTTTTCTGGTCCGGAACTGACTGATTTTGTAAACTGGATGTCAGTGCGTCTCGCGTCCCCAATGTAGTCATCTCTGCCATTGAATATCACTACCGCTGTATTATATACATTGCTATCTGAATTTTTGTTCTCTATTATATTGGACATGTTATTTTTGTTGTTTGAAGAAACCCAGCAGACGCGTGCAAAGTAGCTGCAGTGAGCTGCAGCCAACTACTGGACAAGTATAGCGAAACTACAGACAAACTACACCGGCTACACCGAACTACAGAACAAGTACAGCAAAACTACAGACAAGCTACACCGGCTACGGCCACACTACGTAGATCTGCCGAAACTACGTGGCACTACGTAAGGGGTGACCTTCACTACACACGCTACACACGCTACACTAACTACAGCCAACTACGTAGCGCTGCGTAGTGGGCCCAGGTTTTGCTGATGCAGATTTTCTTGGAGAAGACACGCGACGAGGAGATAGAGGCAGGGCGCTTCTCGAGAGCGTTCCCCGCTCTCCTCCCGGGCATGCATGCCGCACCCATTCACGCCATCCCAAAACCACACTCCGAGAAACTCAGGCTCGTAACCGACTTCAGCGGTGGCGAGTTTTCGAGAAACTCAACCATCTCGCGTTTCGACACTAACCCAACGCGGATGGATGGGATTCGTGAGCTCGCAGATCACCTACGAGAGCTCCGCCGCACCCTGGGGCCCGACGCGGAGATCCACATTTTCAAATCAGATGTGAAAGGCGCCTTCAAAGTCCTCCCCATGCATCCGCTGTGGCAACCGTGGCAGGTGTATTGTATTGCAGGGAAGTTTCACATCGATCGAGCGGCTACCTTCGGCAGCACCGCTTCGCCACCACTCTGGACAACCTTGGCGGGCTTTATACTCTGGATCGCCATGGTGGTCTACCTCATCCCGTTCCTCTTCGCCTATATGGACGATTTCCATTCAGCACAGCGCGCCAGCGAGATGCAGTACTACGAGCCGTACAAGCGTTGGTTTCCGCGAAACCAAGCCCGACTGCTGACACTCTGGGACTCACTCGGGATCCCGCACTCCGAAGACAAGCAGGTATTTGGGGTCGAGCTCGTCGTCATTGGTTTCCTGGTTGACTCTCGCAAGATGCGTGTCACAATCCCTGACGAAGCCCGTACTGCTTTCGTTGCAGAGCTGCGGCGCTGGACCGCAAAATCGAAGCACGGAGTCAGGCGCACCCTCCGCGAGTGGCAGGCATTAGCAGGCTACTCTAACTGGGTCTTCAACGTTCTCCCACTACTGAAACCCGCCCTCTGCAATGTCTATGCCAAGATGGAAGGCAAGGACAGGGCGGACGCTTTGATATTCGTAAACGAGGCGGTTCGCAACGATTTGACGTGGCTCGCGAACCACGTCGAGAATGCCGACGGCATTTTCCTCATCAAGTCCGTTAACTTCCACCCCGATGACGCGAATCTGCTCATTTTCTGCGACGCTTCAACTCACGGCGATGGCAGAGGTGGAATGGGCTTCTACCTCCCGGCATTGGGTTTGGGGTTTCAAGCCGCCCTCCCCACGGGCATTGACCCCTCGTTGAAGATTTTCTTCTACGAGGCTCTGTGTGTCTGCGCAGCGCTGCACCACGCCGCCACACTCCTCCCGAAAGGCGCACGCCTCACTATCTACACGGATAGCTCCAACACAGTCAGCATCTTCAACTCGCTGAAGGCCCTGCTGGCGTACAACAGCATCTTGAAGTCCGCGGTCGATGTCCTCCTTGCGCGCGACATCGACCTACGTGTCCTCCATGTCGCCGGCAAGCTTAACTCTGTGGCAGACGCGATCTCCCGATGGAGGAACGACATTGCGCTCGAGCTTGTCCCAGGCTTAGCCATCCATCCCTTTACACCCCCTCGAGATGCGCTGGGGGCAGCCCAGTCATGATTTTCGAGTTGTCACCCGGATCACGCCAGCCCAAGAGGCCGACGTGGTCCACTTCGAAGCTCGTTCACGAACGAGCGATCGCTCTCGGCTATGCCATCGATAAGTCCACAAATCTCACGTACACCTCTGCCCTCAACTCCTACATCAACTTCTGCACCCAACACGCGTTCCCCATCGAGCCCACGGAAGACACAATGTCTTTCTTCGTCACCTACATGTGTCATTTCATCAAACCCGACTCTGTCGACTCCTACCTCTCTGTCGACTCCTACCTCTCTGTCGACTCCTACCTCTCCGGCATCTGCAACCAGCTGGAGGATGTGTTCCCGAACGTCCGTAAGGTCCGCGCATCAGCCCTCGTCAGGAGAACACTCAAGGGTAGCAAGCGGCTTTTTGGGAAGGGAGCGAAGCGCAAGCGCCCCCTCTCCACCTCTGACCTCCGCACGGTTGTCCGGGCCATCGAGGCCAGACCAGTACAATCTCACGATGACCTCCTTTTCTTAACAATTCTATTCGCGGGGTTTGACGGCCTCATGCGCCTCGGCGAACTCACCTGGCCCGACGTCGTTGCCCTGCGCAACTGGAAGAAGGTCATCTTACGGGATTCGGTCAAATTCACGGAGACCTCCGTCGGTTTCTTCCTTCCCGGGCACAAAGCTGACGCTTTCTTCGAGGGCAATCAGATTGTCATTGTGTCCCGAGAGGACGCGGAGCCGGACACTGTCTCAAAGGTCCGCCGCTACCTCACATCGCGCGACACCCTCTTCCCCCATCACCCCGCCCTCTTCGTCTGCGAAGACGGCTCTATCCCCACCCGCTCTTGGTTCCTCGGACGCCTCCACGAATATTTCGACAAAGATATCGCGGGTCACTCTTTGCGAGCCGGCGGCGCGACGTCCCTCGCCGAAGCAGGTGTCGCCCCAGAGAAAATCCGGGCTATCGGCCGCTGGGCGTCGAACGCCTTCCAAATCTACATGCGGAAGAACCCGACACTTCTTCAGTCTATGCTCTTTGCAGGCCGCTCGGCGCACGACGGTCCCAGGCACACCGGTGCCCTCGCTTTCCCATTGGCTCCCCCATAGTACGCCTACCCTTCCGTTACCTTTCCCTCCCTCTGGTCTCCTTCCCTACCTATATGTCTAAAAAATAAATAAAAATAAAAAAAACTCCATCATTATCCATCTCCATCCTCCGTTACGATGACTAGGTATACCCGGTTTCTGACTCTCCCTCACCTCGCTCCGTTCCCCTCCACACCTCGGTTCCACTTTACCGCCCTCCTTACGATACGATACCCACTACGTACCTTTTAATCCACTCGGGCAAATCTAATCGCCCGAGTGGACGACGAAGCTCGGCTTCCTCGAGCTAGTGCCTGGCGACCGAGTGCACCAAGGCGCCAGCAACTGAACTCACGTCCGGCGGGGACTCAGTCCGAGTGGGTTTAGCCGAAAAGCGACCCCCAAAGGGAGCCCGAGTGGATTAAAAGGTACGTAGTGGGTATCGTATCGTAAGGAGGGCGGTAAAGTGGAACCGAGGTGTGGAGGGGAACGGAGCGAGGTGAGGGAGAGTCAGAAACCGGGTGTACCTACGGTACTTGAGATAACTAGGGTGAGAGGTAAATGCAATGACAAGGGTGGGCAAAGCACGAAACTAGTGACGCGTGAAGAAATTAGTTTCTGCAGATACAACTGACGCGCCGAGAGATCCCGTACCTAGTGACGTGTGAAGAAGTAGAGAGAGCAGCGGCTCGGGGACTTCAGCAAGTGCACTAGGGGATTCTATAGCCAACTAGACGCGTCTCAGTACGGCTGTGTCAAGCGCGAGGCCGGCGGGCATACGCACTGGTGTTGATTTGCAGTGGGCGGTCGACGCAGCTGCGTAAATCAAACGGGAGGTTGGCTTTAGCGCGAAATCTGATTCAGACAATGTCTCGAGTCAGATCCCTAAGCCCAACGACCGATTCTCCGGGGAGAACTCACCTAGGACGCGGGAAACGAGGGAGCAAGAGGTGAGTGCTCCTTCCCTGTTCCTGCCCTAAGTATGAGCAGGGGAGGGACCGAGCGCTGGTGAGACACAAGGGAGGCCCGGCTCCCTATTGTGCTCGCGGTCCTCCAGCTGCGACACGCCAACCGGCGCGTTGGCGAAGACAAAGCAGACCCGGCGATCAAAGACTCGGGAAAACAGTGTCCGCCCTAAGGCCTCAAATGAGAGCCTTCTGGTGAGTTAAGGCCTTAGGCTCATTTAAGGTCTCGGACCTTAGGCCTTAGACCAGGCCTTAGGTCCAAAAAAGGAAATTTTTTCTAGGACTTAAAAAAAGTGATAATGCGGACAATCATGGAGTGCTACCTTATTGCTCCCAGCTAACAATTTACATGGAAAATCAAACCAAAGCCCAGCCCATGCTCATTCAATGGGGAATTCTCAAATTGCTGCAAGGTCAGTTGTTTGAGTTCTTCCAGGCTTTGATTTAACCAGTTAATTGGTAGCTGACATTGCCAAAGGGCTTGACTTGTGAGGCATTTGTGCAATCAAAATTGTGATCGGATTACAGCTGACTGCAAAATTCTAGACCGTTTCGTTTCGTCAACGAGTGGAGCTCTGGCAGCGTGTGAAGGTTGGATATTGCGTGCGGCAGTAAACGGCAGCTCGGGAGGTGATGCGCCGTCTAGCTTTATGACGTTGTACTGGCGTTCTCAATGCAACCGGGATTCTCCGGCTCCACATCTATGTGAATCGAAGTGGACCAGAATATTGCAGTTAGCTGTAAATAAAATATTTCATTTTATTTGCCTGGGGCACGTGATTCCTAAGGCCTTAACTCAAACATCCAAAATTTTCGATTTAATCTAAGGCCTGGGCTAAGGCCTTAACTAAGGCCTTAGGCCTTAGGAACAGGGTAAGGCCTTAGGACTTAGGGCGGACACTGCGGGAAAATCCCAGTCGATCGCCGGGCTGGATGCCTGTGTGTGAAGTCGGCGCACGGGCCGATTAGACTCGAGTAAACATTCCTTTTAAACACCATGAATGAAATTCTACAGTACCTACACAACCATAAGTATGAGGACCTGCCATGCAAAGCAGCGGCCTTAACCCACCAAGTTCAACTGCTGATTCATTGGCTGGATTCTAATTCAAAGAAAGAGAATTAGACGAGATAAACGGGATTGAGGCAGGACTCCCAGCATGAACAAACCTCGCGGGGACGAAATGGAGGGCGGTACTTGTTCAAGATCTAATGCGGCGAATTCAGTAGATGAGAAAAGAAGTACGCAACCAAAATTACTTCAAAATACTGGAATCGGAATTCGGGGGGAGAGGGCAACTGGGCTCGACGGAAGAAGTGGTGAATTGAAGTATAAATTGACACCCTCAGCACAATTCAATCCAGGCTCAGGCGTCGAAACGCAACGTACCTAGGCCGGAATGAAGTTGGGGGGAAACTCGCAGCAGATCCAAAGGGTTCAAGTGCGATACGAGGAGATCAGTGTGGTGAATAAAGAATGAGGTGCGAACGAAAGCTCACGCCGCTCAAATTAAAAAATGGATTATTGCGAAAATCTAGCTGGTCGGCTCAAACACTATTAAAGATCTAATACAACCGGCTAGTACAATGTCAGTGCGCTGATTTCGAGTTTTGAGTTTTGAGTTTAGAGTCAGTGGATCTGATAATAAGACAGGCGCACGCACACACCGCCATGATTGAACGTCGAAGTGAAATTCAAAGACGTGGCTTGGAAGTGAGGTCAGCAATTTCAAAGTTTGGTCATGCAAACCCACGAAAGCCGCAGTCTGCCGCATTTACTTTCATGGTACTGTCCTTCTGAAGCAAATACCATGTAAGCACACAAAGGCAGATCGAGTGGAGTTCAACCATGAAGGTGACAGTTTAATCGCCCAAACAAGCCAGCGAGTGTCTTCGCGAGTAAACGAACAGCAACAATTTCCTATTTTCAGACGAGTCGAGTGAGCTGCATCATACCAACTTGAAGGAACACACCTGCAATTGGAAAAACTTGGTGTGAATTGGCAGGTATTCATGGAATGGAATAACGAGGTAAGCTCACCTCAACTCATTGAGCCAAAGTTGACAAGAACATTCCCTGGGTAGAACGTATTGAGGTGAGTATCAAACAATGTGGGTGCGGCGCAAGATTTGAACCATACAAGGATCAGTTGAAAGCTTGCTTCAATGAGACAACGAAATGGATTGAGTCCACGAACAGCGAGCCTGGAGTAATTCACCGGCGTCCGTGAGAAATTCAATCAAGTTATCGTCAGGTTAGTTGCTGTTGATTCTTGCAGAGACTGTTACCAAGGAAAGAGAAGAATTACAAGGAAGGTCTGACAGAGCGATGTCCCAAGATTTTGTTCTCTGTGGACGATTGTCATTCCATGGACGGGTTAAGCTGTACTGCAGTGAGACGATGATCAGGTGTTGGGATTGCCGAGGCATGTTTGCTGGCAAGGTGAGTGGAAGCACGAGGATAGCTCAATTGCCATTCGCAGAAGAGACGGTCCGGATTTCAGGTGAGCTTGAGAATAAGGCAAAGACAGGCAGGACCAGAAGAATAAGAGAAAAGAAGAGGGTGCGGGCACAACGTTGAACGCAGGGTGGTGGTTGAATAGGGGACTTGAGAGCTCCAGATGCTAACGCGTTGAGGCTTGGTAGTGGCGCAGGAAGAGAGGCAGTCGTGAGGCTGTGCTTGGCCAAATGAGGAAATGCTTTGCCCTAATTTGGACGCGCTTTCTCTAAAGTCATTCAATCTCTGTCCTGGGAAAAGGCCGGCGAAAATTCCACAGGATTGTGGAGTAGGAGAGCCATTTAATTTGTTGGTAATATACAGATGTGAATAGAATAGTGCTATCGACTACGAAAACATCGAGATCGAGAGGAAACGTGCACCGTAAGTACATCAAAGGGAGGAAGTAAGGAGGGGAAGAGAGGGAGGGGAGGCGGATGGCGCGGCGGGTGATAGTTAAAATAGAGAGAAGTCCATAATTGTCGATTGGCAGAACGAATGAAGGACGGGGTAGGGGCAAGGAATTGTGGCACCAAACCCATTGAGCACGGTTATTACCACTCACGCTCAAAGCAGGCGAGTGGGGACCCCAACAAACCTCGGCAGATTGAAGCTGGTGTGCATTAGACGTGCGCGTGGAAGGCGACATTGAGGCAGCGGGTTGTGTAGCTGGCAAGCGGGCGGCAAACGCGCGGGCGGGCGGGCGAGCGCGGTGTCGGGCTTGCAACAGAGATGTCGAGTCGCAGCGGGGTTGGCCGGCGGGTCCGCGAGTCCGCGAGGTGGGGCAGTGAGATAGGGGCGACTGCCGCGCATGCACGTTGGGCGCACGCATGTGGAGGTGACGGGCGTGCGTGTGCGGGCCGTCGAGCTCGCGAGTGACTGCCGTGCGTGTGGGTGCGCGACTGCCGTGCGTGGGTGAAGGGCATGGGTGAAGGACGCGCGCGTCCGCGACGGGTATGCTTTTGAAATGGGCAGTGCGGGCGTGAGGGCATTACAAGTGGGCGGGCGGGAATTTGAAGTCGGCGTGCACGTTGGAAGTGGGCGACCTTTGCGTTAGAGGTGGGCAGTGGCGGCGTGGCGGCGTGGGGAGGTTCGAAGAGCGGGCTCGAGTTCGGAGGGGGTGGCGTGTGCGTTCGAAGTGGGTAGTGCGAGCATGGGGGCGTTAGAAGTGGCCCAGCGCAGGTTCGAAGGGGCGGGCCCGGGGTCGAAATGGAGGGCGCGCGTGTTCGAAGTGGGCGGGGGCGCGCGCATGTGAAGTGGGGGCGCGTTCGAAGGGTGGGCGGGCGTTTGCCGGAGCGGGGGAGGTGGACGCGCATTCGAAGTGGGCAGACGCTGAAGGTCCAGGGTGAGGGGGTTAGGGCTACCAGGTCGGGTGTTCGAGATGCTTATTCGAAGTAAGCGCGTTCGGAGTGAGCGGGGCGGGACGCACGTGCGGCCGAGGTGGGGGCCGAGTTCAAAGCAGGCGTTCTAAGTGCGCGTTCGAAGTGGGGAAGTGGCTTGGGCGCGGCATGAGCCAGGGCGTTCGAAGTGTGGGAAGTGAGTGCGGCACGTTCGAAGAGCGGGGGTGCGGGGGCGATATATCCGAAGCGGGCAGGTGGGCGGGCGTTCGAAGCTGGCGGGCGGGTGTTCGAAGCAGGTAGCAGGGCGGGCCGGCGTTCGAAGAAGGGGTGGGCGCGTTAGAAATGGGCGAGCGGGCATTCCAAGTTGGCGGACGGGTGTGGATTAGAGGTGGGCAACGTGCACGCGCGCGGGGGAATGCGAAGCGGGGTGCGTACACGAAGTGCGTGCGCTGACGCGTTCGAAGTGAGTGGGCAGGCGGGCGTTTGAAGTGGACGGAGCGGAGTCGAAGTGCGCGGGTTCGAAGCGCGGGGAGGGCAGGCTTTCGAAGTGTGCGTGTGCGCATTAGAAGTGGGCGGGGCGTTGTTCTGGGAGACGCACCTTCAAGGGCTTAGGGAAGGCTGCGAGGCTTGTTCGAAGTCGTACGGGAAGACCGTTGGAGGCGGTGTGCGTGCGTTAGAAGTGGGCGGACGAGCATTCGAAGTGGAGGTGTAGGGTTAGAAGTGAGCGGGCGGGCGCGGATTCGAAGTGGGCGGGAGGGCAAGGTGCAAGTTAGAAGTGCGGGGCGTGTTCGAAGTGCGGCACTTGGTATGGGCCAGCACGCGTACGCGAGGAACGCATCGGCGGCAGGTTGCGGCGCGCGCATAGGAGACGCGTCAGACCAGGGTGGGTATTTGGATATGTCGGAGCTAAAACTTGGGCAAAGTATCGTTGAAGCTCGGTGGTGTGGACCTTTATGCGCCAGCACAAGCCCGACACGCAGAATCGGGTCTTTACACTCATGTACACGAGAGCACTTACTGCGCGGTCCACACTGTATCCAAAGAAAAGACCCCAATGAGACATTGAGTGGTAGTACGCAAAGCTTTGGGGCGCTGCCGGGCGAATCCGGCGAGTAGAAGTGGTGTTGAGATGGTAAGACAGAAAGAAATAAAATGTTCGTGTACATCTTGATGGTTCCCATCACGTGGAACTAATGCTCCAATGGTTTTGGTTTATAAACAGTTTTAAACCAATAAAAGGGTTTTTATTTTAGTTTAGTTTACAGGGGGTCGTAAACCATAAACAGATGAAAAATAAACAGTTTAGACCCTTTCAGTGTTCAAGGTGATTCATTTCTTCCAGCACCTGCAATTTGTGTCTGCAGTGTGAGGTGGGCTTCATCCCTGATGTTCAGTGATGTTGGGAAATGTGATTTGAGGTCGGCAAGGTCGGCAAATCGGCCCGGAATCGGTGATCTCCGATTAACCGTTCTTTAAGCAAATGGCTCCTCGGCTGTGCTATTTCCCCATATCCTCTTGCTCTTTCCCTCCTTCTCTGCACATTCTCTCCATTTAACTCCATTCACACGGCGTTTTGCTGTGCTTTCTTCCCACTGCGGTCCGTCTCGTATTCAACTGCTGTCCGCAATGGCTCCCGATTCTTTGAATCTATTTGGCCTTTCCTCCTTTTGCACAAACCCTTCGGGTATTCTCAGCTTTCCGGCCTTGCTTCACTTCATCCGCTCGCACGTCTGTTCATCACTTTTCCCATCTGACCTACGCGCAGCCTCCAAACTGACAGCATGCAGCCCGGCGAAGCCTGATTCCAGCCGCCGGGAGCCTGACACGCAAGTATACCTGAAGTTGAATCTTCTCCATTTATCCAGCTCCCTTTCTCTTCTCACCGTCTGTTCCTTACCCCCTTCCGTCTTCGATTTTATCTGGTCCTTCAAAACCTTTACACTTAACGCTGCTCAGCTGATTTATGCGCAGCCTTCTTGACAGTTCAGCGCAGTTGTCGGAGATCAAGCCGTGAGGCCACGTCGTCTCCCCGGCAACGGGAGATATAAGAATGGTGCACCATCAGCTTTTTCTGTGACCTTTCGCCTACCTTCTAACCCTCAGGTCCCCTTCAAATTATCGGTTCTTGCTCTGTCTGTCAATGAAGGACTGTTTCCGTGCGCTCCTGCTGGGACCTTGCTATATTCTTATCAATGACTGCCGTTCCGTCCTTCATGACCTCCCAGTCGCAAGCTATTAAACCCCTGGATCAAGTTGTATATCTTCTTTCAAAGCCGCTTGGAGATCAAGAGCCTAGGATCATTCTCGACGGTTGTGATCTTCCGAATATAATCCTGCTGCGGCACATCAACACATCAAACTCCAGGCTACTATCTATCTCGCTACTGCGCCATCTGCTCGTCCTGTTGGTATTCCCCGCCTGTGCTTTCTGTTGACCTGCCAGTCGATCTTTATCCCAGTGTACGCAATCTCAAGAAATATGGGTTGCTTTGCAGGCAGGCTTTCCAGTCGGTTCTAACCGTGCTTCCTCCCAATTCTTTAGAGCTCATTCGTTTCTCCCCATTCCTGTCTTTCCCATTCTCTCAGAATTATAATTAGAATTCGTTACATTGCTCGATAATTCTACTACACAAATTAAACTCATGCCGTGTACGAATATTAACTATGTTTAAGTTGTCTTCTCCACTTTTGACCCTTCGAGCCGCCAAAATGGCTCCATCTTATCTTTCTGAAACTTCATGTGGGAAATTTTGCGGCTGCCGGAGCGAAGCGGCGGCCCGTCTTGTTGATATTACCGGATTCGGAAATGCTCTGACCTCTGCCTGCTTTTTTGCTCAATACACCACCCAGACACTTCACGATGCTGCCAATTCATTTTAACCCAATGCATAACCTCAGAACAGTCCCGGATCTTGAGCTTTACTTTTTTATAGCAAATATTACTGTTTATAAACTGTTTAAACAGTTTTAAAACCCTTTTTTATCGGTTTTGGTTTAGTTTATGCCCAACTGTAAACCTAAACTAAACAGTTGGAGCCTTACGTGGAACGCATCGCATATCACACGCTGTCGATCTCAACTCCTTTCGTCCTGCTCTCATGCTCAACGTCTGCCACCCGAGTCTACATTGTGTCCCTCCCCTGGACGTCTTTGTTGGACCTTCTTCCTCGAGCTGCCATTCGGAAGCCTTGAATCTATCCAGGTATTTCGATACCAAGCCCGACAAGTCTCCCCCAGTTGAATTTTATGTTGTGAAGAGTGATCCAAGTGTTTGTCGGCTTTCTGTTCATTTTCAACTCTCGGTCAACTGACCACAAGCTCGGCCCAAAAATCTGTGGTGCTTTCTTTCGAATACACTCCCGGAGCAAAACCCCTGGATCTAATGAAGCCCGTCAGTTGCTGGGTGGAATATTCTGCACTACAACTTGAAGGTGCATGCTTGGTTTAGGCATCATTCCCGCTGGACTGATTTCCTTCCTGTATCGGTGTTTTCATTTCAATTGGCTCATTCCGAACATTAGCTTCATCCTGGAAAACTCCGACAAACCAGTGGGGTGATTTTTATGGAGGACCGGAGCGTAAAACCACAAGGTGTTTAGCTTGGCTGCTTCATCTTCAATTCCACTTTCAACGGGGACATTTCATTGAACAATTTCTGCTGGAATGATTTCGAATCTCTGTGCAGAAGTCTTGAGAGCCTCGAGATTTTTGAACTTCTGGATTTCATCCGTCCCTCTAGAAGTCCTTTTCGATTCCTCTTGAGTCATCATTTCTTTGCACGTTATTCCACAGCTCGATGTGTTCTCAGTCGACCTCATTGTATCTCAAGCCCTCAACTCGAAAATGGGACATTTATTTGCGGTGGGAAGTGTATCTCAACTGACTTGCATCTGTCAGGTTTGAATGAATGACTGGCTGGGTCTGCAAGGTATACATTATCACTGTTTCCACTGGCTGAATTTGACCTGAGGCTTTGCTCCATAGTGTGCTGCTTCCAACATTCTTAGGGTACGCGAAATGTTGTGATGACTATATTTCCTCGAGGATTCAGACTTCGACGGGAAGCAGAGTAAGGAACATGAATCATTTCATTTCATGGGTTGGGTTCTCACTCACAGTTAGCAGACTGACTGACCTATGACTTGTTAGGTCGATTAGATCATTTTATGGTGTTGAACCTGATTTTCAAGGGCTCAGGTGAGATTTCACCCCGACAGAGTTGGGGCAAAAGGTAAACCGACTTGCAAACCCACGCATCATTGTGACGGCAAGACATAGATATTTTGGAACCCTCCCCAAGTTCAGCGGGCTCACGCCATCAGAGTCAGGGCGCACCCATAATGTAAAGATCAGCAGTTCAATATCTTTTCCGCTGGAAATCACCGCCCATAATCGAAGACTCTTCATAGGAATCTTCGTTTGCAGGCGGGCTGCAGATCCGGATTTTCTGAGGGTAGTTTGTTATTTTCCTAGGCATGTGTACAAACCAACGGCTAAATTGAGGTAAAATTGGAAATAAAATCACCCACTCGACTTGAGTTGTTTTCATCTCACCCAAACACTGATTGGCTTCATAACGACCCATTTCACACTATTTGGGAGCAGATCATCAGTCTTGAAGATCAACCATGATATTCTTGGCTATAGTATTTCCTTGGTGGTCAGCGTAATTTTGCCTTGAATTTAGTTCATGCTTGTGGCCAACTGATACACTGTGACTTACCCTATCGATATGGCCAAAATTTACATGCCACCAACCGTCTCGCCGCCCGCGCGAAGTACCTGCTCAGTGATCCCGAACTCCTACCCGACCTTTTCCTCTATATCCAGCGCACAGGACGATTCCACTCCGTCTTTGGAGACTTCCAACAGCTAGAGCGTCCCACAGACAAGTAGATTACATTACCAAGGACTCAACCCGAACACTTACACATGGCTGTGGCCATCCTACCCTGCGCGATTTCCGCGTCGCACTCGTCCCGTCACGAGCTGTAAGCCGTCGAGTAGCTGGAACACAACGATCATGATTGACAATTACTTATAGATAGGATACCAACTAAACAGACTTTATTTCTGCCATATGCCTTAAGCACAAAGGAAATAAAACAAGGATTCAAAAAGAAAAAGAAAAAAAGGCCAAAATGTGTCCCTTCAAATAGATTTTCCCCCTCCCTGGAGGCTCATGAGCCCCCCATATAATTAAAAACGTGTCATTTTACCCCGAGCACTTAAAAACCGGTTTATAAACACTAGTCTACAAACAGGAATTAAGGTTTTGGGTTGCGAGGTCACGAGAAGGGGGGGGGGGGGGGGGAGAACCATGTGGCAGTGTTAACAAAGTTCAGTGGAGGGGGAAATTAAAGCACCAACGCCACGGCACTTGCCCGGCACAATCTTAAAAAGAGAATCAAACTATCGGTGTCGGGTCATGTGAAGGGCTTGAGCTAGACAATTGGAGCTTAATTCGCGGGGTTCACTGAAACATTACACCAACATTTGATTCAACCATATATTGGGTGAGTTGTAGGAGGGAACAGATTGTCTCTAGAAGAGTAGAGGCTCTTCCTTTTATGTGCAGAGACGTATGACGAACTTGCACCTTGTCCTGGCGAACTTGCACATTTTTTTTGCACCCGCACGCGTTTCCGACGAACTTTCGCACCCTTAATCGTGATCTGAAGAACTTGGAAAACCTACAGACAAAGTCTCTCCATCAACTGACGAGGATCCCACATCAACCGACGAAGACCCGCATCCTACGAAGTGACGAGGTATTATACGACTCAACGCGGACCGCTCAAGGACTGTGTCTGTCGCTTCGTGACCATCTCTGCGGTGGTCTGCGGGTGCCTGCCAGTCTACGGTAGAAGTCCCCGGTCTGGCGTGTTCATGCCATGTTTGCGCCGCTAGCATATCAATGTCCTGCGTAACTAGGGTGTTGTGTGCGCGTGTCTATTCCGGAGGGGACGACGTGCTGGTGCACCACTCCGAGGGTTTGTCCAGAGAGGGTAACTGTGCAGGCGCGCGCTCCGATGAGCCTACAAAGAAAAGCCGAGGACTATTTTTCTACCCCATGGGTCGCTGCATCAGGAAAAAGTGAATCCTCTGTAGCAAAGGGGAGATCTCTGTAGCAGTCTGTAGCCTCTGTAGCCAGTCAGTTGGATATGTAGTCAGATATAGCCATCTGTAGCCAGTAGGCAGCCTATGTTGCATCATGTAGCTAGTGCAGAGACAACATAGTGCATGGATTCAATATAGTCTATGTAGAGCAATGTAGAATGCCTACAAGCTACATAGTCAAGTTGCCTCAGAACATGAATTTTAAGGTTCAAACAAATTGGGGTTTTAAAATCATTGCACTCAATATTTTCAAGGAAGGATTGGGTTAATGCATTCGGAGATGAGGCTGAATCACAGACATCTCACAAATTCTTGTGTGCAACTATCCTACCCATGTGGAGTGCCTTCCCACCAAGGGTTCACTACTATTCATTTCTATTTAACAATTAAATACTTCAGAAATGTTGTACAAGTAAATTTGCGGAGGAGCTGCAGCCATGTGCATGTGGTCACTAACTTTACACTATTCATTATGGTCCTCTTAGTGTAGTGGTCTTTTGTACTTTCTGTAGTTTTCGTCGTTCTCGCGAGGTCCTGAGTTCAATTCCCTTTGTAGGCAATTAACCAAATAAAGCAATTTGAACTCAGAGACGTAAGGCAGAACATAACGGTAAGTATCAAAACAAGACAAGACAACATAAAAGAAAGAAAGAGGTTCAGTGAGTAGACGAAAGCTTTCCTTTTGTGTTGCAAAGGCCCCTTTCTCGCAGCACCCCGCCTAACTACATACTGCTACATTGTCAGGTGGTTGACTACAGATGGCTACATGAGGCAACAGAGCCTCCCCGGTTAACTACAGATGCTACATAAAGGGGTTCTTAGCAATACGGCTACAAGTGATACATAGACAACATTGCACTATATTGTAGTGTCACTTTTTCCTGATGTGCTCTGTCTTGCGACCCTAATCTTGTGACCTGATCAGTACTGAACGCCTGTCCCCCGTGCTGCGTATATTTTCTACTGTCTGTCTTTGAAGCCTTTGCCAAGCTTTTTACACTATCTGGGCAGGGACCATTCTCGGCATACCGTGCAATTTCGTTCAATTCGATAGTCATGCGCTTCTCGATTTATCCGAATTTTTTCATCGCCAAAAGGCCGGGGTCACTATCGAATTGATCAAAATTATACGGTAACATGCGGGAGCCACAAGTCTCAAAACTCATGAATTTGAATGACCACCATCCGTTCATATGTGTCACTCTGCGGTTACTGACTCCGAGGATGACTTGGCGTATTGATCCTGAATTCTACCCCAACAGTCATGCTACCGACCCGGTTCTTCTGCGGTCCGTGCTCTCTCTGATGGCCTTTCCAGTGGCTTTGCTCACACGGCTTCTGTCCCTCAAACTAGCGAGCAAACTGCCCGTTAAGACTCTCGCTGGAGAAAATGTCAAAGCCCTTCGAGAAGCAGGAACTTCGGAATCCCGAGAGCTGTGGAATCGGGCGAAAAGTGGCATGATATTAGCTAACTGCCTTCCCAGTTCCATATGACTGACATTCAAAATTTTGATGATTAAAGAACTACTGACCCGCGCACCCAGCGGCCCGCGGGTGTTTCATCCTTCGCATCTGGTGCTAATGCTATTCTGGGAGAGGAAGGCTTCGAGCAGTATAAGATCTAACGGTTAAAAAATATCTGGTCGGTTCCTCTGTCCCGCAACTACACCCTACTCCTATGAGGTCTGCTATCTTCACTATCGCGTTGGCCGTTCTTTCGGTCCGTAGTTCACCTTTCCGAACCAGCCTGTGCTCATATTTACAATTTTAGGTCTCTGCCTCCCTTGTTAAGAGGGCGACTGTCAATGATATCGCCACCCTTGGTTATGGTATTAGATAATTACTTTCCGGCATTTCGTCGGGCTCATTTCTCCTTCCTGTAGCAACCTTGAATGGAGGGTACATTTGGCCCTTCACCGCCATTTCTTCTCCCTAATTGTTCCCATATTTCAGCACGACTGGAGGTTCAGGAGGCCCTTCCACTACCGTCTCAACGCTCGACGCTCGTAGGTCTCCATTGTTGCCAGCCAGATGTAATTTACTAGTCGACACTCAGTTACAACTGCCGTTGCCGGAACCGCGAAAAAGATTGTTTTGATCTCAGGTTAGGCCCCTAGTGGATGTCCCGATCGCAATTGTTCCTCAGAAACATTTCATAGGAACAATTATTGGTGACGCTGTCGTGTTGATCGGGTCCAACACAACGGTCATCGGTAAAACCGGGTCGTGTGAGTAGGCTTCAGCGCCCTTTCGGTTGATTCTTAGTTCAACTACACATATTAGCCCTTGTTGGGGTCGGTCTACGGGTTCTCAACGAAGTAATGTATCTTTTGTGTATCGTTCCATCCATTGTAACCCTTCCCTTTTCAGTCCAATGTTATTATCCGCAACGTCAAAATATCCAAGGTCCTTGCGACCGCCGGTAAACACCCATCATAGAGTACTACGTTGTCTTCCTTATCCTCCACCAGGCGACGCAATTGGTGTACAGGCCTCCCATCAAGTCTGGGTCGACCATGCCGATCTTTCATCCGACCGGGGTAAGCCTTCCATGAAAACTCATGTTAGTAGATTGAAATATTCCCATAGACCACGACAAGGTCTACTTCTCATAAGCACGGCAAGAATTGATACTGATCTATTCGGGGTGCAGGATTTCTATGATGGTCTTTTGGATATGTACATTTTTTCATCCCCGTTTGGACGTTCAACTTCTTACCACGAGCGCTCGAAGCACCCACGGTGTTACCGGGATCACTGTTACGAACAGCAAGCTCTACACGCACTGGAAAGCCTCCCTCATTGGCCACTCCGACAGCAACGGAGCAGAGGATATCGCGATCACTGTCACAATGGCGCTGAACTGGTGGTATGGACACCCTCTCTGATGAATCTCCAGGTTGCTGAGAAATCTCAACACAGGTTCAACTTGAGCTCCCGCACCCCCTCTTTCAGATTCGGCCACGGTCATATCTTCAATTCTGTCTATGACAGCAACGACGATGGTATCAACACTCGCGATGGTTCACATCCATATATCATGTTCAAAGCAGCATCTTCTTAATGTAACTCCTTTGCCGCAGGTGCTCAACTCCTCATCGAAAACAACGTCTGGTCAAACGCTACCAAGGCTATCAAGCCAGACGACGGAGGCTTTGCTGTAGCCATCGGTAACGACTTTGGTGGTGCAACCAACACCGGTACGTGATGATCCTACTTGGACAATATATCAGCAGCCATTCATTATACCTCTAGCCCCCACTGGCAATTTCACCGTTCCTCCATACCCCCGCACCCTCATCGCTACCGCAGATGTCCGTGCTACTGTCGGTCTGTATTGTGTGTGATTTGTTGAGCTTGATACTTACCGAGAACTTCAGTTGCGATAGCCGGCCAAACTTTGGCGTTCTGAAAGGCAACCTCCACCTAACTCACGAGAACTTTCTTGTACTCCTGGCGCGATTTGTACTATTCTCTTCAAAGAAAACCTTGAGGCAGAGCCCGGACAGAAAGCTGCCGGAACGATTGACATTGCAAGACTTGAGATGTACTCAGATCATTGTCGGCTTTGAATTTCACGCCGGAGAGAAAATACATCGAGGTTTTTCGAACGAGCCCATGACTGAAAAATCCAGTACTGTGCAAGTACTGGAAGCGATGAAACCAGACAGATACTGGTGTACATAGAGATGCCATCGATCTGTCTGGTAAGATTATGACCTATGCAGTTATAACCGCCGCAGGGGACGAAACTAGAAATATCGACCGAATTCGGGGAGAAAGGGAGGAGATGGGTTGCAGAATTGGTTGGTATAATACATGTCCTATATGTACAAAAAAAGGGAATGAAAGCTTTCAGCGTATCCGAGAAACTTGAATTGCGCTATTTGTGGATGAATTGCGGTTGACCAATTACTTTAGAAGAATCGGATTTCAGACAGTCAGCGGAATTTCGATTAAGCGTGTTCAATGATGGGGGGTATAGGCTGAGGTTGTGGGTGGAGGTCAACGTTGTGCCAGCATGAGGTATACCTATAGTCTACCCCGTCGCATGCGCACGACTCGGCCGTCTCGCGCTCTCTGGACCTCGCACGACCTTCCTCTCCCTCTGAGGCGGACTCAGAGCACGTCGCCGTCCCCGACTTGACCGTGCAGTGAACCAACATTGCAAGCGAATCACATACACCGGGGAGCGTTGACAGGTAATATGTAGTTGTTTCAGACAATGAAGAAGGTGAAACAAAAAAAGAGGCTTGAAGGCGCTTGACGAGCCACCGGATGGCAACACTGAGAAGGTTATATTATTCAGATTCACCATTCAGTATTGGTCGAGGAAATGACCTCAGAAAACACAGGTGAGCAAAAGAACATCTTCAGAAATCAATCACGTACATGTCCTGCAGGGCATTGAATGGCCAGTCAAGCAGGGAAGAACATAGTAAAGCCACCAGGTACGACAACAGGTAGGCAGGGCAACAGTCCAGTCAAGGAGATGGGGGTCTAAATAATGATGAATAGATAATGTACGCTGAGAAAGCTATGTCAGTTTGATTGTCTGAAATGAAGTGAGGAACACACCGTTGAGCCAGACGAAAAATGAACCTGAAGAAAAGGAAGTTAATACACTAGAAAACATTAGCAAAGTAACAGCGCACACACTCTTCAATCACAGCGAAGCAAAGCCGAAACACCAGTTAGCCGTGGCGGGGAAAGAAGATTGCAAATCAACCACGCACAGTGCCAAATATGAAAACGTCGCTGCTCTGCAGCAGCGGTCGATTGAGAGGGAAACATAGAAGGGGGCTTGAAGCAGATATAACTCATTGCATCGGTGGTATAGAAAAATACTGAGAAACCTTACAAGTA
Source organism: Mycena galopus ATCC 62051 (assembly GCA_014925785.1). NCBI lineage: Eukaryota > Fungi > Basidiomycota > Agaricomycetes > Agaricales > Mycenaceae > Mycena > Mycena galopus. The sequence continues at coordinate 304,609 of WIQG01000166.1, forward strand.
CATATGATATCAGTGAAATTATATGAAAATGTGAATGATGAGAGAACACACAGTTGCAAAACATGCCAAGAAAAGCGACAATAAAAAGAAGAATGATGGAAGAGGAATGCTAGTGGTGTTTCGAAGTATGGAAACGACATAATTACAGTCAAGGAAAAGAAAGCCAGAAGGTCCCCAAGACTCACAGTAAACAGCGTAAATAATCTCTGAGAGCACAATAATGAGCCTACCAATCTGTCGAGAAACATCTTGTAAACAACACGCAAAGGAAGACAAAAAGTGCACTCGTATCGCGAAAGCCTTTACTGACAGCGCGTACCAAGCAACCGGGTCAGCGCACATCAAAAGGAGATAATGCTTAGGGGAGATGAAGTACCAGGAATATACCCGCCGAGGCGGCCTCAAGTCCTTCCCTTTTCGATGTATACCATTGCTTTTAGACCGGTAAGGTTGACAGCGGAAGCGTGGACTCGGAGCGAAGAATTTGTGACCTAGATGTGATGCGCACCAAGTCAGCCACTGGAAAAGGAGTATAAGAGCAGGATTTAAAGGAAGGTGGATATCAGAATAGAGCTGAAGCTGGACAAGCGAGACCCGAGAACTCACGAATTCCGAGTCCCGCTGCCGATACCGAGGCATTACGATAGTCCGAAGCCTTGAGCGGGCGACAATTGGGGTGGTGAAGTCGTTGAGAAGTGGTGGTGTGGGGTCTGCCAGGTGAATACGAGTATGCAATGATGCAGACATGGCACATCTAGAGTGTCAGGATACAGAACAGGGAAAGACAGCCAGACACAGTAGCCCGACTAAGTAATCGGCGGTTATCGGGTGGGCTTAAATGCTGTGGATTCCCTAAAGAAAGGCGGCATGAAAAGGGAGAGGAGGTGGCGGACATGGAGAAAGACGGGGACAAAGGCGGAAGTCGGGATGGAAAGCGGGTTGCGAACAATCTCTTAGACTGATATTGTGTGGGCAAGATAGAGCAGGAGCAAGGGAAGGCATAGCGAAGGCGATGGTGGTGGTCAGTGAGGGAGGGCGACTTCAAGACTTCTCACAATTTAAAGCAGCACCACATCATGAGCCAATTTGATACAGGCTTGAGGTGGAGTGTAAGGAAATTGAAAGGAAAGAGCAAGGCTTAGACACGCCCTGCAAGGTGCTACCAGGCTCCAAGCAGCTGTTGAGGACCTTGCAAGTCGGGTCCAAGCCTTGATGGCGCTTGCCGAGGTCACGAGCTCCTTTACCGCTTTTGCCACATTTCGTGATGCCCGACCTGCTTACTGATTCACACCCGAGCTAAGGACGTGCCCGGCTATATTATAATACTGTGCCATTTCGTTCAATTAGTATGGTCACAGGTCACAAGCCTCAGATTGTACGAAAATTTTCGTAGGTGACAGCGTCACAAAAGGGTCATACGAAAGGTTCCCACCAGTTTGACCCGAAAAATCCGCTCCGGGCGGCGCTGCGGGGCAATTTTGTACGAAAATTTTCGTAAGTCACACGGGTCCTAGACCTGCATACGAAAGGATCAATTCGTATGCGGCATCACACGCCAAAGTGCCCTACGAATTGAACGAAATGGGACAGTATGCCTGAGTACCAAGGGGAACTCGGGATTCGAAAATTGGATATAGGGTCGAAATGGTTTTTTCGGCCCTAAGCTGACCCCCCCCCCCCCCCTCCCCCTCCTTCCTTGTAGGGAAGGAGTTTCCCACCCCTAGGGACGGGCCGGTTTCTGCGCGCCCAACTGCCGATCTCCGGCTTACTTCAAGCTTGCTTCCTACCATTTCCATGAGCTTGATCATGCTTATCTATGCCATCTAAAAAGTGCAGATGATAAATTTAATACTCGGCACTCCAATAGCTCAATAATTTCCGACCTGAGAACTGATTACAGTTGACTTCAACTGGGCTACGTTGACGTCAATCACAGAAGGTACAAGGTCTAACTGATAACTGATAAACCTTATTCTGGAAAGTCCCTGGGCACTTATATGTGTTTATTACAACCCCCTCATGGCCTATGAGCCATTTTCAAGCTCCAAACTTTATATACTGAAAAGTTTTTTTCAGCCCCCCCTGGACCCCCCCCCCCCTCCTCCTCCCTACGTACGGGATTTTGATCCCGATTTCCCCTTGCTGAGTACGAAGGACGATGTTGCTCGCTTGTGGGGCCAGACTCGAAGTACCTATGTTGTTCTTCTTTTGCATTCATATTCCGTGCTGACTGTGTCTTGTAGAGTGTGTCTTGCCTGGCCTCTGTTGTCCTCCCACCGCTCATGTCGAGTTTCTTTCCTGCTCACCGCCGCCTCGAGCTTCCATTTCCACCGGTTTCTCCCTGATCCTGCTTCCTTTTGTTTTCGGCCATACTTGCCGCCCTCACTTCCCTCCGCTTTCCCTTCCACGATGAGCGCTCTTCTGTCCATGGACCAAGCTCCCTCCACGGGCCACTTCGTCTAGATCTAGATTCTAGATATCTGTCCATCGCAATACCGTTGGATTGATGTGTTCTTCTCCTGCTCAACTAACAATGCACCTCATCCTCTTTATCCTACTGAGCGACGACTCCCGCTTCTCCTCCTGATTGCCTCTATCGCGCAAGCTCCTTCGCTGGTTGATCTCTTCGGTTAACCGCGCCACCCCCGATTTACCCCGAAAGTGACATCTGCAAGTCCAGCCTGGCCTAGGCGTTATTAGCCTGTTTGCGATGCAGCCATTCGAGCTATCTGATGGCTGTTTGGCGTTGCGCAAACTGATGGCTAATGGCCAATGGATGGCAGACAAAATAAAGTCAGTGTATGCTCTTTTCTGCTAGAAAGAGTTTCAATGAGTGTGTTATCACATGTGGACCTTAAGGAATGCCCCTAGACTGCATGAGACCTCCAAATTCGGCAAAATTAACAATTTTGGGCCTGTCAGACTCGTGAGTGGAATTGATCACCCATACATGAGCTGAACAACTCAGAGGCAACTCAATGACTCCAAAAATATGGGCAAGCATCGAAGCCATTCAAGCCATTAGCCATCAATTTGCGCAACGCCAAACAGCCATCAGATGGCTCGAATGGTTGCATCGCAAACACTCTATTAGAATCTTACGTGCGCGCGCTACTCCTGCCAGTGACCTTTGTGATATATTTGTTGCCATAAATTCCATAAATTCACGACTGCTGGATTCGATGTCCTTCCTTACTCCAGGATTCCATAAAGTCATAACATTCACAGACAGAATCCATAGAATAGGATCTTTCAAAGTCAAAATTTCGGCAGCAACTTTGGCTCCAACTTGAGGCTCAAGTTGGGGCTCTAACTTTGAAACACGTGTGCACTTGTTTGTGCCTCGACTTTGAAAGTCGAGGCACACAGTGATATGCGAAGGCCCAAAACACGAAGTTGGGGACGAAGTTAGGGCCAAAGTTGGGGTCAAAGTTGGAATTTCAAGTCATGGTCTTGAGCACGACTTGCATCAAAACCCCAACTTCATGCCCCAACTTCAGCCTCAATTTGGCTCAAGTTGAGGCACAAGTTGAGGCACAAGTTGGAGCCCAAATTCTAACTTTGAAACACCCTAATGTGTTACAAGAACAACCCTTACTCGGCCGTCTCAACTTATTACTAAGCGAGATTGGGAAGTGGCTTTTGGGGAATCGTCAATGAAGTCGAATAAACGCTAGGAGAGGTACAGAATATTCTACGTCCTAGCTACTGTTAAATACTGTTGATGCAACCATGTGATACTAACTACTAATAATACTACTACTATTGTTCCAGTGATTACCACGCACTATTGTTCTTGTAACTGTCAGTGTTCCGTGCGTCAACCGTTTCCTTCTCTCGTGGCGTAGCTTCTCTTTCCCATGTCAACGTCAAGTCGACAATAAACATCCTTCTTTGGTGCCATGACTGTTCCGTGTCCATGTGTTGTTGGACAGCGACCATGTGTTGTGAATAATAAACATGTGTCTGTTACTGAGAACATGCGCTCCGTGTATGGTGCCAAGTTCCCGTGTTATAATGAATGTAATGAGATCATAGGCTTGATCTCTTCTGGCGCTTCCTCCTAGTGTATCAGGATTGAGCCATCGTGCATGTAGCGCCCTTTTCCTCGACTGTCATGTTCCAACGTGTCGTGCTACGTTCCTTGCAACCACCTGTCTTGACCAAGCCTGGCTATGCCATTGATAGAGCTGTGGAGCAGTCTTGGGGTAACATCTTCAATCATGACTTCATCGGAACGACCTAAGTGTATGTCTGCCTTGTGGTTGTTGTTCTTCTAAGGCGTGTAAGCCTTTCTTCTTCGTCAATCGATCCCTCGATCAGGGTCTTTGTAAACATCTCATGTTTATGATGCTTCTTCGATCTATGACATGATCGTCTATGATCAGTACTTCCTTCTACGTCTCTCGGACGTGTCCGGGTATGCACTACTTCCTTGTGTCTTGTCCAACACTATGTCGTTGTGCTTCTTGTCTTCTGTATCGCACAACTTGGATTGATTAGATCCGACTACGGACTTCTTCCTCGTTGTGTCCTGTGACATCGCTATTGGACTTGTTGTCGTCCGTCTTGACTTTGTTTAAAGTCAAAGTCCTTTCATCTCTTGATCTTCTTCTGATCAGATATGAACTTCCTCTTATCTAGCTTATGATCCACTTGATAAGGCCTTTGAGCATTTGGCTCTGTTTGGATCTCATGTGGGGCACGTATGGCGTAGTCACGTGCGTTTGATCGAATCAAAACGCTTGAAGCGTGACATAATGAATCTGTTTCGATTTGCGTGTATAGTTAACAAGTGGGTTCAAATCCGACAAATAAACACTTGGCACCATTTTTTCTCATAACGACACTCTCGCAGGCCCTACCTACCACGTGACGTCCAAATCGGGGAATTTCCGCGTGACCTGTCCCTCGATGTCAAGAGAAAAGGTTCAACATGGACTTGAGCTTGTTTCCCAACACTTACAACCATTAAGGATACCTGTTTGAGCCCCTAAGGCCACTCATATACAATTTATTCCGCCAACGTGATGGACATGCCACTGCCAAACACGACCAACATCAGTTACCATAAATGGGAGAAGCTGATCCGGATCACCCTACAATGGAAGGAGCCAATAGTGGAGAAGGGAGGGATACCCAGAGCAAGAGAACATGCTTTGAGCTCATTTGAACTCATCTGAGCTCATTTAGACTCAATTTAGGCAAATTTGATGGGGACACGCAATTTTATTTTTGCGGCCTCACGGCCGACCCTACCTGTCCCTGGTCCCCAGCTTGACCGGCCCGAACCCCCTTGTATTTTAAATTCCATTCAGTGCACGCGTGACGTCAGGTTCTCACATCGAGTTCCTAAAGCGGAAGTTCTTGATGTACTACTACCCATTGACTACCCATCAACTGGTAAGCATCTCCCAGTTGTCTCCTAGGATCGCATTGAGTCCCCAAGTCACCCTTTGCCAGCAAATCTCTTCCTGCTTGTCCTCCATCACATCAGGAAAAAATGACACTACAATATAGGGCAATGTTGGCTATGTATCACTTGTAGCTGTATTGTTAGATACCCCTTGATGTAGCATCTGTAGTCAACTGGGGAGGCTCTGTAGCCTCATGTAGCCATCTGTAGTCAATCACATGACAATGTAGCAGTCTGTAGTTAGGCGGGGTGTCACGAGAAATGGACCTTTGCAACACAAAAGGAAAACTTTTGTCCGCTCACTAAACCTCTTTCTTTCATGTTGTCCTGTTTTGTTTTGTTCTAACACTTGCTGTCGTGTTCCCTAACTTGCACCTCTCATCTTCACAATGCTTAATTCAGTTATTTGCTAGGGGAACAGGATCTCGCGAGAACAATGAAAATTATAGAAAGTACAAAATGCCACTACGCCAAGAAGACTATGAGGAATACAGCAAAGTTATGGACCACATGACCACGGCTCCTCTCTAAATGCACTTGTACAACATTTCTGAGGATGTATTTCATTATTCAATAGAAATGACTATTAGTGAACCCATTGTTTGAAGACGCTCCACATGGTTAGGATAGTTCGACACAAGAATTGTGAGATTTCTGGGGTGATCTAGCCTTATATCCTGCGCTGGCACGCGCTCCTGCCGGGCTCTGGAAATCCGTCTTATTTTTTCCAGATTAGAAGATACAAGGTAGAAGAGATTCATGGAAGACATAGGACTTCATTTACATGTTACATACGTTTTTGCACAGCCAATTGAAAAAAAATCTCATCCGGGTTGCGCTCCGCACCAGGTTACGGCTGAGAACCAAATGCGAACGATTCCAAATCTTTCCGGTCCCTAGTGGATGTCTTCTTCATTCACGCCTTCTTCGTCCGATTGTTCTCCCGTCTGCAAATACCATGGTACACGAGCCTTGGCGCGTGCCGCCCTGTGCCTACGCGACATGGTGCTAAGGTGAATGCTGGTGCTGACGGACTCGTCGTTGCTTCCGGTTCCAAGGTTCTTGATGTTGAGCAAGATCCTCGCTCCAAGGACAGCGTGCAACCTGGAAGAAATTGGAATCAAGATGGTGGAGGGGCGAATGGTTGACGAAACTACTGACACTATCGCTGGGCTGAAGACGAAGACATGAGTATTTTGGAAGTAAGACTTGAGGGATGATGTCATACATGATGGGGACCTCGACGAGCGTTTGGCGTCCTCTGATCCAAATCCCCAGCTCCACCGTTGTGGATACTATATGGAGACGTATTTCTCAATGGATGGGGCCCGGGGATGAAAGGAGTTCTCACCGAGAATTGTCAAGAACAAGAAGACCCCGTCGCGGAGAAATTGGGTGACGATGGGCATGCGATCTGCAAACCTCGTTCGAAGCAGGTGCTCGCTACACTTATAGAATGTCAGCGAGAACATTATGATTGCAATCGCCAATAAAGGGACCGCGTAGAAGCCGAACAAGCGAGGGACGGCTTCAAATTTATAGATGGTGAGATGACAAATGCTCCGAGATGAACCGAACCACATACTTGTCGAATAACAGCCTTTCAGAATGGGCCTGCGACAAAATTAGGAAAGCGGAATTCAATAATTGAGAGTGAGAGCCTGCCCAATGTGCACATATTCTGATTCTGCTCAACTCATCAATATATCAAGAAGCGGGACCAAAGGCAAAAAACCCACCTCTGGCGGGGAGAATGCTCAATGAGCCAATAGTAAGGCTGCGAGTGAAATGAGCTTGGCTTTGGGAGGTGGCTGCAAAGACTCATACAGTGCTATAATCTCGGCTACATGCCGCTGTCAGAATGCTCGAACAAGATGTCGAGATACGCACCGGTCATGAGAGGAACCAGGAAATATATCAACCATCGCGATTTGTTGTATAATATCCAAACCCTACGATAAATTATAATCGAAAGGTCAAAAATGGGAGATCCAATAATCGCCGTACCTCAGAACAAGGATGGAATCGACGCTAACAGCCGCGACAGTGATGGTTATCATTTCGGCCTGAATGAGAAGTCAATCGTCAATGCCTGGTGCGATGGGCCCTGGAAGATACCAAGATAAAGTAGCGACAACTGTTTATGATTCAGCCGGGACTAGTCTCTCGCAGACAGACGCTTCAACATATGATCTCGTACCTCGATTTGTTGAAGTCTGTTATTAAGCGCGGGGGTCCGATCAGGGTAAAGCCTTGTTACATAATCTACACTGCCACATATGTTCTATCTCAGTTATCTGCCATATACAGCATGTTTTGAGGTGATTTTTAAGTTGGAATATGGTGAGAGGACTTGTTTACGCTGTTCTGTCAACTTGGAATTATTTTTAATGCGCCAGAATCCACTGGAAAAATCCTCGGTCAGCCCATGTGACTTTGAACCACCAACCTCAGATGACATCCAAAAAGGTGAAATAAATTTGAGGACCTGTAGAGCAGTTTTTTAAACATATCTCACCGATAAAACACGTAGAAAAAGTGTCTGGTATTGCCCCCGTCGCGCATTCAAGGAGATGTGGCAGTGTAGATTATGTAACAAGCTTCTACTCTGATCGGACCCCCGCGCTTAAAAACGGACTAAGCCGGGACATTCGGGAGGTAGATATGTTTTCAATACGAACACCTGTGCTCAATGTCAGATTTGGTCGAGACGTAACAAGTCAAACATACGTTCGATGAAGGGCTTTCACTGAACATAACTTAACACAGTTCGTCAATAAAATCAGTAGATCGTGCGAATATGCAGACTTACAGCTGACGTCGATACTTGAACCAGAACAGGAAAACATCGTGAATAGAGGGGCAGCGTAGACCGATTCGCTTACGCTACGGTGACCAAAGTGTAATAGCGCGTCTGCCCTCCGGCTGAGCTTTGTCCAACGAAGGAGGAATGATTGCGTACCCAGACCTAGCGGGCCCCATCAACGTCGCAAAAACCGGATGATTGCAATGATTCTCACATATAGCAAACTCCAGAGACTAAGCCGGCTTTTCCAAACAAATTCGATCTACCGAAAATTGAATCCAAGCATCGGCCCGCCAAGAAATCGAGGAACCTCTTCGAGAAGTGTGGAAATGTGCTCAAATCTGAGATGTGCCGTCAGAATGCGCAATTCGGGATGGTGTAAAGCATACACCAGGACGGTGAGCCCAGCCGCTGCGCGCGCGTTTACCATTAACCCGGTTCTGTGGTTTAGGAATGTGCGTTCTCACCAGCTAAATAATTCGTTGTCTGGGCATCGGCGATTAACTGAAGCAGTTCGAGCTCCTCTGTAGGGGGAATAGAGGCCATAACTATGGATTGTCCGCCAGCGGGGTATTTGATGCCATCCCAGACGCCTTTTATCATGTCCCCTTTCCCTAAAATCAAGTTTCTCCCGACGAACTGATATCCGGGCACCGCACTAAAGCGAGGTTTGGTCAGTAATTGAAGTTCGAGTCCCAAATATTTGAACAATGTACGCTGATTTACAGTCAATAATCCGAGGCCAACCTCTGAGATAAGCTTGCAGTTGTTCCGGAAAATAATGAGACTCATGAGCTTGTTTTTTCCTGATCATTTCCCAAACCGGAACTATCCCAATTTGGAAATAGCTCGCTACCTCGCTCGTGTACACCCGCGGACCTCGCTGGCAGCATCTCTAATCTTGTCTGCCACAGGTTGATCGCCGGACTCGCAGTCCGGGACTCTCCTCTTCTCCGGCCACATCCTTACAACTTTGGGGTGCCACCGATACCATGTCTGAACCTGAATTCAATATCTCACCATTGCATGCCTTTCAAATAGAGAAAGGTTCAAATATGAGGTGTGTCCAAATTGGGACAATTTCTTTTAGGGCAACGATCGGGACAAAAAACTCGCGGGTCTCATTATTTTCCGGACCAACTGTAACAGCAGAAGGACCATAAACGCTGGGACCATTATATAATCACCGTGCATTAGCCGAGACCAAGCACTCAGAAAGTTTCTTGTGAAACCTTTCGGAGCATAGCCGTGTTGAACTCATGACTGAAGTGAGGGCATCCCGAAGGAAGTCGACCATTATGGATTTCATCTTCGACGCCGCCGCCATCCCTACCGCACCCGAGCTCGGAACGGTGATGAAATCCCACCCGTTCTCACGGAAGTTAGAGCGAAGGAAGAATTTAGTGGCATCCATCGCTCGTGGATTTGTGTGCAAGAGCTTTGCCAAAATACTGCGCCGCTGAGCCGACGGACAGGCTGCGATGAGGCTCCGTGGCAATAGCCGGACTGGTGTTCGTGGCCAGGACGACAACGGCGTGGATGACTAATGTATGTCCACTCCTCCAGCGCTGTCCTTCATGCAGCAACAACAGACCGCTGCCAGCTTCACTTTAGCAAGCAGCACCTACCAACAGAGACAGGGATATCCATCGCCTATTCACCACTAGCCAGGTTTCCAGCCTAGAAATTGCTGGCTTGCCAAATACTTCGCAGATAACGTATACCGATGTTCCTCAGCTGGATGCCAAGTTGCTAGTGAGAACCACGCTCAACTTACTTCGAAAAGCCTGGATCCAAGTCAAAGGGAAGCGTCGACCTTTCACTACATGTTACATACGTTTTTGCACAGCCAATTGAAAAAAATCTCATCCGGGTTGCGCTCCGCACCAGGTTACGGCTGAGAACCAAATGCGAACGATTCCAAATTTTTCCGGTCCCTAGTGGATGTCTTCTTCATTCACACCTTCTCCGTCCGATTGTTCTCCCGTGTGCAAATACCATGGTACGCGAGCGCGGGCGGCAGCAGACCTATGCCTACGCGACATGGTGCTTAGGTGAATGCTGGTGCTGACGGACTCGTCGTTGCTTCCGGTTCCAAGGTTCTTGATGTTGAGCAAGATCCTCGCTCCAAGGACAGCGTGCAACCTGGAGAAATGGGAATCAACAGAGTGGAGGCGGGAATAGTTGACGAAAGTACTGACGCCGTCGCTGGGCTGAAGTCGAAGACATGAGTATTTTGGAAGTAAGACTTGAAGGATGATGTCATACATAATGGGGGCCTCGACAAGCGTCGGGCGTCCTCTGATCCAAATCCCCAGCTCCACCGCTGTGTATACTATATGGAGACGTATTTTCAATGGATGGGGCCAGGGAATGAAAGGAGTGCTCACCGAGAATTGTCAAGAACAAGAAGACGCCGTCGCGGAGAAATTGGGTGATGATGGGCATGCGAACTGCAAACTTCGCTCGAAGCAGGTGCTGGCTACACTTGTAGAGTGTCAGCGAGAACATTATGATTGCAATCGCCAATAAAGGGACCGCGTAGAAGCCGAACAAGCGAGGGACGGCTTCAAATTTATAGATGGTGAGATGACAAATGCTCCGAGATGAACCGAACCACATACTTGCCGGATAACAGCCTTTCAGAATGGGCCTGCGACAAAATTAGGCCAGCGGAATTCAATAATTGAGGGTGAGAGCCTGCCCAATGTGTACGTATTCTGCTCAACTTATCAATATATCAAGAAACGGGACCAAAGTCGAAAAACCCACCTTTGGCGGGGAGAATGCTCAATGTGCCAATAGTGAGGCTGCGAGTGAAATGAACTTGGCTTTGGGAGGCGGCTGCAAAGACTCATACAGTGCTATAATCTCGGCTAAATGCCGGTGTCAGAATGCTCGAACAAGACGTCGAGATACGCACCGGTCATGAGAGGAACCAGGAAATATATCAACCATCGCGATTTGTTGTATAATATCCAAACCCTACGATAAATTATAATCGAAAGGTCAAAAATGGGAGATCCGATAATCGCCGTACCTCAGAACAAGGATGGAATCGACGCTGACAGACTCGACAGTGCTGGTTATCATTTCGGCCTGAATGAGAAGTCAATCGTCAATGCCTGGTGCGATTCGGTGGACCCTGGAAGATACCAAGATAAAGTGGCGGCAACTGTTTATGGTTCAGCCGGGACATTCGGGAGGTAGATATGTTTTCAAATACGAACACCTGTGCTTAATGTCAAATATGGGTCGAGACGTAACAAGCCAAACATACACTCGATGAAGGGATTTCCCTGAACATGACTTGAACACAGTTCGTTAATAAAATTAGATGAATTAGAACGTAAGAATTTCGCAGACTTACAACTGACGTCGATACTTGAGCCAGGACAGGCATAAATCGTCAATGGAGGAACAGCGTAAGATTGACTTGCTTACGCTACGGCGACCAAAGTGTAATAGCGCATCTGCGCTGCCGCTGAGTTTTCTCCAACGAAGGAGGGGCGAATGCGTACCCAGACCTAGCGGGCCCGATAAATGTCGCAACAGAAAAGGTGATTGTAATGAATCTCACATATAGCACACTCCAGAGACTAAGCCGGCTTTTCCAAACAAATTCGATCTATCGAAAATTAAATCCAAGCATCGGCCCGCCAAGAAATCGGGGAACCTCTTCGGGAAGCGTAGAAATGTGCTCAACTCTGAAATGTGCCGTCAGAATGCGCAATTCGGGGTGGTGTAAAACATACACCAGGACGGTGAGCCCAGCCGCTGCGCGCGCGTTTACCATTAACCCGGTTCTGTGGTTTAGGAATGTGCGTTCTCACCAGCTAAATAATTCGTTGTCTGGGCATCGGCGATTAACTGAAGCAGTTCGAGCTCCTCTGAAGGGGGAATAGAGGCCATAACCATGGGTTTTCCGCCAGCGGGGTCTTTTATGTCATCCCAGAAGCCCTTTAACATGTCCCTTTTGCCTAAAAACAAGTTCTCCCTCGTTAAAAGAGAACGAACTGATATCCGCGCATCGCACTAAAGCGGGGTTTGGTCAGTAATTCAAGTTTCAGTCCCACATATTTGAACAACGTACGCTGACTGACAGCCAATAATCCGAGGCCAACAAGTTTAACAGCAGAAGGACCATAAACGCTGGGACCAAGTAATATAATCGCCATGCATCAGCCGAGACCAAGCACTCGGAAAGTTTCTTGTGCAACCTTTCGGAGCGTAGCCGTGTTGAACTCATGACTGAAGCGAGGGCATCCCGAAGGAAGTCGACCATTATGGATTTCGTTTTCGACGCCACCGCCACCTTTACCGCACCCGAGCTGGGAGTGTTGATGAAATCCCACCCGTTCTCCCGGAAGTTAGAGCGAAGGGAAAATTCGGTGGCATCCAACGCTCGTGGATTTGTGTGCAAGAGTTTTGCCAAAATACTGAGCCACTGAGCCGGTGGACAGGCTGAGATGAGGCTTCGTGGCAATAGCCCGACTGGTGTTCGTGGCCAGGACGACAACAGCCTGGATGACTACGGTACAGTGCTCGCTCTTCCAACGCTGTCCTTTGTGCAAACAGTAGATCGCTGCCAGTTTCAATTTAGCAAGCAGCACCTACCAACAGAGACAGGGATATCACTGCATCCAGGTGTTCGTTAGACGCACCATGGCCGACCTTGAATACGCGCTCGGCAAACCCTATCTCCGAGTTGTCTCCGAGGTCGGCAGACCGCGGCAGTGCCTCGCCCGGGCTCCGCGGTCCGCCAGGCGCCCAGGCGCGACGCGCCGGGTCTACCAGGGATGCAGTTTATCAATCACCGATTCATGCCACTACCCAGGTTTCTAACCTAGAAATTGCTGGGTTGCCAAAATACTTCGCAGATAACCTTTACCGATGTTAGAAAGCAGGACGCCAAGTTGCCAGTGAGAACCACGCTCAACTTACTTCGAAAAGCCTGGATCCAAGTCAAAGGGAAGCGTCGACCTTTCACTTCGAGATGATGGCGAATTCGAATGTTCGGGGCCACGACGGCGTCGGAACTTGAACCCGGGTACAGTCGTGTTGCCCGCATTGAGAAAGCGTTGGCCCACGACACAGGAATCTGAGCTTCCAATCAGTGGATCATGCGAACTTCGGTAGCATTTTATGGGAGAACGGGAGTTGCTCGACGACTCTGAATTAGCCATACAGGGCGCTTCCACCCCACATTCAATATTCCCAGCAGGTGGGGAGCAGTGTTTTTCTTTGGGGGGGCTATGCGTATTCCGTTATGCTGCGCTTCTGTAGAAGACTGACATATCCCTGCAGTTGCACCGAATTCGCGAACATCGTAATTCCCAAAATTTAGCATCAAAAGTACACAAACTACCCGCATAATCGAACTGGGCGCACGCACCGCTCATTCCGTTGTAGCACCTTCCCTGCATGCCATAATCCAGTGAAACTGTGCCTCAAATCTCCCCTCGCGCTCCGCATGAACCTGATCCACGACGAGTTTGAAGCCAGGGACGTGATTGCGAAATATGCCTCTCGTTCCCTCGACTCCAAGCCCGCTCGAAAACATTTTCACCTCTGGGTAAAACCAACCCTCCGATGTCACATCGCCCTCGTCGAATTGGAAATTACAGAGGAGCCACCCGCCAGGTTTGAGCCATTCGAAAATCTGTGCGATCATCTGCGCCTGCTCCTCTTTGGGGAGGTGGAAGAGGGAATAGAAGGCCAGAACGGCGTTGAAACTGGCTGGCGGGAAGTCGAGGGTGAGCATGTCCCCTTGGATGAGGGTGGCGCGAGGGATGTGAATTCGGGCTAGCTCAATCTGTGCCGCGGATATATCGTTTCCGGTGACGTTCAGACCGTGCTCGATAAGAATCTGCGTCGCAGGAACGCCCGCACCACAGCCAAGTTCCAGAACATCTGCGCCCGCGGGAAGTCGTTTGAAAAGGTCTGCAATATAATCCATCCTCGTCGTTGTCGGGCGAGGGCTGGACCTAAACCGATGATGTCAGACCGAGATTCGGAGAACGTAGTGGGACGAGCCTACCAGGCGAAGTATTTTTGGGCTACCCTGTCGTATCCTTGTTCGACATGAGATTTAGGGCTTTCGAGCTTGGTGGTCATAGTTTTCGGTGATGATTCTGGGGGATAGCTAGAGAATCGAAGGGAAGAGAAAAGAGCATGACGGCACCAAGTCATCTTTATACGCCACGTCAATGCCCCACAAAGAACACCGATTGGAGAGAGAAATTCCCGATCTTCCGGATCGCGAGCTGGGAGACGATTCTGCACGCGTCAAAGTACAGAGCGTAGAACTTTCCGAAGGGAGATGGAGGGAAGGAGAAGTGGACTTGCACCGCCACTGATTCCAACAATGTTTGCAACAATTTCGGATCGGGATGCCGCCCGGGAATTCCGAATGCGATGCCATTGATTGGTTTTAATGGTCTGACCTTGTCCGGCGATTATAGCGAAACGCCCAGAAAGTATCTCTAAATGACCTCTCGGAATCCTCCCGTCCAAAGTACTTACTACGTAAGTAGGGCTTCTGAAACCTTCCACGAAGTTCTATCCCACAATCCCAAGTTGAAGTGGGCATCTCACCGCACATATGAGGGCATATCCGTAGCGGTTGGTAAAGGCACCCGTTCTCAATTGAAGGCGACACAGCCGGACTCACCGTCTGCCGAAAGCATAAAACCCATTCACGAACCATTCACCAGCCACTGACTGAAATTACCCAGGCAGTGTGGCCATCCTCGTCCTGCAAAAAATATTCCTCCTTTTCCGCAGAAGGTGGAGGAGTGACAACTTGGAATCACGTCTCATGCCAAGGACATGGGCGTTCTGTGTTCATTAAGGATGCGGGCTATCCATCAGCACTCGTCCAAGTCTCAAGGTCTCGGGATTTGACTGTTGAGCCTGGTTTTCAGACTCGGAGAAATTGGCTAGAACATTGTATATATTTTAACATATCGTCAGTTTGCGTCAGCAGCGGAGTGAAGACATACTGTGTTCCACTCTGAGGAATTTTGCTTGCTTGTACATTCCCAACCAAACGCCAGTTTATGTAAAAATCGATGCATATTCTTTGTCGTTCCAAATTGTTCTATGGCTAAACTAAAAGGTTTCAGGGGACTCCCACAATCTATCTTTCCACTCTGCCCTTTGCGGAACGCTCGCCCGCATTTCACGAAATATAAAGAGTGAAGATCTGGCTGCCATAATCAAGACCTGTGCACGATGCTACGCTCGTCGTCTGTCCCACCGCGGTCCCGATCTGAGCGCATTGTCCTGTACCACTTGACTGGACTTCGCACCCATAGGCAATGCCGGAGTCGCAGACATCGCAGGTGAAGAACTATGCTTGGGTGCTTTTAATTTGGTCAGCACGCTGGATTTTGTTTCGCCAGGTCCACTTACGTGTTCCCAGGAAAAGTGGTAATGCGTGGCTCGAGCAGAACTTGAGTCAAGTTTGAGTTAATGGTAGGGTACAAAATTGAGCCGGCCGGAGCGTTAGCGAAACTATTCAAAAATTCAGTGTGCGAGTCGTCCGACAGAATATAAGACTCTGACGTCAAGAGCCCGTTACCGCTGGGATCAACGTTGAACACAGGAGCAAGCGGGATGGTGAGGGCCTCCGCCTCGACGGGAACGTTGGGAAAGTAAGCGCCGGCGGGGTACCCGAGCTGGTACTGCCCGTTGACGATGTTGAGCTGCTTGCCGGCGACTGCAGGGTGGCACAGTGTGTCCGCACTAGCTTTCACTGCGACAGCGGCGGTGCCGGCGCTGGCAAGGAGAACCGAGGTGAGGACAGGAGATGGAGAGCATTATCAAGTTGGTTTCAGGTGCAGGTGAATCAACGAATTGGTTCGGGTATTCGGGTGAGGAATTGAGCTGAATCGCTGGGCTTTTATACCGCAAGAGCATTCAAGTAGACCACTGGAGAACGGGGGAGAAGGGTAGTTTCATTCCGACGGCGCCGCTGAACACGCACCGTTTGTTTCGTCTGCAGTATCCCCTTCGTCCCGCTATTGCACTACTCTAATGCCAAGTACTCGAAGAGCGCTTGAAGAGACCTCACCGCCATGATCGGCGGCTCGGAAACCATTTCGTTCAATTCGTACTTGCACGTGACCTTTTAATTTTCCGACAAATCTCCAAATTCCGCTAAAATCGAGAAAAAATTATTACGAGTGTTTCCAGAAATCGGGTGTGACGCGTGACATACGAATTGAACGAAATGGTACACTACCCGAAGTGTTCCGGGTGGTATTTGGGTTGTATCTTTGGTTTCTGCCGAATTATAAAGATACCGTAGATTGGAATCTCTGGAAGGACAGCTAGCGTTAGTTTTGTTGGCACAGACACAGTCGGCACATCACCGGCTCGGATATGGCCCGGAATCAGTATGTACGAGTCATTAACCATGACTCGTATTCGCGCACGGACTGTGTAGATACAGTAACCACATAGTAGAATCCTCACACGCTTGTACCACCCCACGGCCATCATGTAAATCTTACTCCTGATTAAACTGAATATTGCGTGAATATAAGCAGAAAGCCAGCAAGTTCGGCTGGTGTATATGGTATTAGATGGATCAGGATCTACCACCAGTTGAACCGAATACCATTACGGCGCACATGTTGATGCTCCCAAAGTTCAGTTTCAATTTTGGTTTAGTAAAACCCGTCCCCAACCTGTCGATACTGATCAACGCCGGTCATGCCCGCGCAAAGTACATCAAAAGCTACAGCCCTACACAATAACCCGGCTCGTCTCGAAGGACGTCCAGACTAAGGCTCAAATGCGGCATCGAGAATTTTTACCTGGGGCTGCACCATGGGCATCCACGGGAACGGCAGTCCAAGCTGTGGTCGGCCCGGTATGAGTGAGCCCGTGCTTTCCGTATTGGTTATAGAGGATGGTAAATGATATGGGGGTTATTCACCACCGCGGGTTCAAGCTGTTGCATAGAGGTGAGAGGCAAATCTGTAGTCCAAGTGGTGCCACCCTCAGAACAGCCAAGCACACAATTTCATTCGGGAAACAAGAAAGGTAAAGATGGCGAGTTGAGAAGGTAGTTGGAAGGCGGATCTGATATACGAGAATAGAGCATACGCGCTTAGAGTCACTGCGTTCAAGGGCCTCCTAGGCTCAGTGAGTTTAGATGTGTGTAGGTCCGTACAGGTGAGTGTAGTTGGGTACAAAGGCCCTGTCTAGGAAGACTACACACACCTAGACACAAATCTGGCAAGGTGCGTGTAGCCCCTGTCCAGCTGTGTTTAGGTCACCTATGCAAACTCTGTGTAGGTTTGTGTAGACGAGTGTGGATACCTACACTCAGCTCTACTGAGTTATACTGGGCTACTTCAGAGAATTTTTTATCACAAGGTAGACAGGTGTATCATGATAAAACTATGTCTGTCTAGCATGCTATTCAGACATAGACCTACCTACACACAACTTTAATGATCTACCCACAACTACACATACCTATACAGAACTATACATAGCTAGACAGAGGTGGTGTAGTCCCCTAGACAGAGGTGGTCTGTATAGCTCTGGCTAGGGACCTTGACTGAGGCTAAGTATAGGAGGGCCTTGAACGCAGTGAGTCGAATCAATTGTCAAGCGGTGAGATAACAGTCAAATAAGAAGACGGCACAAAAATCGGAGTCAAATTCTTAAAAAAGGAATATCAAGTAGAGACAAAATTGGTTACCGTCCGAGATTACGCAAGAAATTGCGAAAAAAGCGCATTGCAGGGTAGATTATGTATGCTTTATTCCAACACGCCATCCCTTTATTAACATGATCATGTCAAAGGCACACATGTTATTCTAGGGACCAAGCATTAGGCCCTGTTTATAATTCTCAGGACCATTATAAACAGTTTTTATTTTGCATTTGTAAACAGGGTGTTTATAAACGCGTTTATAAATACCGATCCCAAAAGTCCCAAAAACGGCATCTGTGCATGAGTTTGGCAGCATTTTTGCCCAAATTGTGTCTCTCTGTGACTTGCTGAATGCCCCAAAATTCAAAATTTTATTCTTGCCTAAAAATCAGCCACATAAGATAGTTTTGAGTATCAACTCAAGGACAATTTTAGCTGGATTCCTGACTGTTCTAGGCCAACCCAAGGTCAACTTTTACATGAATCAATACTGAAAGCATGAGCTGTTTTAGCAGACATGACACTATCTGATTTTTGTCCCATCCCAGTCGACTTCGAGTCAATTTTGCCCTCTTAGGACACAGCCACTTTGAATTATAAACCGGCACTTTGACCCCCACTATTTTAAACCGCGTTTATAAACCGGTGTTTAAAACAATGTTTACAAACTGGCCTTACGAACAGAGCCCTACTGGCAAGCATTGGATGCCTATTAGGGGTGCTCAATTCTTAGTTCAGTTCGTCCGGTTTGTAAATTTACTAAATTTAAATTGGTTGTTTGTTCCTCTAAACAAAGTCAAATAAAATCACGAATGCCTGCCGGCTACCTCCACCACCTTCAACACGCGCTCCGTCCAATCCCGTGATCTATTTCGAGGTATTATACCCATGTCGAGTAGTACCCACCTTCGTCACAACTTCGTCACTTCGTTACTTCGCTTAGGAATGAGAAAGTTCGTAAAACAGTGAAAGTTTGTCATTTCGATATCTGAGAAAGGTCGTGACTTCGACTAAATTCTGGTGAAAGCTCGTCACATCCGGGCGCCATGCGTGGTAAGTGTATTGTTTGATCACCGGAATTACGGAACGACGCAAACAGAACATTCCTCTCTTCTACCACCATCACCCCCAACCCCCGCGACGTTCCCGATGTGCCTCCAACTCAGTGAGTGACTGGAAAACAGCACCTAGGGCACGGTCGTAACTCCTGCCGAATCACACAGGTGTTGTGTTGTTGACTGGAAATCGCAGCACTTGTCGGTATAAAAGGCCTTCCTTCGTTCTGACCGGCGTCGCATAATACCACTTTTTCTCCACCTTGTTTCCATTTCCAGCAAGACGAATGCAGAAACGCCTCAAAATAATTACCAGTACGTGAATAATCCATTCGCGTTCTTTTCATTTGCTCACCTCGTTTATGTAAAGCTGCGTTGGATAAACAATCCCCGTCGAGACCCAGTCCAACTCGCAGTCCTCTTTCGGCCATAGTTGCTTCCGAGCTAAGGCCATTGAATCGGTCTGAGCCGAGCACGCCCAAGAAGTCTATCCGTCAAGTAACACTTGAAAGACGATTCGAAAGCGATTTGGATCCTACTCATAACGCTCGTCATCTATCCATTCGGAAACGAACCATGAAATTGTGGGCTACACAGCCGGACAACTTGAGAACGAGGGGAAACTCGGCTGGGATGGAGCGAGGTGTGCTCACTCTGATTCTACTTTGATTTACTGAATTGACTATTTACCACTAAGGCAACCTTTCAAATGGATACGAGGACAAGTAATTAAAAGAAGAACACATGGAAGCGTGTACCTCGGCCTCAATACTACGACGGGAGAGATGATGGCGGCCAAGCAAATTGGCTTCCCTCAGAACTCGGGCGAATTACCCGGCCGTCCTTCTGCTCGCACCTTCAAGCGGGAGCTAGAGAATATGAAAACTCTCCGCCATCTAAACCTTACCGAATACCTCGGCCTCGAGGACACAGGCGGCGTTCTGACCATGTACGTCGTGTCATTCACCTGGCAAGCGGACGTTCACTGAGATCTTTGTTCAGATTCATGGAGTACGTGACCGGAGGCTCAATCAAGGCAAACCTCCGCAAGTTCGGAACTTTTGACGCAAATGTTATCAAGTCCTTCACGTCGCAGATTATTAATGGGTTGATTTACCTGCATTCTAAGGGCCTTGTTCATGGGGTTAGTATCATTGTCCCGTCCAACGATTCCATATTAATCTTTTGTTGCACAGGCTCTGAAATCAAGCAATATATTGGTGGAACCCACGGGCACATGCAAGATCGAAGGATTATGTTGCTCCGAGACAGAAGTCCGGGATAACTCAAGAGCAATTCCGCGGGCCATATTCTGGACGGCTCCCGAAATAGTTAGGACACAGTTCAGGGAGTACGACTCAAAAGCAGATATCTGGAGTCTTGGCTGCATTGTGCTCGAAATGCTGACGGCAAAACGCCCGTGGTTCGACACGGAGGCTATTGCAGTCATGTTCAAGGTAAACCATCTCGAATATCTTGGGGTCCCGCTAACCTTCGGTGATACATAGCTTTATCAGCAAACGCTTGGGCCACACCCTCCGGATGATATGACTTTGGATCCCGTTGCAGCCAACCTCATGGAGCAATGTCTTGCACTGTGAATATTATTTCAGCCTGCTGGTTCACCATTCTAATATCACTGATTCAAGGAAACCCGAAGACCGCTTCTCAGGTTTTCAACTAAAACAACACCCCTTCCTTGTACCACCCCCCGAGTATTCGTTTCCGGGGTTCATACTAGCAGTTTAATGCTGCCCTCGATTTCATATCTCGTCTCTTGGCTTCCTTGGATCTATTTAATGGTTCTTTGCCTTCATATTTATGTCACGACTGATCACGATATACTTATGTCTGTATCTATATCTCTCACCCTTTCCTCATTCTCGCCATCTACCTAGCTCAATATTTATTCACCGGCATGTCCCACACGCTACTGTATTAAAAACGAGAACGTGTATTTTTATGTGTAAGTAACCTTGGTCTGATCAGTTGTTCTCATCCGAACAAGATGGAGCTCAAACCAGCCAAGGACCGAGAACACCTTGCCAATGAGCAAGACCCGGCTACATCGAGGCCGCAGGGATCCCAGCCCGCTCCTCCACGTGTGTCACTATATTATATCGCAGAAAATACCCTGGATACAAATCCAGCTGTAGGAATTGCCCGACTTTGCCCTAGTCCAAGACGATCAGTCGTCGTAATCAATCACCGAAGGAGCAATAAGAAAGCAGCGCGGAAAATAACAAAAGCTTCACCCAATTTATCTACAAACAAGCGAGGTACAGCGCGAGCTAAAAATGTTTGTACCATCTGTCGAGAAACCAACGCCGTTGAATGCGATTCAGACTCGACGGGTCAGGCCGCTGACGGGCGCCCGGCGGTACATGTGGGGATCTAAATTTCTGCGCTCCCAAGGCGGAGCGTTCCGGGCTGTACGACTTGTCAACTACTGAAACCTGCCGCCGGCGCTTGGTTTGTAGATGCATGAGCATCATAATCTGATGCGCCGTATCTGTTACGCCCGCTCTGTTCGCAACACGGCAAGTACAACCCATCATCGTCTTGCACTCTGATTTAGCGCTCTCCGGCGTCTCGTACTGACAGATGGCAATCTGATACCTACCTATGGCCGTGTGATTTTCCGGGAGCAATTGCCATCTCCGAAAAGTACGAACACGGACAAAGATCCAGTCCACTAATTACTAGACGGCGAACCCGAAGTTTCAGCTCAAAAATTTCCGATACCATGTCCCCGGTCAGACTTCCATTTTCCTTGCAGTTAAGTCATCCGGTCGCGCTCGAAAATGGCCTGGCGCGTAGATATATAAATCGCGCATCCAACGGTGCGCAGGAGTTGAATAAACGTCAAGGCACATATTATAAAGGTCGGCTTGACCGCACTCCCTTTGGTAGGGTCAAGGCACATTTTTCAGCTGCAATCTGAATTTCACAGCAACCATTGTTTGGTGCTGCATCGCCGAGGTTGTCGACGCGTCGCCACACGTGATGTTTAATCTGATAAATGCAGTTCCATCACGCCGCAAATTTCGCCTACATAGTACTGACTCGTATGCACACTGAATATTTCACACCTAGCTGGAAAGTTGTATGAAAAGCGTTAGTTTCCGGTCGACTATCTGGTCGCCTTTTCGGGCTCAGAAAAGAGGCAATTGTCTCATTCCTTTGCTCGGAACCAATGTTTCTGAATGTTGCCAATTCCATGATTGGAAGTGCTGGAGGCGGCAGCCCTCACATTTTGCCAAGACTCGAATGGCCACGGCAACTTGAACTCTGATGGGATCAACACAACCTCTTCTGCCAAAAGGTTCTGCCGGCCGCCTCGGAAAGAGTGCGGCTACGCGGCTATTTTGAGCCACTGCGCTAGCCAATAGAACCAGAGCTCGCTGAGTCGGACGACGTTCAAGTCGTCGTTTCCGGGCGATGTTGAAGGAGGCTAGGACTTTTCAGGGAGCTTATTTCGCCGCCATATCGGTGAGCATTGCAAACTTGCGACAGCCCGAGCCTTTCAAGAAATAGAATGGTTGAGGGACTCGCTGATTGGTTGACTTTGGAGTCGGTTATTCAGCGAACGTCATTAACCGGCTATCCGGTTCTCAGCGCTTGTCAACAGCTTTCTAAGCGGTGGCCGCATTCGCATGCGATGAGTGGGCGTCTCTAGCTGCTCGGTAATGGGGCTGCAAGAGCTTTGACCCAGCGTTCAGCTTAGTGGCCTGGGCGTCGAGCATGGCTATAAAGAAGATCCCAGAATCGCCATGGATAATCATCCAATTTCACCTCACACCACAGCAAAAAACATGAGCGTCGAATTCACCGTATTCAAGGGTTCGGCCAACGAGGGCATCGTCGAGGCCACGACGCGCCGGGATGGACCCACAGGAAACGAAGTACTAGTCAAAATCACTCACTCGGGAATATGTGGCACCGACGAGCACTACAAGCACGCCGACATGGTTCTCGGGCATGAAGGTGTAGGGACTGTAGAGCAGATTGGGGACCGTGTCTCCCAGTTCAAGGTCGGCGACGTCGTGGGCTGGGGGTACACTCACAAGACATGTGGAGAGTGCGAGCAATGTCTGCTTGGTACGTATGCCTCGTGCTCCGATTTTTTCAATTTTTTTTGGCTGATGATATCCTCCACAGGCCAAGACCAATATTGCCCAAACAGAGAACTGTACGGGATGCACAACCACCACCAAGGATCGTTTGGCTCGCACGCCATTTGGGACGCGTCATTCCTATTCAAAGTGCCCGACGGCCTTGCCCCCGAGCACGCAGCGCCCCTCATGTGCGGCGGCGCGACTGTCTTTGAAGTGATCGAGTCGTACAATATCCGCCCCACGCAGCGTGTCGGTGTCGTCGGCGTCGGCGGCCTGGGACACCTCGCAATCCAATTCCTCGCGAAAATGGGTGCCAGCGTCGTCGTTTTCTCCAGCACAAACTCGAAGCGCGAGGAGGCGTTGCGCCTTGGTGCAGCGGAATTTTACGCGACGCAAGGGGTCGAGCACTTCGAGATGGCCAAGCTCGACCACCTCATGGTCACGACGAGTTTCCTCCCCAATTGGAAACCGTGCGTTTTCACACGGCCTTTTTCCAGCTGCGCCGCTCAAAATTCTTTTTACCCAGGTTCCTCAGCGTCATGAAGCCCAAGAGCACCATATACCCACTCACCGTCAGCTCGGGCGACCTCGTCCTTCCCACCATGGCTATCGTCGATCGGGGCATAACCATCCAGGGTACGGCCGTAGCAGCGCGCGCCGTGCACAAGCGGATGCTTGACTTTGCGGCTCCGAATCGCGTCGTTCCAATCATCGAGCGGTTCCCGCTGACGAAGAGTGGAGTCGAGGAGGGCATGAGCCGGCTTCGCGAGGGGAAGATGCGATACCGGGGTGTGCTCATTGCGGCATAGTCTCGTTCTAGTGAAATGGAGCATCTACGCACGGGTCAACGTATCCTATATATAATCTCAAGTATTTAATCATGAATTGAATCGAAATAAGCGAGATTTCTTTCTGCGTACGCCGTTAGATAAGATCGGAGTGAAGGCAGCTCGACCCTTCAAGTCAGAGGTATTCCAAGCATGTTGCCGATTCTTCGAGGTCTCAAGAGCCGAACCACGAGTATATTGATATTCTTCATTAATTTTCTTTCTCTGTACACAATTCAACATGGCATAATAGTCGAAACACGGTCCCATGCACAAACTTATTGCCAGTTTTTGCGCAAATGATCAACTTACAAGCCGCTGTCTACTTCCAAGATGTATTTGTACACCGGCAGAAACTAGTTCGCGGAAGGGTGGCGCTGACCTCGCAAAACGGCAAGAAGATCGGCAGCAGAGACGACGCGCATTACCCTACACAGAGCTTCGACGACAGGAGATGGAAGGGTGTGGAGAATGTCGCCGTTAGTTTTGAATTAAAGTAGCTGCCATTAGCACTGCCCCAACAAGCTGAAAGAAATGATAATGCAGAGGGCCATTTTTCTGGACTCGCTATTGAATTGCTGTAGTGGTGAACATTGGACTTCATTCTAATGAGACCTGTCGACAAGGCGGGAACTAAGCTTGTCCTACCCTTCATACAAGGGCAAAAGCGACCTGTTGTCCTTCTTGATGATCTCCAACCCTTGAAGATCAAAGCCATTCATCGTGCGCACGGTCAGAAAGGTGTCCGTGCGCGGCGCGATAAGCCTTTCGCGGATTGCGACACCGCAGAGCTTGCAGAATCCATGGTACGTACGTAGTCTGCCGCCCGAAGGTGTACTCCACTAGAGAAGAGAGTCCAGGCTCTTGAACGTGAACGTGACGGCCGTCGTCGGCGGGTAGATCCAACACGCTCCGTCTGTGCATCCGGTGAAGACGGGGCTAGGGCTAGAGCCGGGCGTGGGGGAGCAAGGAAATGAACTTCGGACCCGGGAACAAATGCTGCAATTAACCACAGTCCTTGACAGAGGTGATCTTGTCAGGGCTGAGCAACGTATAGCCCACGGCGCCGCAATGACAGCTTCCGTGGTACACGTTAGTGGCGCTCTCAGGTACACATTGTGCACAGCGACGGGCTCAGGAACTTGGTACAAGGGCTCGGTAGCGGCGCCGTCGGTCGCGAGGACCGGCAGAGAATCGAAATCTACTTACATCGGCGAATACGCGGAGCTAGGGCGATGTGAAGATGCTGCAGCATGGAGGCGCCGCTTTGCAACATAAGTACGTTGAATCCCGCATCTACCGTCAACAGTACGTCCAAGGACGGACGTCCCGCAAGTCGGACAGAACGGCATTTTCCTAAGGCATGACACGGCCAGCCTAGGAGAATTGACCGACCTTATAATTATGCGCCATCGTGCGCTTTCCGAAGTAAGTAGTAGCTCTTCAGGGTGGTATTTTCGTCCCCTTTCACGACAATGAAGTGTTCGCTGGAAAAGCCCACTTTGAAATACCCACCATACTCGCTCGGTACCGAAAGATTCAGTACACACCTTGGAACAGATGCTGCAGTTACAGGTAAATGCCTGCTTGAGTTCGGGCGCCTTGTATATGAACTTGAAGGCGCCACAGTGGCAATTTCCTCGATACTCGATGACCTGTGGAGTCGTGGACATCATGATGGTGGTTGACTCACTCGGGGAAATCTGTTATTTCGGGGCGCCCGGAAAAGTTTTTGAAACTTAACGTTCCGGAAAGGGATCCGGGAATGCCGAAACCTTTCAGTTTCGGCAACAATTCCGGGAGAGCCGAAACTACAAATGTCAGGTCGGCCGAAATTGATTCCGAAACTTTTGATTTCGGGGCGGCCGAAACTAATCGGCCCGCCCCAGGGCTCTTCCGAAACTAAAAGTTTCTGGGTCAGTTCCGGGAGAAGCCGGAACTTTTGGTTTCAGAAACAGTTTCGGCCGACCCGAAACTAAAAGTTTCGGAACCCGTTTCTACATTCCCGGACCCATTCCAGAAACTTTTAGTTTCGGGAACATTTCCAGGCACCCTGATTCAACGGATTTCTCCGAGTGACTGTTGAGTTGGCTTCGTTGATCGGATGCCAAGATTGATGCCGTTTTGTAACGGACTTTTTTTTTTTTTTTTTGTCCTCATCTTTCAGTAGACTCTTCCAGGTCTTGAGGACAATCTTGGGCGGGATAGCTTTCTTTTCATACTTCCGCTCCGTCATATTGCAGTCCATTTGGAGTCTTGCATTCATGGTTGCCATCCACCGGTTGCGGATCTCCATGGTAGTAGGGTGGGTCCCGTTGTTTTGCATAAGTCGCTCACATCGGAGTTTCCAGATTAAGTACGCAGACTCGGATATCAGTATCCTGTACAGCCGTGCGTCTCCAGTTTTAACTTTGCCCTTTTCGTCTTTAAAGACCGCTAGGCCAGAGGATATTATCGTGCCTATGCCTGGCCATGCCCAGTTTGGGTTCCTCCTTGTCCATAGTTCCTTGGCCAACTCCCATACCTCTGCCTGGCCAGGTATTTCACATTGCGAGAGGATGTGTTCCATGGACTCAATTGTACCACAGTGTCCGCACTCTGCCCGCTCTTGTTTCTCTGGTGAGTTTGTGTCTCTCAGCCAGTGTGACCCTACGATGTACGCGTCATGCGTGGTCATCCATAGGAAATAACGTGTCTGCCTCGATAAATCTTTGCTTCGCATTGATTTCCAGATTTTGGCCTCGGTTGGTTGAAAGCCGAAGTTGTCCTCTGCTTCAGCCTTGGCTCGCTCAATGTTTGCCTTCGTTCGCCCTCTCTTCTTGAGTTTGGCTTTCATTTTGCGTTCGCGAATTGCTTTGTACGCGAGTGATTGGGTCATAGCCGAGAGCTTGGCACCTGTTATGTTCAGAGTTGGCGGTACGTTCAGATCGATTTCGTCTGCTGCGTTTTTCTTAGCACCTTCGTCAGCCTTCACTTTTGCGCCCTTGCCTCGCCCGTGGTCATCACGTCCCTCCGCGCGTTTTACTTTGGTCTTTCTCTTCCGCTGCCGAAGGGCTGCGACCATCGCCCTTTCGACACCTTTGTTTACAACTCCTATATAGCCTTGGTCTTCGCGTCGCTGTCTGTGTTTGGTCATAGCGGTAATAACATGTTTTGAGTTGCATTCAATTGCGATGTTCGTATCTTCGTCAGCCCCGCTAGCAGCCTCAAGTACCGCCACCATCTCTGCAGTCTGGCTCGACTGCTCTACAGTTTCTGGTAGACGTGTTGTTCTATTCTTGGGGTGGTCTTCTTTATAGAAGACACCGCTCCCTGCCCTGGCATTAGGGCCTCCACCCGTTGCCGTCTCGACGGCTTGACGGCACCCGTCAAACGGGTGCCGTGCCCGTCCCGTCGGAGATTTTTCCAACATTTCAACGGGACGGGTACGGGACGGGTCAGGTACTTGACGGGCCGTCGAAAAACGGCCGTCACGGCCGTCTGCCGGGTTGGCAAACTGGTCCAAAATGTCCCCGCATGCTCCGAGAAGCTCCGAGATAGCTCGCACGTCAGAAACCTTAATTTTACGCGCTTATGTCCGATCATTTTTATTTTATTTTTGCATCATCCTCGCTTGCCTTGAACCTCAGAAAGACTTCACTGCCAGATACAATGTGCATAAACGTGTGGTCCTCGAGGAATTGAGGGAGTACTACAGTCTTCCCCGGGAAGACTTCAAGGGGTGTGATCCAGTTCAGTGGTGGGTCGCCCGGAGGATATACAAGACGGCGGCCCCAGATAAATTTTGATGGGAGGCAGATACTGATGAAATGAGGCAGATAGATTTATTCTGAGGCAGATTGGATTATGTGCAGCAGATCCGTTTTAAGAATCTGCCTCCTTTAGGCTCGGCTGCTGTGCGTGACGAATTATAGTTTCTCTTCTTCCTACCGCCACCATCCCCCGTCGCTCGACACTCTCAACACGTCCCTGACGCCGTTCATCCCCGGCCTGCAAGTGGGACCTAACATAGAGGACCTGGATAGCATTTCAGAGCTCGATTTTTCAATCTCGATCATGTATACCAACGGCAATATTGGCAGAAATTCGCATCACCAACTTTGAACGCCTCGCCAGATGCCCCGGCAATTTACTACAATGTCCCTGTTGGAACAGGTGGTTCGTCCTCGACCTTGATTCAAATACAGTCGGCTGGCTAGAGAACATTGAGGTGCGCTCCGTTTGACTCATTATGCGCCTTGTTTTAAATTGATTTGTGAAGGACCAGTTGCGGTCGAGAAAATTTTGTGTATCACACTCGGTAAGACCTACAATTCGTACCCGAATCAAATGCTCGGGAACCACGCGTCGCTATCGCCTTCCGAGTGCGTGTCGGCGCGGATTAGAAGTCGGGAGAATATTAGTGGACCAAATTCACTCCACTTTACTCTCCGTCTCTCAATTCATCTGTCTAATCACCGACACCGATGTAACGAAGATTACCAATGTTATATTTCTGAATACACAATATGTAATCATCCTTGTACCAAGCACACTGGTCATGAGTAGAAGTGATGTCAACCAGACCAAGTGACCGGCGGAATCTATTGCGCGCACATGGCACCCACACAAATTCGATCTGCCTCTTTTTCCTGAATCTGCTTCAGATAATCCAATCTGCCTCGCATCATCCTCATCTACCTCCACATCAAATTCTATCTGGGCCCGTCATCTCGTCGATCCTCGTCGCCCGCAAGGCTCAATTTCCGAACCTGTTCTGTCTTGCGCGGGACATTTCGACTATCCCGGGTACGCAATTCAATTTAGCCTTCCCTGGACAAGCTTCAGCGGAATGTTTTTCTTTAATTAGGATCGGCCGTTGCGGGTGAACACATTTTCTCGGGAGGCTGTGACACCATTTCACTCAGACGGGCGAGTCTGAAGCCCGACACCATCAGAATGCTGATGATCGTCAAGCAACGCCTTCGCCTTGCGCGCAACGCAGTCCAGGAGGTCTTGGGGGATGTGTAGTTATATACCACAGAATAATGCACTTTTGCGGCGACCCGTTATACCGTTTACGGCCGTCCCGTCACCCGTCCCGTCCCGTTGGAGTTTGAAAGTAGGTAAAAACGGCCGTGCCCGTCATGCACCCGTTGAATCGACGGCTGTTGCCGTGACGGTAACGGGCGGAGGCCCTACCTGGCATCATCATGTCCGCTATTGAGGCATAGTCTCCTCGGTCGCAAAGGTATCGTCTAGCCTCATATCGTGGACTTCATTTGTCACCTCTCCCTCAGTGAATATTCTGAAAATCTCGGCAAGGTTTCCCGTCACAGTTACCCGCCTGTCGAAGACGATCCAGCCGTTGTCATCGGCCTCATTATCTTCGGGTAATTCATAGTCTTCTGGTTGCCGTTTCCGGGGATCCCACTTACATGGTAGTTGATCCAGGAGTTGCTCTGCTCTCTTATAGCATCCGTTTGGGTCTGCGCACCCAAGTTCGTCCCTACAAGCTTCGCAGTTATCGCAATTGCAGTTTGCATTATTTTGGTGTGCATGTACCCTTTTACCTAATGCTATCTTTTCTGCATCACCCACCAGGCGCATCCTGTGCCTGTCTCGCAGACAGATGCTCGCTCTCGAGCTGTTCATTCTTCTGATCGCGGGGTCTGCTTCTCGGTGGAAGAATATAGGCATTTGTCGGATGATTTCTTTTGAAAAGGCTAGGCCTTCCGGTCTCACCTGGAAGGATCGTGCAGTGTCTAGTAGACTTTTCAATTCTGGTTTAACCTTCGAGTTCGCGCCACTGCTCGTCTTCCAGGACTGTAGGAACGGGTTGATGCGCACTTTCTCATCAACATTCTCTTGTGAGCCAGGTACTTTGGCGGCGAATATAGCGTCCGCGACATATCCCCACAGAGCCCTATCTGGTCCAAGTTCCAAGTACGATTTAAGCCACATTACATCGATGGCTTGGTTTCTTGCTTCTATATCCAGCAGATCGCGTCCTCCCTCGGCGACAGGTGCTTGTAGGGTCTGTTCATTGACGGCTCCTCTTTCCTTGTCATCCCACATGTATTGACGGATCCTCTTCATGAGTCTCTTTTCTACGTCCTTGGGCATTCTCTGGACCTGCGTCAGATATTGCGTCATTCCACCGACAACCATCTGGATTATAAGCTTTCTTCCCTCGATGGATGGATGGCTGTGGCTCCAATTCTCCAGCACAGAGTCTATTTTCTCTAGGACTGGTCCCCATGGTTGGGCCTGCACTGTCTCATTCCCAAACCAGGCTCCGAGGATGCGCACGGAGTCTCCGTCTTCTACAATATGCATATGCTGCGGGATTTCCTCGTGCGTCCAGTTAGTTTTGCGACTCATTGTAACCCTAACGCGGTATTGCTGCGTCCCTATAGGGATTATTTCCGTCTTCGCAATATTGAATTTTGCCTTCGCTGCTATGCACCAGTCGTCAAGAAGGACCTGGAGTGTCTCAATCTCGTCATCTGCGGACAGGAAGGTTGTTGTATCGTCTGCAAAGAGATTTGCTACCGACTTCTCCTCGCAACCAGGGATACGGTAACCTTGAAGGGTTGAGTTCCTGAGCGAAGCCGCCAGGGGTTCAATTGCGAGGTCGAAAAGAATGCACGACATGGGGTCGCCCTGTCTTACTCCTCTCGTCACCTTGAATCTCGAGCTAAGGTGACCATTAATTACCACTTTTGTCTCCGCGTCTCGGTATAACCCTTTTACAGTGTTGATAAATTCCTTTGGGATGTTGAACGCCTCAAGAGTCTTCCACAGGTAGTCATGCGCTATTTTATCGTAGGCTTTTTCCTGATCCAGTGCGATTATTAGGCCATTTTTCTCCGTTGCTTCGGCATAATCCATCATCTGGCATATCAACATGGTCTGGTCGGTTATTTTCCGCCCGGGGATGAAGCCAGCCTGACTTTTATGTATCAGGATCGGCGCCACCGTCGCGAGTTTCATTGCCAAGGCTTTGGTCATTATCTTGTAGTCCGTGTTCAGTAGTGTAATTGGTCTGTAGTTCGCAATTTCATTCCTGTCGTTCTTCTTGTAGATTGGGCACATCCAGCCCTCTGAGAAGTTTGTGCTTGGAACGACCCCATGGTCTTCGACGTCGTTGAACGCTCTTGTCATTAGTTTTATGAGGTTAAAGGCGGGCCGGTTACACCGGAGGTCTTCGGTGTACCTTGCGTGCAGCGTTTTCCACAGCTCGTATGTCACCCCATCCAGGCCGGCTGCTCTGTTGTTCTGGGACAATTTCAGGGCTCTTTCCACGTCTCCCTCCGTGAGCTTCTTCTTCATCATATCAAAGTGTTTGTCACTCGTCTTGGTGGTAATATTTCGCAGAACCTCTTTGATCTTGTGCTCTCGGAAGAGCTCATCTGGAGGGTCGTCGTCTACCTGGAGCTTCTCATGGTAGTCTCTCGCCAATTCTGCCATCCTCTTGGAGTCTTTTTCGTACTGGGGAGGTGTATCTGGGTCAGTATCTGGGTCAACGGGCTTCCGGAGTGCGTATATCATATCTCTGGGTTTCGCCTCCTTGTTCGATTTGCACCAGTGTGCACACATGGTCTCCCCTTCGATTCGGTTCCGAGTCGCTGCCGCTGTTCTGGCTTTTTGTTGCCGCGCTTTCTCGACATTTGCTATTTTTGTCTCGATTTCATCTGATGCCTTCATTTTCTCCTCTTCCAGCATGCTGGGGTCGTTGTTTACTCTCCAAGGCATCCTCGAGCGATCGTTGTTTTAGTATGCTCTTGGGGATAGCAATCCTCTCGCGGTATCTTGCTTTTTCCATTATGTCCCGCTTGAATTTCGCATATATTGTCTGCTGGTTGTGGTCTTCCGTTCTTGCTGCCAAGGTATCTCCTTGGCTCAATGCATCCTGACCCCGCTCGTGCATATATTTTGCGAGGGTTTTATCCTTCCCCAAATGTTTCGGAAAAGCCCATCTCCCCTTCCCTCGGTCTGGCGCTTTATCGCTCGCTACTTGGACTGAGACGATTTTGTGGTCCGAGATAATCGCAGCGGTTTCGATTTTCCACTCTCTCGCGGTGGCCAGGATGGCTGGGGTTACATACACCCTATCAAGTCGGGCTTGCGACCCTGGTTGCCGGTGCGTGTACGCTTTCGTGGTCGGGAAGGTGTCTCTCCATCCATCTTTGAGATTGAATTTCATTTTAAGGTCGTCTAGCGCATCGACTGCCTCTTGGGTAGCTGCGATGTTCTCTGCTGTGGGTGTAGGGAGTCGGTCAATGGCATCCTCCACCACATTGAAGTCACCCGCCATGATGTCAGGATTTCTGACATTTGCATGCGCGTCGAAGAAGCTTCCAATATCCTTCCAGAAGTCAGCGTTCTCGGCCATGTCGTTCGGTGCGTAAACCCCGAGTACATTTATTTTCTCTTCCCTGTGCCAGTTGGTTCTGATGTGTATTGCGCGTCCAGGAATAGCCTCTGTTATTTTCACGTCGTTGACGTTTGTCAGCTGTCGGTTGAGGACTATTGCTACTCCATTTTTCCCCGTGGGTTTATCTGGGTCCGCAGAGTGGTATATCTTGAGCGTCTTCTTGAAGAGTGTCTCAATTCTTACCCGGCGCTCTTCTGTTAGATGGGCTTCTTGCACCAGGAGTATTCCTATACGTTTCTCCTTCATCATCTGGTTTATTTCATGCCACTTGGGTTGAGGTGCGCCTGTTGCTTTCCATCCATTTATGTTGAATGACGCGACCCGTATCGCTGCTTTAGTATTTTTCTTTGAGAGCCTCTCTGCCGCTCTTCGATTTCTGCGGTTTGGCCGTCTCTCTTCTGGCGCACCACCATTCTGGTCCTGGTTTCCTTCAGGCTCACCATCCTGATCAGGCTGGTTTCCCTGCGGTTCGCCATTCCCTTGATCAGGGTTGGGCTGTTGTGGTGCCGGAGCACCCCCGGCGTCGGGGTTGTGCACTTCGGGGTGGCGTCTAGCCGTTCTTCCCCGCAACTGGTTATTCAGTTGTCTCGCTTGCTGCGATCCTCCCGCTGACTGCGGGGTATGCGCTGACTGCGCTGGAGGCGAGTTCTGCCGTCCATTCACTGACTGTGAAGATGCCGCTGACTGCGGTTGGCGCTCTGACTGAGCACCTCCGTCCCGTTGGGCGGAGTTCTGAGACCTGACTGGTCCAGATGCGGCGGGCCGTCGTTCCTGGCCCGGGGTATCCATTGACGTCGAATATTCACCCCCGAGCTCCCGTTGGCTGCGCGTCGCAAGTCCGTCGCTGAAAACAGGAGATCCTTCATTGGGGGTGTGGCTGACGGTCGGACCAACGCCCCCTCTGGAGCTGCCTGCCCGTGGTTGTCCGTTTGCCTGTGTCCATGTACCCATAGTTTCTAATATATTGTTGTTAATATTGTTAGTGTTCGTTGCAATTAAGTGCTCCTCCCGAGGCTAGCTAGGCCCCGAGGATCTGTGCGGGGTGCTTGCAGCCCCCAGTGTACTGCGTGTTCATTTGGGTGAAGGCGCAGCTCCACTGGGGTTCCCCTACCTTGCAGTAGGGACGATCGTGCCAGCTCGGTCGTTGAGAGACTTACCACACTAATTCCTTGGCTAATGCGACTTACCTCTCATTCTAAGCCACCCGTAATCGCAAGTCGTTAGTGTTGCGTGGACGCGCAAGTATATATCTTGCGGACACATCCCCGTCTTCCTCTCGTCCCAAAACGAGGTCCCTGACTGGGAGCACAATCGCTTTAATGTATTTAGGCTCACAGACCACAAGAGCAGAAAGGATCATGTATTGTTCATAGGCGTTGTACATTCTATTAGTACCACTTGTGTCCGCGCTTGGATGCACCGGCTTGGCTCCATCGGCCACTGGGGCTTCCGTCACTCTTGCCCTTGCCCTTGCCTTTGCTGCTGCCCTCCTCCCTGTCCATCTCCTTCTGGATGCGGGCGGCGTGGCTTGCGGCGTTGTCGGGTTTGATACCAAGCCAGCCGTCGATGAGGGGGAATGGGCAGTTGTGGCCCGGGTGCATTTGCGACTTGCACCAGGTGCAGTTGACCCAGCGTTTATCGATACGGAGGGTGTCATAGCCAACCCGGTACCCTCCCCTCATGCTGCGTATGAGGCTGAGCCAAAGGCGGTGGTCCTTCGGGTCGGAGGTGATCGGCTTGGCAGTGAGCTGGTAGACTGGCGCTTTGTTGCCATTCACGTCGTCGGTCTCGATGTACGTGAGGTCGAAGGTCTTGGTAGCCTCGACAACTCGTTGGCGCCCCGACCCCGGTACCCCAGCGGCGCCGAGGACCCTGTTGACGAAGTTGAGGAAGGTCGAGTCGTTCCAGAGCCGGTACTTGATAGCACCGAGGACCTTCGCCATTGCGGGCTTCTCCTTGCTGACCGCGTCGCCGTCGATGGTCATAACGACCCATGACTCGATGGTGCAGTCGAAGGGCATCACGTTGAACGTGAGTTTGTCGTGGATGGAGAACGTCTGGTTCCAGCGCAGGAATTCGGCGAGGTCGTCACCGGCACCCGTCAGGATCATGGGCCATGGCCCATCGAACGAGCGCTTGGGCTTCGACTTGGCCATCGGCATCGAGACCCGGATGGTAGTGGTGTCGTAGAGGAGGGAGTGGAGGAATTTAGTGACCTCTTTGTTAGCGTGGGGGTTGTCTTTGTAGAAATCCGCCCCGGCGCCGAAAGGTACTATTGCGAGCTCTTTGTCACCCAGTGAGTCTACGACATCGTCCAGCATATTCTGGGTAAGGACGGAGAAGGGGAGGGAGATGCGGGGGAAGACGGCGTTGGTGAATGGGATCGCCAACTGCGTGTCGTCGGGGAGGATTTCCGGTGCTGGGCCGGATCTCGTCATTTGGGTGTGGGGGTTCTCGCTAGATAGGATTGGTAGACCCGTCATGTCGTTCGGATCGGGGAAGGCGAAGGGTGCGGAGTTCATCGCGTGAATTTGGGCAGGGGAGATGAGTGGTAACGATTTCTTGGGGCGCGAGTCTAGCTCGTCGATGGTCTCGTCGTCTGCGGGGTTCTCGTTATGGTGGTGGAGGTCGTTGTGTTCCTCCTCGCGGGTGTCTGTGATGAGTGCGCCGGCAGTGTTCGACTTCTGTCTTTTGTTCGGGTGCGAGCCCGCGGCGGGATCGTCTGGGATCTGTTGGAGAGACAGTTTGTCACGAAGTTGTGGGAGATGAGCGGAGTGGGAGGCGCACGGAGTGCTCCTTTTGTACATTCTGCATGCCTTTGTTCCTCTCTCTTGATAACCGGAAGCTGAGCTACGCTTTGACTCGTTTGCCGGCTTTTGTGCTCTTTGTGCGCTTTGTATTCGGTAACGGTAAGCGAGTGGCGCGAGAGTCATGGCGGCAAGCAGTGGCGCGTCGCGGGCGCGGGCGTCGGATACGCATGAGACGGTTGGCGCGACGTTTGTGGCGGTCAAAAATGTTCTGCCGCGTGCGGGCTGATGACGGTTTGGGGTAAAGCTTCACCAGCATTTGCTGCAGTGCGTCATAGGTCATGTGGCCACTCATGTTGTTGAAGACATTCCCTCGTCGTCCTAGAGGGTCTCGGAGGGCCCGATACCATAGATAGATGCGCCTGTGGCGACCTTGTACAATTTCGTACTATAGTCGGGAAAATCCCAGGCCTTCGGCCTCTACGACTGCTGACTGCGTCGGTGGAGGTGGCTTTGCCACTGCTCTCGCTGACTGCGAGGCTTGTTTCCTCCCTGGTTCCCAGGTAGAGGACGTCTATTGGCTTCCCCCGAAGGGTACTGGTCTCTTGGGCCGCGGAGAGGCTAGACGCCGGATCACCATGATGGTGGTCCTAATCCAAGAGTTTGTAACGGACTTTATTCCGGAACTTTCACCGATTACTTTCGGGTCAGCGAGAACGCACCGCTCGACTCAGACGAGTTCCCTGCGCATTCGCCGTTGAGAAGATAGGTCGTCCCTCGCGATCCTTAAGCTTCTCCCTTATTCAGCGCGTCGGACGCCTGCATATCTGTGCATTTTGCCACCATCGCCGTAAGGCTCTGATATCTGAGGTCCCTTTCGGCGACATCCGTACATACTCGAGCTCACCCGCCCTCAGCCCATGCGGTGTCGTCGTTGCCGCGTCCTTTCAACGGGAACACCGCCCCGCCTCCGTCTCGATTGGATTTGGAGGGCCCCCATTTTCGTCTTTACGAGCATCAGCCCCATCTGTCCTCATCCTTGTCCTCGATCCCGCCGGCGACGACCATCCATTCCTGACTCGCCTCGACTCTATAAACGGCCTGGTTCTGTTTTGCGACTTTTTCCCTTTCCTTCCGCCGCGAGCTTGACGCCGACGATGACATGAGCACTGTGATGGCACCGGGTCGTGCGTTAATCCTCTAGCTGCCTAGCGGCCGTCCCCGCCCTCGCCGTCTTCGCCATCGCCTAGGTCCTCCTCGGCTCGTGCGGCACACCCCCATCCTAACCAAGTCCCACCGATACGAGTCCACCCTCTGCACCAAGACGCGAGTTCGATCCTGACTCCGGAGAGCATGCGGGAGATTGCCAATTTGCCATTGATGGCCGGGAGGAGATGTGCTGGGACGCCTTCTGCGTGAAGCGTAGAGAGAGGGAGGGCGACCACCCGCACCTCGACGCGGGCTCGCCACATCCCGGTATGTGGCAGGAGGCATATTGGTGCGGGAGAGGGAGAGGATGCAGTAGGAGGCTATGTGCGTCGAGGCGAGAAGCGCCCCTCGACGCGGGCTCCCCACCACTACGATCCACGCGACTTGGAGGAGGAGGAATGTGGAAGCGGATGTGCTGCGGCGAGGAGTGACTGCGACTACGACTAGAGCAAGCACCATCGGCATCCCAGGGGGTAGGATCTGTCCGCGTCAAGACTCAAGGCGCGCAGTGCGCGGGTGCGGTGACGATGAGAGGTGTACGGGTGTACTTGGGATTCACGCGGAGGAGTGCCCTCGGCCGAGTGGACTGCCATCGCTCACCATCGGCCCTCGATCGGCACCGCGAGCGCAGAGGAGGAGCTGCGAGCTGGCAAGGACGGGGTGGAGCGGGCGCGGTGACACCAGTCGTGCGAGGTGTACCTTGGGGAAACCGTGGAGGGAGCGATCTCATCCGCCATACGCATGCGGCGTCCTCCAGCCGCCTGTCTCTTCTCGCATCTCTGCGTACCGTGACATCGACGCCTCCCTCGACGCTGGGTGCGACAAAGCGCAGGGAAGGAAACAGCGCGCGCGCGCGACCGCATGCCCGTGGACACGTCCGCGTCGGCCTCTTTCTCAGGAACGTCGGCCGCAGCACGCGTGTGGGGGAAGCAAGCGTGGGGCGACGGATGAGGAAGAGCGGTATGGTATGGAGCAGCTCTGTGACTCTGGTCATCTCTGTCATCAATATCATCTTCGACTCCATCTTTAATCCCTCCCTAGGCCCTACCTGAAATCTCGCTCGTCGACGCAGAGCCAGGACATCACGCGCAGGTACATGCGGCAGGTGTGTGGGGATGTTGGGCGGGCGAGGACTATCATCGCACGCGGCAATCGCAGCATGAGCACAGAGAGACGGACGCGACCTGCGACACGGGCGCGACAGCTACTTGAAGGGCCCCTCTCCGCCTCCACGCTCCTGACACGAGCGGCGCTGCCGATCGCTATCGCTCTCCCGACGCGCCGTGTCGTGGACCTGCTCGTGCCCGTGCACGGCCGCAGCGGGTGCAAGTGCGAGGACGAGAAGGAGAACGAGCTTGTCGGCAGCACAAGCTGCGGGCGAGAGCGACTTTTTTTTTGACTTCCTGCGTGAAATGGCGGTTCGTGAATCTTCAATCCACCTTGGAAGGCTACGTCGCGGAACGGAGCTACTCGAAGGACGAGCACGGCGGCGGCGGCGCGGGGCGGCGACTGGGTGTGTTTGAAAATGGCTGCACGCGGGAGGCGATCATTTCGCCTTTCTTCGGCCCATCGCCGTCCACCTTACTTACTCACGCCAGTCCCACAGATAAAGATAAAGATTTTTCGAGGATCACTTTTCTTGCGCATGCGCCGCCTGCCGCGCGTACACAGTGGGGATTTGGGAAGGCAATTTCCTCCTGCAAGAAGGAAGGAAGGAAGGTAAAAGCTTGCATCCAGGATTTCGAGTCGACTGTGGCACTGTGCTGAGTCGATCTGGTGTAGATCTTAGAAACCTGACACCCGACGCCTGCGGTGTCTGCCCTCCCCGACACCGTTCCTTCGCTGGTCCTTTCCCCGCCTCTGACGACTACTTGGTATGTATGCACCGTGGTCCCCGATCTTTCCCCGGGATTGGCTCGCTGCCTCGACCCTTCGGCCTCGGTCGCAGCACCCACGTTACAATTCCGCCTCGCCCGGGCTGCCTACCAACTCGGAACGCGCTACTTCACTTCCGTATCTTGCGTACATCCTCTGCTCACCGTTCCTGTCGATTCGCTTACCGCCATATCTACGCTCCAATTTCCTTTTTGGGAAGATATCGATATCGATATCGACACACACAAGGGGGCGTCGGGATTAAAATTCTGTACGTGGGGAGGGGGGGGGGGGGGTCCAGGGTAGGCCGAAAAAAACTTTTTAGTACATAAAGTTTAGAGCCTCAAAATGGCTCATAGACCATGAGAGGAGTGTTGGCTGGTTGTAGTGAACACATATAAGTGCCCAGGGACTGTACATAACAAGATTTATCAGTTTGAACCCATGCTTTCTGTGATTCCAGCCAAGTGGGGTCAACTGTGATTTGCATTCAGGTCAGACATTACTGAGCTGTGGGAGTGCAGAATATTAAATCTATCACCTGCACTCATTATATGGTATACACAAGCCTAATTAAGCCCCACGAAAGTGTAGGAAGTAAGCCGGAAAGCGGCGGCTGGGTGCGGAGAAGCCGGCCCGGCCCTAGGGGTGGGAAACTCCTTCCCTATAAGGAAGGAGGGGGAGGGGGGGGGTCAGCTTGGGGTCGAAAAAAACTTTTCGACCCTATATCCGATTTTCGAATCCCGACGCCCCCTTGGACACACATGAAAGAAGGATCTCGCATCGATACATATCCCCTCTACTGCCCTTCGTACCCCGATCTGCTTACTGATTCACACCCGAGCTGGGGACGTGCCGGGCTATATTATAATACGCCTGAGTACGAAGGGTTGACGAAGGGCGATGTTGTGGGGCCAGACTCGAAGTACCTATGTACATTCTGTTCTTTTTTGCATGCATGTTCCGTGTTGACTGCGTCTTGTAAGTATGCCTTGCCTGGCCTCTGTTGTCCTCCCACCGCTCATGTCGAGGTTCTTTCCTGCTCACCCCCGCCTCGAGCTTCCGTACGTTGAGATCAAACACAGTTGAGTAAGGCCCTGATCGGCAACCTTGAATTTGCGCGTGAAACGTGAATAGTCACACTTGGTCACATAAATCACATTCGGTCACACTCACCTTTCGCCGACGCGTCGTCGCTGGCTCGACGCGTTCCACGCGCCAAATGCCACCTCTCGCTATCACAAGCAATCCTAGCTCGCATGCAATCTCATCTCATGTCCTCCAACTCATACAACGGCGCCGTCATGCTCTGAATTCTACCCTTCTGGCCACGGTAGTGAATCTCAGGGCCCGGCCTGGCCTGGAGGCCCCGGCTTGGGCCCGGCCTGAGCGGGCCTGGGCTTGAGATTTTCCAGGCCCAAGCCCAAGCCCGCAAGCAGGGCTTCAAGCCCAAGGCCCCGGCTCAGGCCCGGGCCTGAGCCAAGAGCAGACAAGCCGTCCTTATGGAAGGTTAGAAGGTATAAAAATGGTATGAAAGTGCTCCAATGTGTGTGGGAATACGCACCGTCATTGTTTGCTCAACTTTCGACCCAATTTCAACTATTACTGCAAATGATTTCCGTTTTCGGCTGTTTACGGCAGCCGCTTTTCAACCCTAAATGAGCTTGGTTCATAATTCTTTTCGGTCTCTGAGCTATTAGGAGGATAAAACTGACTTTATACACCAGCACTCCTGCTAAGAACCACAACAAATACTTATTGAGATGGTATGAAAGCCTGGGCTTGAGGCCCGGGCCTGAGGCTTGAACTTCCTCAGGCCCAAGCCCTGGGCCCGCTCAGGCCCTGCGCTGGGCCTGGCCTGGCCTGTTAAGCCCAGGGCCTGGCCTCGCGGGCCTAGGGCTTGAGGCCGGGCCCTGAGATTCACTAGGCCACGGTGTACTGTGCCAACAGCTTTTTGCATCTTGAGCGCCCAATTCCCATTCCTAGACATACATCCATTCTCACAGGACAGGACTGGCTCGATGAGATGCTCAATGGCCATCCTGAGCGATGCCTGGACCAGCTTGGAATGTATCCTGCAGCTTTCCTGCTGCTTTCCTGGGAGTTTGAGAGGAATGGAGGACTTGCAGACAGCCGTTATATCACTTCCCAGGAGCAGACAGCAATATTTCTCTATTGGATGGTTCACGGAAGTAGCCAACGAGAGTTGATGGAGCGCTTTCAACGGTCTAATGACACTATCAGCAAATATACGAATCGGGTACTTGACGTGGCAACCATCGAGTTTTACGACAAATACGTTCAAAATCCAGCCGATTCCACCCCACCAAAGATAGCCGCCAATCCATCCTATTTCCCCTTCTTTCGTCATTGCCGTGGCGCCGTCGATGGCGTACACTTTGATTCCTTCGCACTCGCATCTGATGTTGTCCGCTATCGGGACCGACATGGGAATGTCTCGCAGAATGTCCTCGCAGCCTGCGACTTTGACATGCGCTTTGTCTACGTGATGCCAGGATACGAGGGCACAGCTGCAGATGGACGGTTATTTGACACCGCACGCCGAAATGGCTTCGCGCTCCCACAGTACAGATACTATCTTGCGGATGCTGGCTTCCCGAATTGCGATCTCCTCATGACTCCCTTCCTTGGTGTCCGGTACCACCTCAATGAATGGGATCGAAGTGGCCAGCAACCAGAGACACCAGAGGAGCTCTTCAATCTTCGCCACTCACAGCTTCGAAACGTTGTTGAGCGCATCTTTGGCGTTGACAAGCGTCGTTTCAAGATCCTCACATCGAGCCCTGAGTACAACTATGATGTACAGGCGAAGATTGTTGCAGCATCAGCAGCACTCCACAATTTCCTCCGCATTCACGACCGGCTCAACTCCTTCGAAGTGGAATTCGACGATGATGAAGACTACAATCCTGATGATCATCCTTTCCTTGCTGGCGCTGTCATTCCGGAGCGCCGTGTTCTTGCGATTACAGAAGAGGAGTCAAACAGGGCAAATGAGCGTCGTCGGAAGATTGCAAAGAGTATGGGGGACAATTACATTGCAGATGATAGTAGCTAGTACAATTGCAATAACAGTGGATGGCTGTACAAACTTGAGAGAGCGTCAAGAACAGAAAAAAGGATTTATGAAACCGAGCGAGTGCAGGAAAAGAATGAAGATGGGACAAACTACTGCCATTCCACGGCGACCTCCTGCTCTGCGAAAATGCGCTTCAAAAGCGCGATACGATGGATACGGGTGGTAGTCTTCACGAAAGCACGCGCGCGCTTTTCATTTGAGCCGAGTGCATCAAGCAACAGGGCGTAGTACTGCCCTTCAGGGTCGTCCGGCAGGAGGGTAGGATCGTTGGTCAACACGTCGATGACCTTGTCGACATGGGTCGTGTCGGCCTTCGTGATCAGCGGTGCTGACATGCCCTCGCCGATACTCTTCAAGCCACGTGCAATTTGATTGCCCACTTCCGTCGTGCGAGAGCTGCGACGCCCACCCGAAGAAGAAGCGCCTGAAATAGAACGATTGTGTCGGTTGGGCTGGGGCTTCTCGTCGTTTTCATCTTCGCTGATGCTGATGTCAACGGCAGTGCGTGAGCCAGGGAAGGAGCTCGTCGTCATGTGGTTTTGGAGAGGAAGGAGCGGATGTGAGATCAATGTTCTGGGCAGCGGAACCATCAAGAGAAGGGGCAGGAAGATCATTATCAAGGCTCAAGAACGGTTCGCGCGCACGTTTGCGTGTGGACGCAGTCATCGAGGAAGAAGCAGCGGTCAAGGACGATGTAGCGGTCAAGGAGGAGCCAGTGGTAGAGGAGGAGGTGCTCGATGTTTTGGTGTCTTTCTTCTTCTTCTTGAGATGCAGCACATTGGCACCCGTAGCCTTGTTGCCGCCAAAAAGTTGCGCAAGTCGATCATAAAATGGACACGTCCTTTCGAAGCATTTCTTGAATTTCTTCCCATATTCCTGGCAGAGGTTAGCTGACAATTGGAACTGGGTACCAAGACACACACCTCGACGAAACGGTCAATGAATTCGGTCTCGGCACTAGCCCTCTTCTCCCCGTCATCCCACCCCACCCCGCTCTTGCCCCGAACAAATTCATACTGCTCAAATATACGCTTCACCTATGAAGTGAGGTCAGTTCACACGAGAGAAGATACCTGTACACACTACGCACATATGCGATACGATTTCTGACCTGTTCCTTGGAACGAGTTGGACGGTTCGGGAAACGGGCATTTAGCTTGTCGGAAAGAGTGGTATACGCTTTCTTCTTGAATCCGTTGCCACTCATATAGGCCACAGTGTTTTCCAGAAGAAGATTGAGCACGTAGTTGGCGTCTTCTTCAGTGAAATTGCTAGAGTCGTTGTCCTCGTCGTCGACGTCGATTGGCGTTCCGTTGCGCACAGGTAAAGGGTCCTGAAGCTTCTGTGAGGTCTGTATTTTAGTTAGCGCCGCTACTTACCTCGGTAGCCATCGTCGCACGTCGGTGGTGGAGGTAAAGAAGAAGAAGAAATGAGCGTGACAAGGCCGTGACAAAATTCACGGATTCACGGACCGTTCACGCGCAAATTCACGGTTGCCGATCAGGGCCTAATATGTACTGAATATGACTGTTTTAGTGAAGATCCATGTGAACGAGATGCCTACACGGAGATGGGGCTCAGTGGTTCAGCCGCCAGTATTCATGAAATTATGCCGTCGAGATCTTAAAACTCAAACAGTTCCCCAAACCTCGCTTTCGGATCCGCTTGCCGAATCAACTCCACCCAGTGTATTTATTTGAGCGGAGGGGCGGCCAGCGGGAACGAGATGCCTGGGTCCATGCACCGAGATTGCTGAACCACTGAGCCCCCATCATTCCTCTCAAGATCTTAAAACTCCGGCAGTTCCCCAAACCTCGCTTTCGGATCCGCTTGCAATTAGGTCTTGATCCCTATCTATTTGTAAATTCAAATAGATGTTCATCTGGAGGAGATTAAAACGAGATCTCGTCTTCGTTGCGGCGAGTTGGGAATATCTCCAACGAGCACTACTGTACTGACTATATTAGCAAGTATAAAATGATACCCCAAGAGGTCAGCTTTGTAATACTATGATGAGCTCTGGGCTTCACTTAAGGTTTCTGGATGAACCAAGTCATCCAACATGTTCAAGACAACTGAAGGTTGATCTTTACACTTTGATCTGACTTGGAGTTCAGGTACGTTATAGCTCACTGCCTTGAATCTAGCACAGCTAATATCCATAACAATACCGTAGCTCAGCGTCTCGCAAAGAATGCATTGGACGGCTTGGGTTCATCCAGGTATAATAAGTGAAATGCGGAATTTTTGGCTGGTAGAACCTCTGCATCGCCTGAACCCTGAACCTTGCGAGTCAACACAAACCCGACGCGGGTCTGCGCACTTCGCGCTCTACTCTGAGCTCCATTTATTCAACCATGCTCTTGGCAAGCTCAATTTTCGGTTGCTCAAAGCTTTCGCGAAGCGCGGATGAGGAGTGACGTTGATGCCGGGCGAGTTCGCCGCTGAGTCTCTTTCAGCTGTAGGACCACTTGTAACTGTGTCTGGAGAGCACTCGTTAGAAGCTGAATCGTTTGCCTTCCGTGTAGGTTGCCAAATTCCATGCTCGTTGGATCATTCCCGCAGTCGCGCAATTTCAACCTGAGATCGAATCGCGATTTGCAGTCTGCGTGAATAAATACGGAGTGAATAAACGAGAAGCAATCCGATATTACGCGACCATTCAGGAGCTCTCCTTCACCTTACGGTCGCGTGTTTCTTTCTCCACCATTCAACGCAAGATTTCGAGGTGTTGCAGACCGAACTTCGGGGTGCCTCTGTAATGGTGCGCTGAGCGCATTTCCATAATCTCCCTACCACCATCACCCCACTTCACACTCATTAATTCTCGTTGATTGCAATGTTGACACTGTTGCTTGACATTTGACACTCCACTCCACTCCTTGACTCCCGTTTCTACCATTTCATATTATACTCTAGTCTACTATTAAATTCCCGGTTGTCTGTAGTTAATTCCTCAGTGAATCCGATACTCTTACGCCTCTCACTCGCTGAACTCTCTCCCTCTACTTGATTTGTGTGCCGGAACTAGCCGCCGACTTGCTTGCCGGCTGCTCTCCGTCAGAC
Organism: Mycena galopus ATCC 62051; assembly: GCA_014925785.1. Classification (NCBI taxonomy): domain Eukaryota; kingdom Fungi; phylum Basidiomycota; class Agaricomycetes; order Agaricales; family Mycenaceae; genus Mycena; species Mycena galopus. Next base: position 348,923 of record WIQG01000166.1, read on the forward strand.
TCGATACATGTACAGAATATATCGTTGGGCGAATAGGAGAGTGCAGGCCCGCTATCTCGACCGGCTTCAGGTTAATCCAAGCGCGGCGAGGAGGAAATATTCCGAAACTCATTCCAGGAATAATTCCATACGCCGCACCACGACTTCGGCGGTCGGTCGCATGTCAGGATCTTCAACCCAGCACTCGTTCACACATACCCAGAGAGCATCCGACATGAATGGTTTGCTCGAGGGTCGTTCGGGTCGTTGCCCCTCTATAATCTTCAACATTGCGGAAAATTCATGTAAGCGGGAGAAGGGCGGTTGTCCAGTGTACAACTGAATAGTGGTCTCGGAAAGATTACACCAAGATAAGGATCACGACTCACCTCCAAGCAGACACATCCGAATGCATAGATATCTGAAGCAGGAGTCCGCAGGAATTCTTTCTGGAATCGTTTGGGGTCGATGAGCTCCGGCGCCATCCACCGAAGGCTCCCCCCCGTTGGATGTTGTGAGATGCAGGGACATCAGAAAAGGAGGAGAGGCCGAAATCCGCCAAACATGCAGAGAACTCGTTGGTTATAAGGATATTGGTCTGTCCTGAGCCGTCAGTACAACAGTTGGAAATCCAGTGAAACGGCTTACGCCCCGGAGATCACCATGAACGACTCTCTGGGAGTGAAGGTATTGCAAGCCCTGTGCGATTTCTGAGAGCTGAAGAGGAGAGTATAGTGCGTGATCTGTGTTATGGGAGTGAGAAGACCAACCAAGTTGTCCAACTTAGGCCTAGTTCTTCCATGGTGGCTCAAGAATCGAAGAACGGTTCCATTCCTCATCGACGGGCATACCATGCAGACGGATGGCGCGAACGTCTCGCGATCGATACCAATGAAAGGCAGGATATAAGGGTGGCGTAAGCTCTGCCAGAGGAGGGTTTCGTGGTGAAAATGCTGCATCGACATCACGGAACACAAAAAGGATAAGCCAGGCGTTTCAACGCACCAAAAGGATACGACGTTGATCTTCACCTCCGCCCGTAAAAGTGCGCGTGACCTTGAGCACGACTGCCTGTCCCGCATATGATGCTTTGTATATGTGCCCCAACCCGCCGTGGAACGACTGGTGCGAATTAACTCCCGTGATCAACAGGGTAGAGGGAACGAGTCCATATGCACAAGAAAGACGCAGCAGAGCGTGAAAAAGCGGCCTTTCGACGGCCAGGAAAGAGCCATGATCAAGCAGCTGATTAACTCAGTTGAGGCCAAACCTGTTGAAGGGAAGAGTGGGACTCACAATCTGCAAGAGATCAAGGAGCATCTGTGCATCGGTCTTCGAGAACGCCAAATAATTATTGCGGGAAGCATGTGGATCACCGACAACGAGAACCAGACGCGCAGCGACAATCGAGATCTCGTTCTCCGGATTCCTCGGCACGATGTCTATCAATTTGCAACAAATTTCGTCCAATTGGAAGACTGTAGTCACTAAAACCGGACTTGGGGTGCAATCGCCCCACGTCCAAGAGATCTGTAGTTTTGCCCACTCACTGCGTTCCCCCCCGTAGACCAACCTCGGTGTACCTCGGTCTACCTCTGCCTACCGTCGGTCTACCTCGGTCTACCCCTGTACACGTACGTCTACGTGCGTCTAAGACGACAGGTAGACAGAGGTTGGTCGACGTCGGTCTACCCCTGTCTACCTCCATCTACGTAACGTGGACGCCCCCCCCCTACCTCCGCCTACCCCCGGCTACCTCGGGTTATTCTGGTACACCGACCAGGCCCAGCTCAATTTATCCTGTGTATATCTTCTGCAAAAGACAATTCCTGCTGGCTCATCTCGGGCTCATCTCTCACTTTATCAGGTCCAGGTAATATCGGGTACTCACTTCGGCAGTTGGCGCCGGGCGGTCATTGACCGCTCCCACGAACGACTTCTCATCATTGATAAGGCTCCAACCTTTTCGTTTTCGTCTGGGACCGGGGGTAAAATAAACGGAAACGAAAACAAATGTTTAAAAAACCGTTTAAAACATTTTAAAAGCATGTTTTCCGGCTAGAGGTACGATTGAATCAGAAGGCGTGAAAGAAGTATTCCAGACAGTTTACCTTGATGCAGACTCGTGGCAGGATGGACTGAAGGCTGACTTCCGCCTTCATGAACCCGCTCGAACCCAGCTGGCAATTTGAAGTCTTTCGGTGATCCGTGACCAAAGGTCGGCCGAACACTTTGCCAGTGCCAAAACGGTGTTCTGAATCACGCTGAGGCTTATTTGAGCCTTGAAGTATGAAACGTGGTGAACAGTCTTCCAGCCGATGCCGTGGTAGGACCAAGGTCGGATTCGGAGTAGGCCTCTGAAAAATAACCGTTTAATCGTTTATTTTATTTTTGTTCATCGTTTGTCAAGGGCCCTAAACAAAACGAAAATAAAAACAGTTATAACCATTTAAAACGTTTACAAACGGAAACGGTTGGAGCTTTACTCATCAACCCTGCACATCACATTGTTGCCAGGTTTCCTCATCCCTGTAAGTATTTGTTGCGAGGAGACGTGCTTTCCTCTTCATCCAGGTGCACCCGAGACTAAATTGACTATGTCTAAGTCGGTCTACCTTCGGCCACATCAGTCTACCTCGGCCTCGGTCCGTGTACCCCGGTCCACGCGGGTAGACCGAGGTGGACACACCTAGACCAGGTACATCTACGCCGAGTAGACCGACATAGGCAAACCGGTCGGTGTACCCTCGGTCTACGGCGTAGACAGACCCTTGGTCTACCCATGGTCGGAACGCAGTGACTCGGCACAACTGGTTAGAAACCCGGAGATCGAGGGTCTGATGCTTGAGCCGGGGGCGTGCGCCATCCAATACTCCGTAGCATACATTGCAAAGGACTCGTCCTCGAGGATGGGAACGAAGAAGTGGAAAGAGATATAGGTGAGACAAGTCATGGTAATTTGTCTGGTGGCGTCGGAAAATTCTCGGGATTGAATTTTCTCCAAGTAGCTCTGTATAGTGTAATGGATGAGACGGAATGTATCATCCTTCCGGTTGATTACAACCAGGCCTGCGCAGACGGAAAGCACGGTTTCCTCGTCCGTCAAGTTGTCTCGGTCGAATGCCTTGTCGCCTGGCTTGACAGCGAGAGCTTCCAATAGCTGGGAAGGCCGCAGCGTCCGTTTAGCATTGGTGATCCCGGAAAGCGCAAGCCAAGCAAGTTGCTTTTCATCTTCACTCTGATCATTTATTCGTTGCACGACTTCGTTGAGAGCGTGTTCTAAGCCACCCGGGATTCTCGCCAGAGCTTCCCGAACGGATTTGATGGTCAGTTTTGTCATCAGGGAGTCAAGGTGTAATTTCGCGAGCAAGAACCTGTGCGACTTAGAACTTGAGTGAACAACAAGGAAGGAGGGTACACGCACATCCCATCGTTTCCTTGAATGATTTTCTCTTCAATGAGATCTTGCAATTCCGGAGAGTTTCTCAGGTGCTTGGCCATGCGAGGAGAGCCCCGAATTTTCCCCTCCATGTAAACTCGAATGTCTTCTGGAGTGGCCTTAATCTCGAGGGTCGTAAAAGTGGCGTTGATCAATCACGATATTAGGCCGTGAAGCCAGCATTAAATTGATATTTGGTAGCAGCAGCTGATCAAGCAAAGAATCTCGCTGTGGGTCCGGATATTCATCTAGCGCATCAACAACGATGAAGACCATCGAGTACTCGGAAATGACGGAGCGCAAGACTTCTAGGTCCTCTCTCAAGGATGGCCTTGTGCCTCGTTCCCGGTGAACCTTGTACAGTTCATGGACATTAGAAATCGACCTTTCAACCACCAGTTGACGCCAGAGGCCTGCCAGGAGCTTGGAAAGAGTGTGTGCATCGTTTTCTTTGTGGTTTAAATAAATCGCCGCCACACCGACGTTATCAGCCTGTGGAAGTTTTCGCACATGGTCGACAACCAATGAACTGGAAAGTCGCCTTCAGACGCCAATATATATGATATATCACTGGCCCAGGCGACGCACCAAAGCACAGTTTTTCCAGCGCCGGCTGCCGCTGTTGTCAGCCTAAAACATTTAATTCTATCGAAAGAGACTCACACATCCCACGGCACCATAAAACCTTCCCCCTTACTAATTTCCATTCCGCAAATGTTTTGTTCGCAAGAAACCATTCCCCGGTCCCCGGTTGGTGATTGAAGAACACGTCGTCTTGGCGCAGAAAGAAATTCAATGGAGAATACCATGCTATCACTGTATCGCGGTCCACAACTGTTCACAGATATTCAAATCAGGACATGGCTAATCCAGCAGATTGATTGAGAGGGATGCGTTCACCTGCAGGTGCCGACCTGTCGCTTTAATCAATATTCAGTACGGGTCGTAGAACAGCAACACTATGACAGCAACACTATGACGGATCCACATACATATTATTGGTCATATTGACTCGCTTCGCGTTGATGGTATAATTCACCCTGGCGCCTTCGCCCGCTCCTCCGCGGCCGCCAATACCCTGTGCGTGGGCCGTTCGCCAGACCCTCCTACACCTCCTGGAAACAATAAGCAGCTGTGGTGGTGATGCGACAGCCTTACCCACCACCCATGTTGATGTTGGTGATGTGGGTCCGGGAATTGTCGCGACTTGCGCTAGGCCTTCCCAGGAGATCATGAGCGCGAATGTGAGAACACTGCATATCGATGTCGTACCGGGGACGACTCAGCCACCGGCGGGGATTCAACATGCTTGATGAGGGCATATGCTGCAGGGGGGTGGAAGTGGAAGCAAAGAGTGCTCTCAGCTCTCAGCTGACGGGTGTGAGAGAATCAGATAATGATCAAAGAATACCACGCTATACCCTCGCTGCCAGATTTAGGATTGACAGCAAACGACCAATTTTCCGCCGTGACCTACCGACGCCACGTCACTGTGCAAATAGGATAAATTGCTCCAGGCCCAACCCAAGATGATTAATTGTCAGGCCAAGCCGTACCGTACGACGCTGCTGGTCAGAGCACCAGTCTTGGGCATGACTCGGAGGCTAGAGTTATACCAGCGGGAAGAAAGGGTGTCGGTCCCGGAAAGGTTGATGGAGGGCGGACGTAGCCTTTGTGAGCAATATGCCTAAAAGGTGACACGGAAAGAAGGAGCTTCGGCCAATCTGTCGCCGGACTCGCCATGAGTCATCAGCAAACCCTGGGTCCGGCCGTAGTCAAGGTACCCACTTACGTAGCGCCATGTAGCGCCTGTAGCGCCACTGTAGCGCGTGTAGTTTTTTTGCTGATCTGCGTAGTGCTGTGTAGCGCTACGTAAACAGGGACCTTCACTACGTAGCGAGTGTAGCGACCCAGGGTTTGCTGATGCCATTGCCTTCGACACAGATCTCATAGCATCTAGACGCGCGCAACAATGCCGCAATCTTTGTACGTATTGAGAGCATGAGCAGGCAGTCTAAGAAATCCGTCGCGTTGAATGACAACCCCCCGTCGAGGCGTCGTGAGTAGTGGGTCACGACATGTGGTGGAAGACGGAAGCAAGCACAGCCCCTGATCCCGCCACTCTCGCACAAACAGCTCAACGACCACATCCCAACTTGGGGGATGGGGCCATAGCATAGTTGGCAGAACTTCGCCCTTATGCATTTTAGTTGCCCACTTTAGTTCAATTTGAACCTTTTTAGTCTTGTGGAGTTGGGGAAAAGATTTCAACACAGCACGTCTTTTGTCCGTCTCAGCAGCATCGGGTCCAAATAGCATACTACGGACCTCGCAGGCCACAAGCCCCATTGGAGGCCGATTATAAGATCTTTTTTCGCAATTTATTCCTACTTGTATTGTGAACTCAGCACTTTCCTAGCACTTTCCACTGGAGATTGAGTCAAATAAACCACGACCAGCCAATACACGCTGTATTGGGTGAGTATTGGCCAAATAAGGGTCAAATAGTGGTCGGCCGATATTCTGCCAATAGACGTTGTATTGCCCAAATATTGGCGGGATATTGGCGCCCATATTGGCGAGATATTGGCAGACCCTTTTTTGCTTAGGGCAGCTGCTATGAGAGTGTGGGGTTTTAACTAAGGGCTCAAGACCACACTAAACCGATACATGTTCTGTTAAATTAGAATGTGCGGCGGACAGAGTGGGAGCAAGTAAGTTGCCCCGC